>JASAOM010001119.1:62512-346344 GCA_030849085.1 Borovskyia barvae | reverse complement strand
TTGCCTACGAGCTTGAAAAGAACGAGAAGAAAGCCGGAAGAGCGAGAGCGGACAGGTAGATGATAAGATCTAATTGGGGAAGGAAAGGGGGAGAGAAACGGATCCTCGCTCTGTAAAAAAAAAAGTGGGCGTAGGCGAGTGTGCGTGTTGGTGTAGCGAACAAACTGCAAGGAATGATAAGTCGATTGCTCGCACGACGAGAAGGAAAAGGGAAGAAAAGCAAGAGTCAGCTGCACAAGTTCGTGCAACAAAATCAGATCTAATATAATCTACGAATCGTTTTTCACCGTAAGCTTTATTTTGCTGCTTGTTTTCTTTTAAGACTTGAAGAATTCAACTCGCGAGCCAACGGTGAGGAAGAAGAAAGCTACGGTATGAGAGGAAGAAAACAGGTAGGGGGGGGAAGGGGGAAGGGGAATGCACAACGAATCGATGGACTGAGATTGATAATACTGTATATATATATATATATAATCATGTGGAGCAGTCTACAGAGAAATTCGCTGATGTTTTTCTTTGTGTGTCCTTTTCAAGTCCGTGGCGGTTTTCCTGGATAAAGAGCAAGGATGAGAAGCTACGGTGGTGGTGCACGGGTTGAGAATGGAGGTCGATGATGAAAAATGGAGGAAAGGGGGTGCAAACGCAGCAAAGGGAGAAAAAAATGGTGGAAGTGGGTGGGCGAAAGGACGTCGGTGCCTTGGCATGCCTCGCATAGATACTAGAGAACTGGCAGGGTGCGCTACGCCGGGGACTTCGTTAGCTTTCGGGTACAAGAAGAGGAGAAGGATGCAAGTGCCACTTCATCCTCATCGCTAACGACGAGAAGTGCAATTTCCAGCAGGCGCAGAACAACACTGGGTGCTGTGCGCTTTACCCCCCTTTTCGCTTCTATCGCGTGTGTGAGCCGGGAAATCAATGAAGCGCCTTTCTTGAACAGTGCTGTAGAACGTCACGCTCTGCACGGTCGAGCTTTTCCTTGACAGTCTGTGTCACCGGCGAACCAGAATACCGAGGTAAGTAGGAAGTGCGATCGCAACCCTGCAGCGTGCATTGCAAACTCTACAGCAGCGTCACTGCGGCAGCTCTCGGTATAACCACGTCACCTCCGAATTCCTTTTTGTGTGCGAGCAACAGCCCCCTCGCTATTCACTTTTTTTTTACTTTTGGTGCTCCTACGGGAGACACTCTACACCCGCAAATGACACGCATGTGGCAGGGAAGGACCGGTATCCACACATATCGCCTCCCGTCCAACCTTCATACCCGCACCAATATCCGCCAGCGTGGATAATAGCGTCCCTCTGTCCTGCGTCGCACGCCCTTCCTCCGCCTCTGTCTTCTCATTTGTTTTGTTCTCATGGCAGAGGTGGGCATTCCTCTTTTTATGGAGTACCTGCCCTCGCAGCTCCCCCCCTTCCTTCCTTCGGAAGCTCTACAAGTTTTGAAGACGAGCAGTCAAACAGAAACGGAAGAAGTCATTACATGAAGAGGTCATTGGCAAAACGAAGTCGTTGGAATCGAACGCCCTTTTTTATTCCCTCCTTTCCTGCATATACTCCCCTTTTTTTGCCCTACAGCGAAACGAAGAGCATCTCGGCAAGGGAGGCTTCGTGGGCCTCAGGGAAGGGCACGAAAAGGCACCATTGCACAAAACGATGTTGAGCAGACCTCGTGACCGCCCGTCTTACCTTCAACCCTACCTCTCGCATCCCATAGCCGTGCCGCAAGGGCGATGCATCGGCCGTCCCCCAGTACCGCACCAACCCACCCCACAGCAGCTGGTCACCTCATCGCTCCTGATGGCCGACACTACGCCTTCAGCATCGGTACACCGCAGTCTACGAACGCCGAAACCCCGTCTGTCTCTGGTAACTCCCCCACCCCGATAACCAGCAAAAAGTAAGCGGACGAGCCGCTCTCGGATGCGGCAGATCAACGTGGGCACCATAACAAGAGAAAGGGGAGAGGAAAGGTGAACGATGAGAGAAGAATGTCAGGGCAGTGCCGCTGGCGAAAGGGAAGAGACAGAGAGCCACACCGTATAAACGTCAGCGAGGCCTTCCCATACACGTGACCGATGCATCATTGCCAGCCCCAGACCCGTCGTCGCACATGTCCAGTATGTATACATACACACATTAGATCATCACGTGAAGGGGGAGAGGGGAGGAATCGAGGCAAAAGACAGGCCCCACAAGTCCAACAGAATCAGGGAGATGAGCCGCATTCATGAAAGAGAAAAAGGGGGGAGAGAAAAAAAATACGGTGCCGCACCAGAAAACGAGGGCGGTGCTTCACGCGAGTGAGTGACCGTCTCAGCTGACCGATGGGGTGAAAGAGGTAAAAGAGGGCATGAAAAAAAAAGAACAACGACAGGAGAAGAAAAGTGCGTGTGAGAGAGGATTTTTTCAGCGTGCAGTTTTACAAACCGGGTCTTTACCCGTGCACCCGCGCTTTTATGCCTACGGAACAGTTGTTACTTCAGACCTTGCGGCGAAATCCTGATCGATGAGCTCAAACTGTCCACCGCGATAGCGTACAATGCGCCGAGCAGAGGGATTCAAATCCTCTTCCACCTCTTGTCTGCGACGCCTTCTATCTGGCTAATCTCGTCGAGACAGAAAATAGAAGATGAATTAGAAATCAGATAGGCATCCGGAGCTACAGGTGAGTCGTGACCGTCAGGAGTATTGGAATGGGGAGATGTACGCGTGCTAGTCGATGAGGATGGCGGACCAGGAACGCGCCTAAGGAGCTCCAGTAGGGAGTCGGCGAGCTGAGGATTGGGAGCCATCTGCTTAGGGATCTCATCGGGGATATCATGTCTTCGACAAAGATCAGCAAGGCCAGGGCATGACCAGAGATGCGCTGGGGACTCTTCGCAGCTGAGCCCAGGCGACTCTGCGGCGACGTGTAAGTTATTCGCGCTGTGTTGACGTACGTTGTGCCGTTCTAGACTATCCGGACGTATAAACGAGGCAGGGCACATATCACATTGAATCGACTCGGGATGTATGGAAAAGTTTTTCCTTCTTCTTGGTCGTCTGTTACAAGGGCATGACGCACCGCCGGATGGTTGGTTTGTATGTGGTACACCGGGCCTGGAATGGTGGAGAGTCGGATGGCGGTTGCCGATACTGCGCTTGATTGTGGAGGGAGAGGTGCGTGATGGCAAATAGTTGATGGCAATGTGGAGAGGGATCTCTAGCGATGACTCGAACCCCGCGAGCCGGATTGGGAGTGGTGAGAGGGAGGGAGCCATGGACAAACATGTACCGCGTCGAGAACCACTCATACGAGTCTGTAGCGAATGGGCAAAGCAGGCACTGATAGGTTCCATCTGGTGGAGCCCCATGCAGGGCCAGGGAGAGGTGGGCAGCAAGTGTGTCGTGGGGGGTGCCGTGACTAGATACCAAGTGTCTGCTGAGGTGGCTTCTGTTGGTGGAGAGGGCGTGACCACACTGGGCGCAGGGCTGCTTCGGAGGTCTCGGTGGGGGGTTCTGAAGGGGCAGCGGTTGTAGTCCGAACCGCTCGACACCATCAACACTGCATGTCCGTGATCCCAGTGATGCGGCGGTGGAGAAATTGAAACTGGGCGCACGTACCGGTGCGGAACCGAGCCGGTACCGTCTCCTGCCGTCGTGTGAGTTCCGCCTCCTTGTTCTTTGGGGTGGGGCGGTGGTGTTGGAGGAGCCGCCGGCGGAAGGTGACGAAGTGCTGCACATGATTACAAGGAACGTCTGCTCGGTGCTTCAAGCCGGTGACCATGTCCATGATCCAGGCAGGAGGAGAGGGATCTGGGGACATGGCGCTCCTTAACAGCCGGTCTACAGCTTCGTTGCGAGGAATTTCACAGTGGCCGAATACGAATTGAAAGGACAGTCGCACCTGGCGTTGCTGAAGGGAAAATATCAAGGTCCAGATGCGACGCAAGATGCCTTCATCGACGGTGGTGGGACCCGTTGCAAGAGCCATGAGGAGCGATAGCGAATCCGTCACAATCAGCACGGCTGTTTTGGACACTTGCCGCATTGTAAGGTGGGTGTGGAGGCGGGTGAGGCCGATCTCCATCGCAACACACTCCGTTCGGTAACTGCACGCCAGAGAGCCACACCCCTGCGTGGCGGTCGCTACGGCCTCGTCACCACGATAAATAATGGCAGCAGCTCCTGAGCATTCGTCTGTTACACTGCCACCATCCGTCAACAGAGAGTGAGCGGCTTGCTCTAATCGAGCAAGGCGACGCAAGCACGCCACTAGTATGTTCTCCAGTGGGGAGTCCGCACAAAGATTTTCGGGCAGAGAGGTGTTAAAGAAGACCCGGCCACTCATGCGGAAAGAGTGATGTGTGCGGAAGGCTTCAAAGGAGTCAATGCTCCCGTGATCCCTAGCAAGGCACTCCAGGGTATCCAGTACCTCATGCCCAGGCGTAAGGACCTTCCTGGCAAGAGCTCCCAGGTATCCCCCGTAAGCGGTGGCCGAGAGGTGCAGCCGTGTTCGTCTGAGCAGCACGACTGAGTGTAGGGGGAGTACGTCTACCTCTTTTAGGAGGTCTCGGCCATCCGCGTACTTGGGGGTACCCGCAATGAGGGCGGCCGCTTTGGCGTGGGGGTTTTTGAAGGACTGGCGGCACGTGGCGCCCGCCATGTCCCACCAACCCTCGGCTCCGTGCAACAACTTCGATTCGGTGAGTGCGATGTAGAATGATCAAAGAGTATGCTTGGAGGGACCCCAGTGCTGCGTTGAGGCGACCTTCAGCTGAGCTAGCTGACGGGATGCAGTGCTGATGGTGTGTCAGATAAGGTTCCCCACGCCTCGCATCGGCTGTAGGTCGACGCCAAACAGGCGGGGATGACGGTTTTCGTTTAGCTCCAGCCCATTGAGTCGGAGGACCCGTTTATTGTGAAGGCGAGCGCCAAAGAGCGTGTAGGTGGTTTGGGGGGCACTCAGTTCCATAAAGTGGTCCTTCGTCCACTTCTCAATGATGTTCAGAGCCTTTTGCAGCCCTTCTTGGATCCTTGTGTGTTCCGTGGAGGCACACATCCGGGTGAGGTCATCGGCGAAGAAGGCAGGATCCAGGTCTGGTATCGTATCAAGGGCAACACTAAGGAAATCCTTGACGATGATAAAGAGAAGAGGACCAGGCACCGACCCTTGAGGAACCCCACCGGTGACGACGGCACTATCCGAGAGAGTTTTGTGGAATGCGTTCAGGGGCGTTGCGTCAGCCTCAAAAGTCCATGACCCAACCGCGTGAGATACGGATCCACCCCTAAGCGGCGTAGATCTTTTATAATGGCACCGTGGTCAACCGAGTCGAAGGCGCGGGCGTACTCTACTCGTACCGTACCAATCTTGACTCCAGGTGAGCGCTGACGACTTGGTGGAGAAGAAGGTCGAGTGGATTGAGTGTAGACCGGTGGGGCCCGAACCCGGCATGCTCAGAATGGAAAAGAGGCTCTTCTTGGTCTCGTATGTGCCATACGATCAGGCGCTCAACAAGTTTGCCCAGAGTGCTAGTGAGGGTAACTGGCCGGTAAGAGGCCGGTTCGTTCGCGGGTTTCTGTGGCTTGAGCAGAGGTATGATGATGCCGGTCTTCCGTGCCACCGGGACTTTGCCTGTTCGGACACTGCGGTTGAAGATGTGCAATAGAGCTCGTTGGCCAGCGTAGGGAAGCGCTTTGAGGCTTTCCGCATGAATCTTATCTGAGCCAGGCCCCGATCCATTGTGCACTTCACGCAGCGCTGTCTCTAGTTCGCCCATCGAGAACAGGGTGAAGGGATTGCTGCTGGGTTTCGGCGGGACGCGCAAGGGGGCGTCTCGGTGTCTTGTGGACTTGCCTTGGTACATTTCCAGGAGTAGGTTTGCTTGTGCTTTCTTCGTGAGAGGGCGACCATCCTGTAACATGACAGGCGTAGTCAGCGGGCGAGGAGCGTGGATCGCTTGGATCTTAGACCAAGAGCGTGGATCTGTAGGCGTAAGGGCATTACAGGAGGTGACCCAGCCTTCCACACTAGCCTGCCTTAACTCGTTGTGGAATTCCTTTGCAAGAGTTCTATGCTCTTGGGAGTCTCTCGGGACCTGTCGCAGGGCGTTCTCGAGCTGCGTGAGCTTTTCCGTCCAGAAGGGCCTGAATTTCGCAGAGCCCGACGGTACGGTCCTATCGGTGGAACTAACTATGACGTGGGTTATGAAAGCTACGGCATCCTTTAGGGGCTCCTTGTGGTATTTGGGGTACTTTGTGGGGATAAACAGTGTAGTGGTGGTGGCTAGTTCTTCGTTTCTGTAGGCGTGTTATTTCCGATGTTGCAGTATCCGCTGCGTATGCCGGATGCGTCGTTGCACGCTTACTTGGCGTAATTCAAGCCGTTGTCGCCGGCGGTTCTTTACGGCCTTCGAGACGGCGATCCGGTATCTCTTCCCGTCGGCATTCCCGAAGGCGTAACGTTTCGTCTTCGTAGCGATACGTGCCAGTGGGGTGTGCCCCTCCTCGAAGCGAACCGTGAACAGAATGGCACTGTGGTTACTCGGGGCCGTATCGTCCGTATGCCAATCACTGATAAAGCAGTCCCTCGCCAGAGTGACGTCCGGGGAGGTGGCTGCATGTCCATTGGCACTATGCCATGTTGATAATTGATTGTTGTTTGCACATGTGAGCGCGTTGTCGCCCATCCAGTCTAGCAGGATGGCGCCAGCCCTGTCGGGTTGGTTTCTCGCGTCCCATAAGTCGTTGTGTGAATTCGCGTCCAAGCCAATGACTAGAGGGGAATAAGGAAGCGTCAATTCATCGAGAATATCGCGTGTCGACAGCTTACCAGGTGGCAAGTATCCTGACACAATATGTATCTCTCGAGTGGGGTCGCCAGGGTGAAGGGTCACCGCTACAGCTTCCACTTCTTCCTTGAGGAGAGTAGGACACGCTAAGGTGTCGCAATCCCTCGGGATTGGCACCGATACACCCCCGCCCAACCTTTCGGTCCGGGCGACGCCAACGTGTTGGTATCCGGTAATGCCAGATGAAGAACAATCCATAGAAGAGAAATGCGTCACTTATAGAATGCAGATCTGAGCGTCACTCGCTTCCAGAAAATACGAAAGCTAAAGTTTCTTCTCCGTGCTCAGTGCATTGCAGTTCCACTGGACGCATCTTAAACTCGGCCCAGGATTGCGCTCGACATCGCCGCAGCGCAGTAGCAGCAACTGATAAGTAGGATGGGGTGTACAAATATCGACCCGTTTGCACGGGTCCTGGTACGCTGGTTCAACCGTATGTCTCGCTGCAGGTCGCTTCAGCGGAAGGCCAGCTAGGACCTGATTGCCGCCCCCAGCGCTTGCATCCTCCCTCACACCTCTAAGATGCAGGCGCTTGGATTCCCCACGTAGTGAGTACTGGACCCTGATACCACGCTGAGACGGCCAGCATCCACACGGGGGGGGGGGGTAAAAGAGACGAACCGCTCTGCTGTGTTAGCAACGCACGGCCGTTCCCCGTCGAGATTTCGTCGCATTCCCCGTGTCCGACAAAATCTCTCCACACACCCGCAAGGCACCCAAGAAGGAACGAAACCCATCGGGAGGTAGAACGTCAGCTACTCGGGGTACGGAGTTCTGTACTACTTCGACAGCCAGTTGTGTGGGAGGCATCCGTTCGGTGCGCAAAAGTGTGGCTGCGGCAAGGATTTGGTAAAGTTCACTCGAGAGGGAGGGCAAAAGTTTCAGGGTACGTTATATCGTTGACAAAAAAGCTCGGCGATGATGTCATTGATTTTTTCCAAAGAATAGTAAGGCGTGACGGGTTACATGTGAGGAGGGAAGATGGGGTGGGAGGAGGGATTCGTCGCAGAGGCTCGAAAGTTCTACGTCAATATGCAGGCGGAACGTACTGTGTCTTTACATTTCGAGACACTTCAACCCTTCCTCTCATATGCACGGAACCTTTCGGAAGTCGCTAATAGATCGTCCTGCAGATACCCTGATACGCTTGTGCGTGGGTGTCTCTTCAAGCGTGCTCACAACTGCGTCGCGTACGTAAAGAGGCATGTAGGTTGATTATGGTAGACTCTCTCCACCTCACCCCGCCGCCTCTTTCACCCAAAGGATTGGGGAGGGATCGCCAGCAGGTAAACAGCTAACTTCTGGGCGCCCGCTTCCAGGCAACACCTCCAATACGGCTGGTGAGGTAGGAAATGATTCACGCAGTTCTTTGTCTTCTCCACCTACTAGGAAGGTAACAAGGAATAGTTTTTTCATTGTCTGCGGCTCACCTCAAAATATTTTTCTCTCGGAGCGACGGTAGAGCAAGAAGTACGACAGGGTGACAGTGAGCGGTGGACGTTTTTCGCTCTCCTTGCCTCGCTTCTGGGCCCTTATCACGCACGGTGACTGAAGAGATTGTGTTCAGTCATCACGGCCCACATAAGGGAGAATGGGGCGCTGCAAAAGAAAATAAAGCAATGGAACTCTCCCCCTGAATCTTCTGCTACTGCATAGCGTCTTCTTTGCTCATCTCAGAGATGGAAATGCCTTCACCGGACGCTGCGTCCAGCAAGAGCGTTACAGTACCCCTGCAGTCTCTGAGAAACCGTGCCACCGGCGACGGATCTGTTGGAGCGTCAGCAAGGATTCCACGCACCACCCAGTTCTTGTCTTTACCACCGGCCAGCACCACAACATGTTTGGCGTGTTGGATCACCGTCTTCGAAAGCGTCACTCGCCAAATTTTAGGGTTCATAGTGGGGCTTGGGAAACTCACGGATACGACATGTTCGTCATCATGGGCAGCGATCGAGTTTGGAAAGATGGAGGCTGTGTGGCCATCAGAACCGAAGCCGAGCAGCACAATATCGAGCACCGGAAGAGTTCGTGCTGCTCCGTTCACGTCCACTTCAAATGAAGGGAGATGCTCAAGCAGCGCTCTCTCATAAGCTTGCGCAACCTTCCAGGCACCTTCGACACCAGACGTCTCATCTGCCGAGGTGGACAATGCAGCACTGGGGTCGATACCGATAACGTCTGCGCTTGGCACATCGTGCAGTAGCGCCTTTGTAGCCATTGAAAAGTTGCTCCGATCATCATCCCGTGACACTAGACGCTCATCACCGAGAACGAATCGAACAGCGTGTCCTTGCAAGAGGGAGAGATCTTTCTCATGCAGCATCTCGTACAGCCGTTTGGGAGTGGAGCCTCCAGACAGTGCTACCACGACCGGCGGAGTGCGATGATCCCGCTGGCTGACTGCCTGGATAATAATACGCCGCGCTGCAGCACTCATATCCTCGGCATCTCCGCAAATCTCGACGATGGGGGCGAAAGAACTCATCCTGATAAAGTGGAGTGTCTTCGTCTGTCCGAGAAAATTGTGAATGAAGTAAAGCAATCCGAGAAACGTAGTGCGATATGGAAGAGTCGTAGAGAGAGAGGGTGCCTTTTCCCTATTCTGTGGTGTGGCGAGGAGCGGGGGCGGTGAGAGTCAGCCCAACGAACAGCGTAGAAAGACGAGATCACATGGTGATAAGTGGGTATATATAGAAGTATATATATATATGTGTATATATATATATATATATATACGCATCTCTCGCTATGCGAGCGATGCTGCATACGGCAGCCAGGCATCGTCGAATATGCCACAAAAGGGACAACGTGTGCCAAAGTTCTTTGTAACGCGACGTATCCTCATCGATGAAAACATTCTTTTTTCTCTGACATAATCCTTCGCCGGATGTGAGCGTAGACCGACGTGTGAAAATTGGACGTGTAAAGCTTCGCGAAGAGGAGTGGATCCTCCTGTTGGCACTCAACACTACAAGTAGAACAGCGTGAAAGCCCAGCCCACGGTGCCGAGGAGGTGCATCGCTGCACTTATCACCTTCGAGCGAAACGTTTCTTGGCTATCACGCAAGATCTCGAACTGCGGCGCTCCGATGAAGTTACAAATACTGTGGAACAGCGCAACGGCCACAATGCTACTTTGGAAGGTACGCTCGTAACAGTAGCCAGAGAGGGCGCCGAAGAGGCCCGTGATGATAAACAGGGCCCCTGTCGTACGAGCTGCCGCAAGCCAGCAAGACCCTTCGACTTCGGAGCGACTTGCAGTAGCCCTTCCAGATCGCGCAGAGCTGGCAGGGAAAGCAAGCTCCACTTTATCCCTCTCCCTCCGCATCTTGTAGGCGTCACAAGCGAAGAAAAACACGTGGTGGGTGTGGGAGAGACCGAACAGCGTTGCGGAAGCCGTGAGGCGAGTCCAGAATGATCGTCCGCGAAGCAGCTGAAACACCACACCACGGAAAAAGAGTTCCTCACCGAAAGGACAGATGATATAGTTACGCAAAAAAAGCGGTGTGCTGAGTGGCTCGGGGAATTCTCGTAGGGCGACTTTCTCGGCAATGGGACCCGCGAATAGCAAAATGGTTGAGACAGCAGCTCGCACAACGGCGACGATGGTGCTCCTCAGATGGATCTGGGCCCCGCCAACCGTCTTTGAGGAGTGCGCAAGGTACGTGGCGCTGAGAAGTCCGCACAGGGTAAAGGAGATGGTGCGTCGGCGGATGGTGGGCGCGCTGTCGCGATCAACGTAGATGGACGGATCCGTACCGGCCCGGTGAAGAGACTTCAGTGCCACTGAAACAAATCGGCGCTCACTTGGCCAAAGGTAGAAAGCACCAATGAAAGCGGTGCATGATGCAATGGTGAGGAGGACATCCATGAAGGCATGAGCGCGATACCGCACCGAAGGCTTTAAACACCTGGAGGCCTTTGTTGAGGAAGGTGTGGTGCCACTGCAAAGACGACTACGGGAGTAGGAGCTCCTTGTGACCGTGTGTGCGACCCCGATAGCGTCGTGTGGTGCGGTACAGGACAACGAAGTGACGCTTGGCGACGGGATTCGCTCTTGAATTTGAGAGCTGGAAAAACACGTCAAGAAAAAAGGAGTTATGCAGAAAGGAGTGACGAGAGGAAGACATAGGGTCTAGGCCATCACTCTGCTGGTGAGAGGTTGCCACAAATACTCACGACATCAGACCGCGATTTGTGATGTCGTGAAGGAGAAGGATTATCTCCACAAGATTGGCAGCCTTCCTTCCTCTCTCTCTCTCTTTCTCCCCCACCCCAGCCGCCCTCTAAAGGCACACGTCGGAGCGCAGCTGAGGAATTTTATCGGTATACGGCCATCTCCTCATCATTCGCCACTCTTCCGCGTGGGATTGCCCCGCACCCCACTTGACGAATCGAAATTTGCTAAAGGCGCCGTGCACAGAGGTTGCAGCTGGGCCGTTGCTTTGGCGCGTCTTCCCTCCGCGCAGGGAAAGAAAGATTGAAGAAGAGATGCTGTATTCACCACCTTCACGACGCCCGTGAGATGGAAGAAGATGCGACGGATGTGAGGATGGACGCGGCAGATGAGCAAAATACCGGAAGCCTCAAGTGTGCTCACGGAACTCAACGCCGAGAAGGGAATTCTGTTAGACAGTCGAGAGGAAAAAGGGAAAAGAAAAAAAATATTCACACGAAAGAAAAGTTGAAATCGCCAGTCCCCCTTTTTCTCCAGGATGCGTAGCACCAATAGTACCAACGGAAAGGCTTCGTGTACACCATCTCCCCTTGCGGTGCGTGCGATATCATGCCCACGATATCACATGGGGAAGGATAACTGGGGAAGGTGTAGGGAAAAGGTCGTAGCTGAAAGGCTGGATATCTTGACAGACACCTTTGCCTAAAAAGAGGAACAAGAATCATGCCTATTGGCAGACATCTTCGCTTACCTGAACCATGCGCTTCATCCTCAAAGATAAAAAATCTCTCTCCCTGCAATTGCCTACGCAATGACGGTCTCATCGCGACGTATGTCGCTCCTCGCACTGGAGAGCCTAAAAAGGTTGGAGTGACCCACGCACCTCCGTCCAAGCACGAACATATATATATATATATATATATATACATGCATATATATAAATATGTGCGACAATCTGATTATGACAAAGTCATCTCCCCTTCCCCTTTATTGTGTCAATCACCCGGTCAAGCGACGGCAGCTCTACAGTCCGCACTACCGCGAGGACGCTCGATTCGGCACCCTGGGGCGCAAGAGATCCACACCATCCAAGGAGGACCTCAGCCGGAGGCACCGGTGCATGTAACAGGCACAAATAGCAGATGTACGTATGCATCGAGGGAACTTCTTCATCTACTCACCACAGCACGCGCACTTCTTGGCATTTTCGGTTCTTTTCAAGAAGAAAATAAAGAGGTTGCGCGAGGCACGACGGTGGGAAGTCCCGCATATTTTTTCATCTTCTTCTACCCCTCCCACCTTCGCTCATCGCACGGCTTCCAAGGAGAGTTCCTGCGGGTGAAGCAGGTTGCATGCACCGGATAGATCTGGTGCATCGCCAGAAAGGGGTTCGCAGTCGAGAACACAACATGTCACTCTCCTTTTGTCTTCACTGCGAACGTTCCTTGAGTGAGAGCTCGCCTCTGGAGGAGGCGCACGCTGCGATCCGAACATCGATGATTCCGAACACGACGGTCCAGTCTTGGTATAAACGTGCCTTTTTGTAGAAGATGCCTCTTCGCCAGTTCAGCACCCCAACGCTGAAGAAAAGCGGGTACCCTTCGTATCCCAGCCTCCATCGCCTCATCCTTTCCGGGTAGATCCGAATGCCAGCACGGCGTTCACAGCATCGCGGAAGCTTTGTGACTGACCGCTCTCTTCATCCCTCGGACATCTTTGCAATTAGGAGGAGAGGATGCGACGGGAAATGGAGATTTTTTCACTCTATGCTACGTGCACTACCGCAAGCAGTATCGCGTGTCCATCTCACGGCGCCGAAGGAACTTTTTTCTTTGAAGTGGTGGACCGGTTTCGTGTATCCGCAGGTGTCCGTGAGTGTGTGTGAGCACCATGTTCCTGGTCTCTCTTGAAGGCGGCAGTTCGGAGGGCCGCCGCCCCTCCTTCCCGCCTGCACCGCGCCGCCTCAGTTCGGAAGGTTCAATTCACTTCTCCTCGCATTTCATGTTTGCTGTATCGTGTAAGAGAAGGACGCGAAAAGATGAGAAGTGAAAGGGAAGTCAAGCGAGGGGAGGGTCAGTGTACATTCATATAAGGGAAAGCAGTCGCTCCGACCCCAGTTCTGGCGCAGCGACAGGAGCAGCGGATCGGCGCAACGGCACAGATGAAGGAAGATGAAGGGAGGCCCACACGGGAACGCTGATCGAGAAGCGAGTGCTTCCCGAGGGGAAAAACGGGGACCTGCATTGACGTTTACGAGCCCCAGGCCACCCTCAGGAGGTTTTCCATGCGAACTCGACTACTATAACGGTAGTGACGCAGCGCACATGTCGGTGCAGGGATAGGTGTCCAGGGGAGCGGCTACCCTCTTCGCACTTCGTTGACACCTTTCCCAACCGCCAATATAGCCTTTCGACGCACAAGTGAAATGCCCGCATTCAACGAAAGCTACCATTCTCTCACAGCATACTTTTGAAAAGAGAGTGTGTGTGAAGGAGGAAGGAGGGGAGGGGGAAGGAGAGACAGCGAAACTGTCGCCCGCTCCTCTCCTACTTGCGTCGCGCACCTATAGCATCTTCTCTCACCGCTAATAGGCAAACATCTCCGATGAGTATGGCACTATGTCTATAAAGAAAAGGACGGGCAGGCTTAGTCACACAGAGGAAACGGGAAGCAATCATAGCCACGGCTGCGGTTCGTGCCAGGCCTGTATATGTCTGTCTTTCCTGTACGAGCGTCACCACCACGAACCGCCGAACTTCGCCTCCTAAGACGTGTGGAGATGAAAGTAGAGAGAGAAAAGGGGGAAAGACAACGACAAAAGCGATATTAGAAGTCGAATCGTGTTGCGCCACATATCGAAGATGCACGGGAGCAGGCTAAGAGAGAGACGGGAGAGGGGGGCAAAGAAATGGCACGGATCAGCAGAAAACGAGAGTATCGAAACACTTTTATTTTCACTGCCCCCGCCCCCCTCATTTCCTTTCTATATTAGGGTAAAGCACTACCCTGTTCCGTCTCCCCTCCCTCCCGCCCCCCCAACTTCTGCACCGCCCACCTGCCCCTCCTCTGCTGTCTCACACACAGCTCCCTCAGAGCGTTTTTTCTCTTCCCTGGAGAGCGGGAAAGAGGTCAGAGAGGAAGACTTCACGACAGCCACAAGTACGCGAGTGAAGTAATCAAGAGAGCTCACTTTCACTTGGCAAAGAAGGAGCGAACAAAAACAAGCGAAAGTGTGGCTTAGACATTTTCTGCCGGGGAGGGGCGCCGACACGGCGAAGCACCGATGTACTGAGCCGCTCCACCGTCAGCACACCTCCACCGATCGACGACGTGAGAAGATGTTGCCGCCAATCCCCTGACCACCCCCAAAATGCGCAATACGTCATGCACGCACACACACACAAAGCAACGCGAAACCTTCATGCAGCTGGGAAGAGATGCATCTGATTTTCGGTGGAATCTAATGGAGAGAAGAAAAGGAGTGAAACAAGTAGAGAAAAGGAAAAAAAGAAGTCTCACAACACATGAAAATACGTGAGAGACCACACACAAAAAAATCTAGTTCTACGGTGACACTCTCGCGAGTCTGCGGAGGGTATCCAGTGGATTATGGATATCTGCAATGCTCAAAAAAGGAGAGAGAGAGAGAGAGAAGATAGAGGTAAGCTGTGATCGACCACTGACCAACGGGTAGGTGGTACATCGATGTGTTTGTTACCTTCAGGCCCCTCTTCCTTCGTTTCTCTCCCCTGTCGCCCACCTATTGTATCTTGAGAGGATAGATCAACTCCACCATCTTCTCCCAGTTCCACCCATCTTTAGTGCTGCGCACTTCTGAATTCGTGCAAAGGAGAATATCGGCTTCAGCAGCGTTGTCGACAAGAATAGCGCCCCCCTCCTTGAGGAGGAGAGTCGCAGTACTGTAGTGTTTGCAGGACGCGAACGCATCGCTGAAGGCGACGCGCTTTTTGAGGAGCGGCGGTTCTTCGTGCTGGAAGCCGTAATCCTCCTCTCGCATCCACTTGTGCTCTTTCAGAGAGTCCACCACATAGGATTCGGGTAGCACCCAGCATCCTCGCACCAGTGCAGTTAGCAACTTGATCGTTAGCTGTCCATTGGTTATGAGATGCGTGAGATTCGAAGGAACGGGCATGTTCGACTTGCACTCCGCAATGGCGACATTTGGTAGCTGCTTGACCGCCATCAAAACATCATTGCCATCGAAGCCACTGATGGCGAACACGCGCGCATCCTCGGTGCGCGCCCGCTTCACGGCGCTGCTGCTCGTTGCTCTGCCCGACTGTTGCGAAGAAACGCTGCAGCCTTTGCCGGGGCGAGGGACTGATGATGTGGTGCTGTTGGCGTGGAGAGGCTGCATGGGCGAACAGGACACCGCCTGGGAGATGAAGCGCCGCGACTGCTCCTCCAGCTTCGTCTCGACGGCGGCACAGCGACTGACTGCAGCTCCCAGCTCAACCTCCAGAGAGCTAGTCTTTGCCTTTTCAGCTTCGTAGAGTTGAAGATACTGATTTGCTGAGTCTTCATAGTAGTGTCGCCCTGCAGCCTCCTTTTTCAACGTTGAGCACTCGTCTGTCAGTGCCTCGACTTGGGCACGGAGGTCGCGAGTGGCGGTGAGTCCAACATCTGCAGATTTGATTTGCTCCTTGCGCAACAAGGAAAGTTCCGTCTTGCTCTCCATGAGTGTTGTTTCCAGCGCACGAACTCGCTCTTTTGCCTGGCGTAAGTCCTTCGAATACTCCTCTTCGAGGTCGTCCTTTTGCTTTATCAGACGCTCCACCCGCTGCGACGCCTCCTCTGCGGCTTCACAGCTGAGCTGTGCATCGCTGACCAACTGGGCATTCTCCTGCTCAGCCGCCACATACCGATCCTTGGCGATCGCAAGCTCCTCCTCAAATTTCGCAAGCTGCCGCTCCCTCTGCGCCAGCACACCCGCAACCGTGGAGAGTTCACCGGACACCTGAGCCAGTTGGCGGCGCAGCGATTGCGCCTCTTCCTCGACGGACGTTTTGCTTCCCCTCGCCTCTCGCACGGCTGTCTCCATTTGCAGCTGCCGCTCGCAGAGGACAAGTCGGTGCTCCTCGGTGAGGCGACGCACTTCTTTCGCGTGATCCTCGCCCATCTGTTTCATGTCCTCGTGGAGCTGATCGGTGGTGTGGCGCGCCGAAGCCAGCTCCTCGGCTACCGCTTTGGTCTTTTCCTTCCATTGACGAACTTCCTCCTTCAGTTCGGCGATCGCAGTGTCCTTTGATGTGGTCACCTGTTGAACGCGCTTTTCGTTGAGCGCGCGTTGCTCCTCCAGATACGCGGCACTCTGCGTCTCCTGGTGCTGCACATACTCTCGATGTTGCTGCTCCAGTTGTTGGTATTCTTGTTGGAGGGTTTCCACGCGGGACTTCTGCTCTATCGTCTCTTCGCGCGACCTCCGCAGGTCCGCAATGGCACTAGTGAGCTTCGACTCTGTGGCTTCCCGTATCCGCTGCTGTTGAACCGCCTCTGCAGTGAGCCGCGAAATCTCGTCTGCGGCTTCTCCCAGCTCATCTCGCATGGAGTGCAACCGCCGCTGGAATTCGCCTTCCTGCTGCTCCGTCATGTCGCTCAGACGTTTTGCATTTTCATCTCGCAGCTCCTCGATCGCTTTTTTGAGAAACTCCACCTCCTCCGTCCGACTGGCGCCATCCGCTGAGAGCCTCGACTCGAGCGCGACGCGGGCCCTGTGCTCTTTTTCCATGCGCTGTGCATAATCTTCGAGTTCGTGCTTGAGTGTGTCATGGCTCTCGCGCAGGGCCTTGACTTCCTCTTGCGACCTAGTCAATTCAAACCTAGCGAAATCCAAATCCTTCTGAATGTCCGACACTTTGAGGAGTTCTCGCTTCGCGTGACTAAAACGCGCACGCAAATCATCGTATTCCTCTGCCGAGATAAAAGCAGAGTTGGACACGGAAGGCCGACTGCCATACCGCACGGACGGTCGCTGCGCCGACGCCCGCAGAAAAGTACTGGTGTCAAACACCATCTTCGTGAGATCCATCTCCCCACCGGTAACAAGCTTCTTCTCAGGAACAGCTGGAGAGGGTGGAGGCATGGCCTCCTCGTGAGATACATGTGGTGCTTCGAGTGGTGCGTCACCCTTTGGCATCCCGTCTGCCTCGGTAGCTGTCGGCTTCACATGCAGCTCGTCGTCTGGGATAGGATCTGGAAGGGTGATGCTCTTTTGAAGCCATAGACTGTCCGTTTCGCTCGCCATGGCCTCTCACGTCTCCTCGTTTTTCAAAAACCTCCAAGCTATGAGCAGCAAACCTTTCTGGGGAAACAGGAAATCGAGCAGCTTTCTTTGTCTTGCTTCACTTGGGCACCCTTTTACGAAAACGCAGAGCTCTGCAAGTAGAAGTGAGAAGGAACGAAAAGAAACAGCCAAATATGAGAGAGGGAGAGAAGAAGGAATCGGTGGTGGTGATGATCTGTGATGAGCCGCTGTATCATTTTGGGGAAAAGCGCGCGCGAGAGAGAGAGAGAGAGGAGAGTGAGAAAAGAGGCGCACGTCCGCGCTCTGCCTCACCTGATGAGAGAGCAAATCACAATGGTGACGGGGAGACGGTATTCTCGGGATCTCCGAAGACTACCGCAAGAAAAGTGGCCCGCATGCGTTAGGAGTATGCAAAGGGACCTCGTCACGCAAACGCCAGCGGCAACACAGAGGAGCAAAGAAACCTTCCGGAAGAGACACCAACAGCAGACGTGTTTGCGCAGCGAAACCCTGGGCTTTCCCGAGGGGGCGGGGAAACAGCTGTTTGACCTTACATTGGTGCCACCTCACACACTCCCGGTAGGGTACACGTTCGAGAGAGAAGGGAAATGCGAGAATGGCGGCGTTTGCGTTTCAGTTGGAGTGGAGTGCGTCACTGCACCCATGGGAAAGGGGGGAGGGAATGAAGAGGAAACCAAACTTATACGAGGAATCTCAACGTCTTCCATCCGATGTCAACCACTCCGTCTCCGATGGAGCCGAGATACTAAACCCTTTGCCGCTGTAATGATACTCGAAGAAGGAGATTCTCCTCACCTCAGCGGGATCAGTTACTCCGTGACACACTTACGTAGACCCCGAATCCTCACGGATGTGTGGCGCGAAACAGGCACTGATACCCCAGTTTTCACTGAAACAAAAAAGTGTACCCTGCCGGGTTCGCGTGTCTGGGCGTGTGCGTGTGTATTGCGATGGAGAAAAACGGGGGGACGTACAAAGAAGAAAAGAGAGAGAGAGGGGAAGAGGGACAGAGCGGAAGTCCCACAGGGGGGGGGGGGGGCTTCGGAGCGAAATTGGAAAGAAATAGAATTCCACCTCAACACGACACACACCCCTACATAATATATATATATAGTGTGTGAGTGAGAGAGAGATAGCTACAAGCTTGCGTGAAGAGGCAGGGTCGAGGAGAGCAGAAAGTAAACCGCTCTCGGGCTGTTGACGACACCCAGCGCATCAGGGAGAGATACGCAGCACTGGTGAAGACAACGGAGGAAACCGCAATGCTCACCAGCAAAGCACGAGGAGGATGGAGAAGTCTACTCATACAGAAAGACTAGGGAGAGCGAACGAGAGAGACGCATCGGTGTATGAAGGGCTCCACAGAGGCTCATCAAGGCGTGAGAAGCTACCATGAAGATGAAGGGAGATTGGAGCGGTAAAACTGAGCTGATGTCGCGGGAAAGAGAACAGCAGCACTACACGGTGCTGTTGTAGAAAATAAGAGGCACCCTACCTACCCAGGTGTATGAAGAGGAGCATCACGCGAAATACATCACTTCCCTTTCTCGCCTGCGTATAAAAGGCAACGTCCTTCGGCGGCGACGGTAGCTATCCCTCGGCGTATCAAGCAGCCTGCGGCTCTTGCGCCCTTCAAGTTCCTAAGATTTCTCTCCAGGGCATATTCTCTCTTTGAGGTCAGCCGGCTCGTCTCCCTCGACGCTGAGCCATCGGTGGCTCACTCTCTCGTCATCGCCCTTCGCTGAGTATCTATCTGAGACCCCCCACCCCACCCCTGAAGCGCAAGAAGGGCTACCTCCCCCTCTCTTCCGCCCTACAAAACGTTCGGAAAATAATGTCGAGCAAGGGAGAGAAATTGGGAGTGTTCCTCAGGCAGCACTGGACGTGAGGCCGAACCCGGGAAAAGGGAGTGGAGGCCACTGCGGCACTCCTCCGGGGTCGAATACGGCTCCAGTGCGCTCGGTACGCTGTAGGTAACGCCGTACTTGGTCAGGGCAGTGGGGTTCACCTTCACTTCACTCAATATGCGGTGGAGTGTTGCGAAGTCACGGGCCTGTACGGCGCTGACGTAGAGCCCACGAGTCTCCTTCCGCTCCACGTGATGCTCCTTGAGGTATTGCGGTAGCATTCGATCTGCATTATCGTAGTCTACATAAACAGACGGGGTGGGCTCCTTGAAAGGGGCAAAAAGGTCCATAGAAAAATGAGAAGGACTAAAAGTGGGTGGAACGTCTGGGATAATGCAGCCGACCTCGATCTTGCGGACGCTGTTCGTGCGGTGCACCCGCGCCGAGGGCGTCTGAGCGGTGGGGTAGCGCTCCACCAAACGCAAGAACTCGGCCACGTTGGTAGAATTTACGCCCACCTGCATGCCGTCGTTGATGAGCTCAACCACGCGCTTCCCGTCAGGCACGCAAAATGTTAGGCCAAGCTGCGCAACGGACTCCGCTGGCACTTCCCCGCGGCGGAGCATATTCAGCTTCTCAAAGAAAGAGCTCGCATCGTACGGCTTCCCGATGTTCTGCACAGCAAGTTGGCTGCGTCGATCGCGCCCTCGCGCGTTGCTATCCGCCTCCATCCCCGCAACTGCCGGTGGCGGAACAATATTTGTCATCTTCACATCGGAGACGCGTGACAGCGGACTGAAGAGACCGCCGGTGAAATGGCTGGGGGAGTAGAGCATAGACTCTCGAACAGGGTCATACCCGGGTGCTTGTGCGATCACGGTGGGAACGTCGGACGGCATGGGGGGAGCGGAACCGCTCCTGGCTGCTGTGCGCCCTTCAGTGGGATCTCTATACTCTCGACGCAGAGAGGGAGGATTCTGTTGCAAAGGAGGCGATGCCGGATGCTGCTGCTGATGCCCAGTTCGAGCCTCTCGATACAGCGCGATCCGTGAGAGGTACTGCGGCAGGTCCTCGTAGCATACCTTTACCATCCGTCCGTTCGGCACGAGTTCCTCGAGAGTGCCATCGGGCAACGGTGCAACCCACTTGAGATCAGCCTTCTCGAAGGACTCCCGTGGAAGTGCTGCAAGCTGGTCGACATAACGGAAAAAAGAACCGTTTGTCGTCGGACTGAGTACAACAGGTTCACCGTGCGATGCTACCGGATGGCGCTGCAACGAATCTGCTGCAGGTGGTGCGAACGACTTTGTCTCGGGTGGGTTTTTAGGATGCGCTGCTGCATCAAGAGGGCTGGGCGCTGCTGTTCCGTTGCTCGTCTTGGGGTGTTCCCTCGGTGCCGTAGCCGTGGCTCTGAGCTCCTCCTCAAGATAACGTAAGGTCGAGCGAGCCACATTAAGTTGAAACGCCTCGGCGATCATCGCAACAGAGATGCTCAATTTTCCAATCAAAATGGAAACCTCGTCCTTCTCGAAAGGAGAAATTCCAGAGGACGAGAGGAAGGCCAGAGACGATACCTCTCCCATGACAGCCATCATGCGCATAAGAGCCGCCTCAATGCTAGGTGGGCTCTCTGTGGAGCGGCTACGCTTGTATATTTCATAGTACCGCTCCGCCAGTTTCTGCAGTACTTCCGCCTCCCACGCCGGCGCTGCGTTGTCGTCGGCCATGGTTTAAGGAGAAGGCGGAGAGGAAAAAAGGAAATGAGGAGGAGTGCCGCTGATGGATCTACGCTGCACTTCCGCCACACACCGTCACACTTCTCGGAGTGTTACCGGACAGTTTACGCTGGTGCTGTAATAATTTCCGATGACGCAAAGAGTCCAGAGGAGGCTCCGCTTGAGGAAACGAAGGCGAGAAAGGATGAAAGAATGATGGAAAAGAAGTGAAAAGTGGAGTAGTTGGGGTGTGGGGAAGGGGGGGGGGGGATGAGGCGCCCCGCGAATTCGCCTTTCTGACGACGTTTTATAAATGTATAATTCGCGGAAAGGAGAGAGGCTATCCGGAAGAGTTCCACCAGATGTGTATACTTCCGTTTTTTTAACGTAGGAGAGGTTTGGCACGACTGTGATAGGGTTTGTATATGCGCACGCGTCGGTGTTCCCTGTCAGAGGTGGGAAGGGGGGGAGAGGGAGAGGAAATATCAAGCGGGAAGGTGAGCATCCATCAAGGAGAGAGACAGTTGGAGAATAGGTTATCGCAAACAATGGGGAGGGGCGGGGAAGCCTTCACGATTTCAGAGAGTGAACTTGGGATGCACTTCCTCTTACTGCACCTGACCTTTAAAGCTGCCGTGTCGGGTCACTGCAACACGTGTGCTACCACGAAGTAAACATACGTACATACGTATATATATATATAGATAGATAGATAGATAGATATAGATATAGATATATAAGAGACAGAAGAGTCGTATCAACACCACGCTCACGCAGTTCGACATGTAAGAGTCGGGATGAAGGGAGAGAATGGACATTTCCGCCTCCCTTCTGTGCCTACCCCTGCGCAGCGCTTTGTGAAGGTAAAAATCGCTAAAACGACTTGGAAAGTTCACGTGCTTGTGAACTTTTGCTCTTCAAACGGTATCCTTGGCTCTCTACGAGTCAAATGTCGCGTCTACGCTGCGATGCATTTGCTCGCACGAGCGGTCTGGACGACGATGATGGTCGAGGATCCTCTTGAACATAGCGGAAACCTTGTAGGTTGCCTTCCACATGCTTGCCAGACGTACTGGTGAAAATATATGGTCCTGGCGCACCCTGTGCACTGGGAAGCGCGTTGTGATTGAAGATCTGCGCAGCACGACTGCTGGAAGCGTCCATGATGCTGAAAGGAGGTGCGATCGATATGCTTAGCGGTTTCTATTGCTGCTGTTGGTATTCAGTGCAGCTTCCCTCCTTTACTCCCCTCACTGGACGTGCGGAGCGAAACACAAAAGGAGCGACGGTGCGTGGTGACACCCCGAGCAGGTGGAAAAGGAAGGGAGTTGAATAGCTGTTGACGGTGGGAATGCCTCCTCCAAGGAGAGGATGAGAGGCCCTATCTGTGAAGGTGTGGCGGCGTGAATTCCTGCGCACAAGCTCGGGTTCTCGAACGTACGGGCGAAACGGAAAGGCGGGGAGACAATAGGAGGAGCAGCTGAAGTTGGTATAGGGCAGCAATGGAGGAAAACACATCCAATTGGGAAAGCCGCCCTCCATTTTTGGTTTAACTACGACCCGAGAAAAGATATCTGCGAGGCGAAGAATCACAACAGCAGTACTAACACGACGGAACGAATTCACCTCTGTTGCAGGACCTCCATTCACCCCCTCTCCAAAAAGCACCCGAGAGAAATTCGATCCAGCAAGGCTACTATCTTCTCTCCCTTGACTTGCCCAAATAATATCTTTACCGGAGTTTCACAAGCCACACCCCGCCACAGTGACCCCAGCAACGATGCCGGCTGCGCCAGGTTGCAACACGAATGTGCTTGTGTTTCTGTGAGGGTTTGCAGAGAAGCATTGTAGCTATCCCATCTTCTCATGCGCTGACAAACGTCCCTGTGCCACAATGTTATACACGGTACGCAAACATCCACGGCGAAGGTCCCTCCTTCTGCACACCCCTCCTCCTCCAGATGCACCTGTTCCTATCATGCAAGCGATACTACGCGATACCTTTTCCTTCTTCTTCTTCGCCTTCACTTTGTCTCGTTCATTCACACCTGTGAAACACCGCAGTCGGTAAAAGCTTACCGTGATGTGCTTAACTCAACGAGAATATCCATCATACAGGGGCTGAGCACGGGGAGGGGCATCGACATGAGGCAACGAGAGGGGTAAGACGGCAGAGACAGCATGTTCCACTACTGCACACGCAACAGGCACGCGCACGCAGTGATCCCAATTTAGGTGCTCAGCAGATTGGCGCTACAGCCCGCGCTAAAGTCCGTGACGATAGCCGTGCGTACCTCCCCTCTGGGAAATCTATGCACTGCCTCCACCGCGACCCCCTCCCCTTCACAGAGATGACGTCATTCCATCGGTTGAGAAGGAAGGCTTCGTGTTTGCTATCGTCAGACACCCGTGCCCCCCTCCCCCACCTTCACTCCTCCACCTCGCTGCTTCCCTTTTAGCCCGGCTTGTCCCCCTTCTGGCGCACCTCAATCGGATAACTTTGAACGGATGGATAGTCGTAGAGGCGTTTGTGATCGTCCAGCTTTACTTTCCCGCTCCACAGGTCCACTGCGCTAGCGTCGATGCCCTTCTCCTGTGCCAGCTCCTGCTTTATCTGATACACGTACTTCATCGGATCGACCATCTTCCGTTGGGCGTTAGGGTACGGATCGTGTGCCAGACCAGTGGCGGTGCTATTGTTCGACTGCTGATTGTTCTGCTGGTGTTGCGGCGCTGGGGCGCGTGGAGGCGTTCGCGGCTGATTGGTGTTCGCCGTAAGCGGCTCTGTGAAGCCTTTGGAGGCGGTCGAAGTCGAAGCCGTATGCGTGCTGCTGGGAACTCGGCCGCTTAGCACGTCTCGGTAACGTTGACGGAGACTCCGAGCATCCATACAATCCGAAAAGTTGACGCCGCGCTCGTACAGTTCCTTAGTGATGTCTGTCACCTTCATCGTATCCACCGGATCCTCGTTCTGAGGGGGCTCGACGTCCACTTCAATTGTTTCAACCTCGATCTCATCACTTTTGTTGACCTCGGCAGAGGAAGAGACGCCCACCACCGTCACGCGTTCTCCCTCCACGCGCTCGATCTTCGGCGTTGGCGGTGGTGTCCCCGAGGGGTTGAACGGAGCGTCTTCACCGAGTGCCCGTGCGAGTGGTGGCGGCTCAACCTCGAAATCTTCTGACACTCGCGGATGGCTCTCGGATGGAGGGGTGGCGAAGCTTGCCCTTTCTGGGCGTGCCGTGCCCCACAGAAGTTTTATGAGGGAATCGATTTCAGCCTGTATCGACCGCGTTTCGTTCTGCAGGTTTCCCAGCCGCGTACTGTACGCCTTCAAAGATGCGGAGAGCGTTGCGGCTTTTCCCTTGAACTGCTTGTCATCGACCGCAGCCATCTTGGCGGCTTCCTGGAATTTAGTGACAGCACCCTTCATGGCATCAGCCATGTCTGCCAAGTCGAGGCTCTGTCCTTTGCATTCTTCCTTCAAGGAGCTCAGCGGCTTAGTTAGCGCGTCTCGTTTAGCGGCGTCAACGGATAGGTGACGGCACAGCGCCACGGGCGTGACAGCGCCGAATAGGGCTCTACGAAGCATCCTAAAGGCCGAAAAGGGGGAGGAAACAACGCGGTCTGGTACCTCCCTGAATTCTGCAGGTGTTGCACCCCACAGCGTGAAGAATCTCTTCGAAGAGCGCACGGCAGACGCACAATCAACGATTTGGATTCGCGTTCGCAATGCGATCGAGGAGGGGGGGGGGGCAGTTCGTCGATAGGAAAAGGTGAGGAGGAGGGGAGTGAGAATCAAAGAAAGGAGGGAGGAGCAAAGAGTTCAGGCGCAGGCATTCCAACTCTCACACGTGGCAGAAAAATACGTGCCTCCGCACCAACCCGAGGGGCAAGTCAAGGCTACAGGCGAGCGTGTGGGAGGAAGGGGATTGGAATCAACGGTGCGTAGGCGATCATGATTCGTTGGGCCATGCGTAGAACAAGCAGAAAGGAGGAAGAAGAGAGAGAGAGAGAGAGAGAGAGTTTCGGCAGAAATCAGGACACAATAAGGATTTCCACGCAAAACGCACAGACATAGCAGAGAGAAGACCAAAGAAAAACTGTAGAGGAGAAAAGGCGAATACGCGCGGGTAAGTTGTGTGTGTGTCGGGCAACCAAATCCTTCTTCTCCTTTTTCTGTGTACAAGGTGAGGCATCTCCGCATGTACCGCAGCGCTCACATTTTCTTTCGATGGAAAGAGCGAAGAAGAAGAATGTCCACGCTGGAGCGACACCGACGCCATTCGCTTCTTTTTCCTCACCCTCCAGCTCAGATGTGGGACAACTCTATTTCGAACATACGGCTCTCTCTCTCTCGGGCTGTTCCTGATGTTCGCCGCTATCCCTGCGCTGGACTGCACTCACACAGCCGTTCAGACCGCTTCGATATCTTCAGATGCGTATCCTGAAAGCGGGGTTAAGAGCGAAGAAGGCACCGC
This sequence comes from Borovskyia barvae, assembly GCA_030849085.1. Lineage (NCBI taxonomy): Eukaryota > Euglenozoa > Kinetoplastea > Trypanosomatida > Trypanosomatidae > Borovskyia > Borovskyia barvae. Next base: position 321,003 of record JASAOM010001119.1, on the reverse strand, counting down.
CATCATGCCCTGTCTCCCGCCACGGACACGGGTCCTTCGGAGCCGGGAAAACACAACGCACAACGCAGTCTTTTGTTTTTCGGTTGTCACGCATGCGAGGATTTCCTTCTTTTTTTTTCACAAATAGACTTTACTGTGGAGAGAGTCCGAAAACCGGGCTTACGACACCCGCCTCCTCTCCTCTGCTGAAGAAACCCGCGACGATCGTCAAGCAAATTAAACAAGGGAAATGCGAAAGCAGGTCAAAACAGGGAAAGACTTAGACTCACCCGCAAGCCTCGGGAAGACACACCCTATCCCAGCGACGGCGAAGACGTACCGCTCTTGGTTTGCTGAAAAGAGAACACCCCGTTCCGAAGCGCCACTTCGCTCGGACATCGGAAGCGGTAAAGATGAGAACGCAAACAGAAGAAGAGAGTTCTGCGACGAAAGTGATGGTCGCTTAAGCAGCGACAGCCAGGCCGGCGTCGTTCAGAGCTAGGAAGCGCCGCCTTTCCTCATCAGAGGACAGCACCTTGATGGTGAGAGAGCAGGTGGGGCACTGTGCTACATCACAGCCGTTGACGAACTCGCTTAGCGCGAGTTCGAAAAGGTCTCCACAAGGGCACGGAAACCTCAGCATCCCATCTTCCAGCGTCATGTCGGAAAGATGCACCTCTTCGTAGTGAAACTCCTCCATGGCGTCCACAAAATCCCTGTGGATGGTGGGGAGGGAAAGGAAAAGCGGGGCGCAGGTCAAGATAAAGAACCTTGAGAAGAGCAACAGCGAAGATAGCGAGTGCTATGTGAAAAATGGACTGGGTGTGATCACCCATTAACTGACGCTCGTCCCTCATTAAAAAGTGGCAAGGATATCGTAGAAGAACGGAAAGGTCGGGAGTACAGAATAAAGATTCAAAACAGGAGCACATCGGAGGAGCTGTAAAGCAGAGTCGCTCGTGCATGAGCTGTAAGAAGTCAACCCATAACACCTCACCCAGCACCTCCTTCGAATCGCACGGTAGCGGCAACAACACAAAGTTAGTGAACGCGCTACGCACCGTCTCGAAGCTCCCTTCGGGTCCAAATCCGATGTTTACACGGGAGACGGAAAAGAACGCTCAGAGTGCAGACCGTCTCATGGGGGTGTAAAAGAGGAAGCAACCCCATTGGGGTCGACCTCTTTGCTGTTCAGATCTGAGTCCTCCCTTTGCTACAAATCAAAGAGAGAGTAGCTCCTTGCTGCTGTCCGGCCGCGTACCCCCACGTTGGAAGAGAAGAGAAACTCATGAGCATACAGGAGCTACAAAAGAAGCTCCGCGAAATTTAACTGAAGCGTAGGTGTAGTCGCGCAGGCAGGTGCCTCGTCTAGAGCCCCACGCGATACGTTCCACCTGAAATAATATATATATATATATATATATATATATATATATATATATATATATTAATGTGTGTGGTTGAATACACTTGTTGATATTATCGCAGTTGTGCGTATTTCACTGTGGATATGAAATGAATTGGACCCCTCCCTCCACCTCCTCCCCGCCGTCCTAACCTCTCGCGCGTTCTCTCTGGGAAAATGACGGGGCTGCGCCACGCACGCGGAGTAAAACCAAGAAAAAAGAGCAGCGGAAGACATCGGCATGGCCACGAGTTTGCGTTTCACTAAAATCAAGATCTTCTCAACGTTGTCATGTTCGATAGGGACTCATGAAAGGATGCGGAGGTGGAGTAGCACGTTGAAAATACCCGTCGCACTGGTGGACGCCCCCAAGCATTCAGATCCCGGGACATTCGAGAGCGATCCACACCCCATGGCCCACAGCCACTGCCCTTCTAGTAAAATGAAAGGAGGGGAAGCATCGGGCGGAGAGCGAAAGAGCGAGGTTACGTGAAGGAGTTCAAAAATTCGTTCATCCGATGGAAGAGGGCCCGCCGTGGTTCTGACCACCCCGTCAGTAGCTGAGCGACACGCTCCTCACACCTCCCCATGTTGCGTATCGTAAACACAACTGTGATGAGAGCAGCTAAGGAGGATGGCTGGCGTATCATCTCCTCATTGGCGAGGAGCAGCAGGGCCGCCTGCTGGCACATTTGGCAAAGGAATGGGACGCGTGGAAGAACGACATCGAGAAAGTCCAACGGCGAAACCTCATGGGCGTCGTAGTTCAGCTCACCAAGTACGAGACCAGTCACCTCCGTTGCCGATGCTATCTGTTCCGTGGATGAGAAGTTTCCTGAGAGCTGAACACACTCGCGCAAGATCACCTCCATGGCCTTTGCGCGACAACGCTCGCCGAGCAAAAGAAGAGCTCCTTTGTGGCACCCACAGAGAAAGCGCTGGAAAAGACACACAGCACTGGTCGTGACGTTAGTGGGCACGTGTGCGTACAGCCGACTGCTGTAAAATCCAAGGACAAAACGGGTATAGGGCCCTGCACCTTCGCCAGCGTAGGCTTCTCCGAGGGGGCTCGCGGAGAGAAGGGCTTCTACGTCTGACGCATCGGCGGCCTCGACACAACTGGAGATGCCCGCATCCATTTCCCTTTGCTCCAGAAGCAGAAGTTCCATCAAAACATCCTGCTCCACCGACGTCAAGGGGGAAAGCGAGTTTCGGTGCGCGATGACCCGTCCGTCGTGAGCTGCCTTGATGAGCTCCGCGAATTGTGTTGCCACGCCCAAAAGGAACTCGATTTCCACGTCCAAGTTCGCCATCGTGGGCGCTGCGCGCAGACCACAGAAGGATGGGCGAGGGGAAAACGAGCGGAGGGTCGAAGGGGACGACTCCCTCAAACGAGGCGGGCGTGACGGTCTCCCTCTCTCCGGATGGCGCACAGTCCAGTGAAGAACGGCCAGCACAACTCCACCTCCACCCTCCACTGTGAGACAGTGACAAAGGCAGAGCAGGTTACCGCTCCTGTCACAGAATGCGAAAACAACCAAAACAAACAAGCGTCGCTTCCGCAGAAGCGAGGGTAACAGAGTGGAGGGAGAAGCAGGAGCGGTGGGCTATCGGACAGTATCCAGATAAGCGATGCGTTTCCATAGCAAGCACAAGCAATGCGCAGAATGGTGTTTCACTCGTCAACGAAGAATCCGCGGAGGGATATGACTTCGAAAGGAAATGGGAGAACCACTTCACTACAACGGCGTCCATCCGCACTAGGTGTTTTTTCTTTCGAGGGCCACGATGGCAAGCTAGAGGATGGAGAGGTAGTGAGCGCAAATGGAGCACGCAGAGAAGAGCTATCGTGTCTCCTCACAGTTCCGCAAATAATGCTTGCTGATATGCGCCAAAGGCACTCCCAGCGCTCAAACACTTTTCCGCCTCATGATAGTCCCCACCCCTCGGAGAAGAGGGCGAAAGCCTTAGAAAGCCAACCGAGTAGTGTCCCAGCGACCACAAAATTGGGTGGCCCAACACGATACAGGCAGAGAGAGATGAGGCAACGCACGGTGCGGCGTGGTGCAGGGAGACTCAAACCACCCCAACCTGCGTCAGTTGCAGCTGAGAAGCCAACCATACAAGCAAATAGGGGTTAAGCAGATCCCTCACCACACGGCGAAGATATCGATAATGCGTGTATGCAAACATCCGCAACGGACGGACCTCTCCCACAAGCATAGCGCCACTTGCAGTGTAGGAGTGAGCATGGGGGTTTTTCCCACTCGCAACTTGGACGATAAAAGTGAGGAGAGAAAGAGAGGGAGAGAAAGCTCCCCGACGTGAAACGCTCTCTCCTGGAGCAAGCTAAAGATCTTCGAAGGTGGAGAGGGAGAAGTAAGACCGAAAGGCAACTGGTGAGACAGACCTGAAACGGGCCGTACATTCGTTTCCGGTAGGAGAGGGACATATCCTCCTCTGCCTCGATAAGGAAGCACTACCGGAAAGCAGTTTCCATCTTTATCTTCGGATCGACCTCGAGCTGCTGCGAGCTGTACGACCAATTGGACAACCACCGCTGCGTCATGTTCACGGCGAGAGGCGGGGTGAGCCGCACAAGGAGGTTCCGCAGTGTTGCGTTCGACAAGGCAGTCAGCCGGCGAGCCCGCCGTGATTGACGAATGTATCGCTCTACACGATCTCGGCGCACCGTCTCGTATCGCTGGAACGCATACTCAAAGCCGGTGTCGCGCTGAAGAGGCACGTCCAGAAGGGCCACCGCCAAGAGGGCTGCATCCTCCACGCAAAGTGACGCGTCCTGCTGGAGAAAAGATGGCATCGAACCGTGAGCGGCTTCACCCATGAGAACTGCACGACGGTTATACCAGCGGGGCATGATCGGAACTTCCAGCACCTCCGTCGGCACCGCAAGCGTCGCTTGTGAGAGGAGGGTGGCCATGTCCTCGCCGAAGGCACTATATTCGCGCTGCAGCAGTTGCCGAAACACATGCAGGACCTCCATTCCATCCATCTCCTCCCGGATATCAACCAACTCTTTCGGTGGAGTGTGCAGAGTGGCGGAGAACGCGAGAGAGTTCTCGCCGAAGCGGTGGAGCGGAACAATCTGAATGGATCGCCCCACTCCCCAACACTCTGCTGGGTGCAATGCATGCGGGGGACAGTGCGTGCAGTGAGCGAAACCGTCAATTTGCATCATTCCCAATGAGCGGCTGCTTGTGCCGACGTGCTCATTAGGGTATAAAAGTTTTCGGATCGTACTGTGCATGCCATCAGCACCGACAACAACATCTCCCCATTCCGTGCTTCCATCCTCAAGAACAGCGTGCACACCACCTTTGATCCCTTCGTGCGGCAGCAAATCGACCACACGCGTGCTAAATTTGATTTGTGGAATGTGGCGTCGCAGTGCCTCGCGGAGGTACATGCCCGGAAGCGTGCAGCGCAGTGGCACATACCCCATCTCCTGCCGCTTGCATTCCGATATACGCTGTGACACAATGGATTCACTGTTAGCGGCTGCTGCGGTGCTCAGTGGAATGACATCCTCGTTCCGTAGCGCTTCGAGGTGCACGTTCTTGTTGGCGATTTTGAGCAGCCATTGCTTTTTATCATTCTGAATGCCAAAGTATTCCTCGGGCTGCATACCACTGCAGGTAAAGATGTGGTCCATACCAAAGGCTTTAAAGCAGCTGAGGGCGTTAGCGAAGAGCGTATACGGAGTGACATAGTTTGCCTGCAGAAACGGTGACTGCTCCAGTACGACGCAATCGACGTTAAGACGGCGAAGAAAGGCCGCCAGCGAAAGGCCCGACAACCCGGCACCCACTATAACAACACGCATCGCTGAGACTTCCTATGACGAATACCACCTGAAAGCGTGCCCGGGCGGAGAGAGAAGAAATTTTGTAGCGGACCAAGAGAAAAAAAAGACCGAAGAAAAGAAAAGAAACATTTCGAAAAGTTCAAGCGGCTCTGAATGACGGCACCACCATCAATCTCGAGTGAGGAGAAGCGAAAAGGAAGTGGTGTTGCTTCGAAGGGAAGGGCGCCGAGCGTTCTTTGGTACGCGTCGGTGCAGCATCACCCCTCACCGAGAGAGGGAGCTCAGCCTAATGCGTACCCTTGTGGGAAGTAAACCGAAAAACTCCACAAACCGCAAGCAAAAGGTGAACTCCTCCCGCCCGCTGAAGCCGAAAAAAGCAGCTCTGGCAACGCTGCTCTCCCCTCTCAGTAAAGCTGAAGCGAACCAGATGCAAATCAAGAGCAACGCTGTTTGCTGAGATCTCCGCGTACGCACACGGAATGGGTTCCCTCGGGGTGGCTAAAAGGGAGGAAAAATGGCGAACGGCGTGGATCGTAGGCGGTCGTGCAGAGCCACCGCCTTCTCCGCTTAGAGCCGGGGCCACCCTCTCACGGGGCCGTGCACGCCCCGAAGGAAACTGCAGAGATCGAGAGGGGTGATACCACGCAGAGAAGTGCGAAAACAAAAGCAGCACCGCTGGCAGACCTCCAACGCCACCCACCTACCACCCCTATCACCTCCACCACCGAGGGAGAGCTTCCCATCGGTAGATGCGAAAAGGAATCACAAGAGAGTGTCATCTTGAGCCCTCCTCTCTCCGTTCTCTTCTATATGGTGCAAACAGCGAAGAGGGTAGAGCAGAGGAGCAGCAGAAGACAGAGGAAGCGCCCCCTGAGGAGATTCAAATGGGGGGAGAAATTGAATCTCGCATGGTCATTCTCTTTCATCCAGCCCCTCCCTCCCCTTCTCTCCATAAACGTGTCCTCCTCCCGACCTCAACATGAAATTATCAGCCCCATCATACGCCTGGTAGAACAGCCGTCACGTCTACAAAGCCCTCACGGATACGCGGAATCCTTATCCCTCAACGTCGCAGCAGGGGTAGAGCGTCGCATATTCGCTTTCACAGCGAAGTAAACGATCCGTGAGGGTGTTCAGGAAAATACGTTGGCCGAGGGAGGAAAGGGGCGTCTGCACCGCCTTCCTCTGCGCCCTTCCTCACATTCGCTTTGTGAAGCGCTGGATACCGTGCGCCTGAAAAGATGCGATTTTAGTTTCCTTTCGTGGGGCCTACTTTGCCTCTCAAACGGCAGACTTCGCCCGTGCCGCCTTCTCTTCCTGCTGCCGCTCCTCCTCCGTTGGGGCGCCTCTCCTCCAAAACTCTTCGTCAAGGCTCCCTTTCCATCGCAATCCCACTCGCCACCACAGTCACTGCACCGCTCTGCCATCTAGTCGTCTTCACAGAGGTCGTTCACCGGGAAAAATGGAACGTACCCGCTCGGTGACGCGGATGCGGGCTCCTGCCCATCGCTGGTGGTGCAGGCAGGCCACGAAGCGGCTGCCGGATTGTTGGACGCGGTGAACGAACTGACAGTGGGGTTATCTGCGACTTCATGAGAGTCCAAACGCTCATCGGTTTGTGCATTGCTGTAATCCTCCAGCGCCGCCTCGTCCTTTTCCCCCTCTTCCTTGTCGCTGCCATCGTCCTTCGCTGCTGCAAACGTGTCTGTCTCGAGTCTTTTCTCTCCCTCCTTCGCGGATTCAACGGCCTCCCTCTCACGAGGGCAGACGTCGTTTTCCCCGTCGTCTCCCGTGGCCGCCGCACTTTCTTCATTTTCCGCTTTCCGCTCTGTCGACGAGATTGCGAAGTCTCCCACGGACGCTTCGCCCGGGGTTGCAGAGATGCATGGCGCATCCGCATGTCGAACCGTCTCCAGCTGCACCGATCGCGACTCCTCACCGTCCCTCTCAATGCCCTCTTCCTCACTCACCGTAACAGCCGACGGAGGCGATAGGCGTTCCACCGGGTAGGTAGGCCCAACAGCAGTTGTTGCTACCACCGTGTTCTCCCCCAGTCCAACATGTTCATTTGCGACGACCACCGCTGAAGAGGACAAAGTCCCTGTGCTCCCGTCGCTGTGCTGAAGAAGATAGGAAGCCAGAGTGTTAGCCACGTTGTCGCACGATCGGCCATTCACCATGGAGTGGGTGTGGTTGACGTGAAGCACAGCACCGGTTCGAGGATGTCGGAGACTGAGTACATCAGATGTGCTGTTCAGGAGGGTCCAGCCCAGGTGACCGACGACAGCCTCAAGATCGAGGCGCTGTTGAACCTTCATCGCGGCTATCGCGCCTTTATCCACATAGTTGTTGGAATCCATCGCCGCCTGCAGCTGGGCATTGAGGTGCGTGTAGCGAGCTTGTAGATCGGCGTTGCGCCTCCGCTCGTCTTGCAATTCAGTCTCCATTATCTTCATCTTTTCCTCCGATGCACGCCGCACCATCTCCATGTGATGCGTCAGCGCCGCACTAACCAATCCTGTAGTCCGGGAAGGAGCGGGCGGCGGTGGCATCACCTTCGCAGCTGTAGCCCCTCCTGGTGGTTCCGCCGCGGTAGCAGGCTGCATTGGTATCGTCGCCGTTGCTGCATCTACCAACTGGCGCCGAAAGCCGTGCAGTTTGATCATGCGCTCTTGCAGCGCATCTAGCGGCATAGATAGGAGGCGACACGAGTTGATAAAATCGGTCTCATGAAGCTCGAGTTGCGCGTCACACTCGCTCAGAATATCTGCCAGGTACCTCTGCTCCCACTTCAAATCCTTCGTCACTGCCGCGGCATTTTCGCGCTCCTTCGTGGCACGCTGGCGGCGCAGCGTATGGAGTTCAGCATAGAGTGGCTGCAACGTTGTGATGTTCTCGCGACTACAAATAAGCTCTGCTTCGCAAAGGAGGGCGGAGCGCTGCACATCTTCTGCATGCGACGCCGTAACTGCCGCGTTAGCCGTCGCTTCCTGTGCTATTGCTGTGACGCACCCGCTTGGATTCATCTTCTTCGTTCCCCAGTCTTCTATCTGCGGCGTGTTGTCGTGGGCGCCGACGGAAGATTCCGTGAGATGCTTCCGCAACGGCGTGTAATGCGCCACCACCTCCCGTATTGCATTCGAAAGACGAGGTGAATCGAGAAAAGTTTGACATTGGCTCAGCGCAGCAGTAAGGCCCACAGCCCAGGACGGCGTATCGTGGACCCCTCCGTGCATCGGAGGGGAAACACCACCGATGTCGAGACTAACCTCGTCTGTCTTGACGGACTTGACACGGTAGGGTTCCTCCACTTCATCTTCATTACCATCCCAACCTCGGCGCCGCTTACACCTCTGGATTCGCTCTCGCCACGACTCAGCGAAGCGGGAAAGTGCATCACCGCAGGAGGAAAAGTTTCGTTGCACTTCTGGTCTCGACGGCAAAGCGCCAAGCCCGAGAGCCACCTCCAGCTGAGACACATGGCGATGCAGCACATCTGCCTCCGCATCCAGCGTGGTCGTACTCGTTTGACAATCCGCCTCGCAGCGAAGTTTTGGGAGCGCTCGCACATCCCTCTCCACCGTTTCGCGCAAGGCATCGAAGGTATTGGTACGCGGCACCGTCGAAGTGCTCGGCCTCGCGGGAGGTTCACTCCGTGGTGTCGTGGCACCGGCTTCACTTTCCCAGCTGGACTCCTCTTCCAACTCGGAATCGCCCCTGTGCGATCTCACCCCCTCCCCTCTTGCAGCCGAACTGCCGCTCCAACGGTCTGAACGGGTCCTCGACGACGAAGATGATGAGTCGATCACGACGACGCCATCATCCTCGAAGTCACTCATCTTTTGTGGTTCAACAGAGTTTGTTCCGTCGGAAAAAAAGTTACTCCTCTGCCGATGGTGTCAGAGAGAGAGAGAGAGAGAGAGACGAAGCGGAGAAATTCAGAGGAGCGTGCGAAGGTGGCAGAAGAGGCGGGAGCCTCCGCGAAGGTTTACGAACGTTGAAGGATCTCAGCGGTTCGCCGCGTTTGCAGGCCTCACCAATTGTGGATCGTGCTGCGCTTTGGGGTGGTCCGTGTAGTGGCATATAGACAACATCACAGAAGAGAAGGAAGGAGAACACGAAGGTAGAGGCTGGTCGCACAGTCGGAGGTGTGCAGAACTTCCGGCAAAGCTGCCGGGGGGGGGGGGACGCCGAGATGAAGAGTCGTAGGGCATCAAGAGCACATACATCCAGATGAGCATATCTGCGATCGTGTAGGTGTCTCGTTGTGATGATACGCATGCGTAGAGCTGCACGACGTTGAGCATCTTTCATCATGATCGCGTTTCCTGAGAAGGGGAACACATGAGCCACCGGACACCATTACGGTTGAACGCAAAGGGCACGAGAGAAGAAAGGGAGAGGAGTAGGGATGAAGCAAGGCGAGGCACGCAGCGAGGCATCCTAGCAGCATTAGCCAACTCCGATGCTGGCGACGCCTTCTTTCCATTTCCCCTTCCGCGTGGAGGGCAACGCATGAAGCGGGAAAGTGAAGGTGAGTCCATCGGGATATTCCGAGCTGTGTGAAGTTTAGCAGGCGTAGCGAAAAAGTTGCTGTTGCACAAGCGTCTCTGAAAACCGCAACACGGTGGCGCACCCCGTCACAAGACCTGAAGGAGAATAGCTTCCGCGAGAGAAGTGTCGAAGGAAAAGCGCGGCAGTGCACATTGCTTTGCTGCGAGCCAGCAATGCAACGGGAAATCATTTGATGGCCGAAGGCAAGGATGCGGAGCGGCAGAGACGAGGGAAGGGTAACGAATAAGGTAGCGAGAGACACAGCAAAGTCAAGCTCTACTCACCGGCATCGCTCGCTGTGCGAGAGATTTCGCTTTCCTCCGAGGGTGCCACGAGGAGTCTGTGCTATTTTGTGCACCAACAATGAGAGCGCAGCCATACGCTCATCACTCTCTTCCTCCATGAGAGCATGGCGCCGACGCCGTTCCTCCTCTGCACACTGTCGTATTTGATCTGCGCTGATGGTTGTAAGGACCCTCTCCTGTAACGCACCTTGAAGAGTAGCACGACAAGCTGCAGAATGGCACGACTCGGCCGCTGCCATAGAACGCAGCATTCGAGTACAGGGCTTCTCTGGTTCCCTCATAAGATGGTGAAGCCGACTTACGTGACGGATCATGTCATCGGGGAGTTGCTTCTCCGTCGCGCTCCGGATTCGCAGCCATGTGCGTGCGCTCGAGTTCATCACGCACCGTCTCTCCCCGACCCCACCCCCGCCGCACACTACTAATAATAATGGTTGGAGCCTTCTAGGCAAACCGAGAGCGGCCGCAGTGGTAGGCCAGGGGAACCGCCACAGCAACCACCTCAAGGCAGCCCCAGGATTTTTTTTTCGGAAGTAGCAATGCACACCCCTCCACACCAAACACAGCAGCGAAGCGGCTGACCTGGATAGAAGAAAGATGCCGTAGTATAACACAGCAGGTCTGTTGATGGGGATCTGTTCGACTCCAATCCCTACTCCGTGCAATACTGCTCACATCGCTTCCTGCAGGGGATGTGCGCGGGTGCAGAAGTTTTTTGTGTGGCGATGGGGAAAGCAACAATGAAAAAAGGAAAGAGGAGGAGCAGTGGGACAAGGAAATGGGAAGGAAGCCGTCGTGCTGCCGGCCGGGTGAAACGGGCAGGTCGAGCAGAGGCGAAGAAATCGACATCATAAGCGGATCTCACAGGCCAGCTTGTGAAAGAAGCCGCACAGGCCACGCAGATGCCTCCTCCCTCCACTCTCTCCTCATGAAGAGGGGGGGAGGAGTAGACAGGAGAAATGAAAGGATAACGTGCACATCGACTCTCTCAACTCGCTTTTTGCTCCCCTCCCCCACCACCTTTCCTACAATATATATATATATATATACGTGTGCACATCCAACGGATCGTTCATTTCCCTTTCAACTCTCCGAGCTTTCCTCTGCCTCCTCCTTCTTATCGTTTTGCATCACTCTCTCTGTATTTTGTCGGCATATACAAAACAGGGGCTGTGACGCCACACCATCCTCCCCAGACAGAGAGCATGGATAGTGGCAAGGGAGAGAGGGAAAGGAGAGGGGGGACTGCTGTACCGCCTCGCTTACAGTATTCGTAGTCTCTCTGCAACAGCGGCATGGGCAATACAGAGCAGGAAATGTGGGCCGGGGCGGAGGGAGGGGGCATGACAAGCGATCCGCAGTTACCACTACCTCCCCTCCCCCTTATACGAGCCACCCTCCCTTGCTAATGCTGAAAGAGCGGCACATCTTTCTTTTTCTTTTTTCGAAGAGGCACAAGAGTAAAAGTGGTGTCTGAACAATCGACACAAGAAAGGGAAGGAGCCAGAGAAAAGGAGTGTGAGAGAGAGAGAGATCCCGATTCTCTCACTTCCCCTCGAAAGTAAAAACCGGCGAGCAGCCCAACAGCAGATTCCACTACATAAAAATATATTCACAGAGAGAGAGAGAGAGAGATGTATGTACGTCGTTCTTCTTGGTGCCGATGCATGGGTATGTACCGTGGATAGAGAAAGAGAGAGACCTTACTCTGGGCCAGCGCCGATGGAGAAGACGAAAGCCACGCTACGCCTCTTGGCATAGTTTCGACGTACAGGGTCTACCGCACAGGGTGTGCTGCGACACCGGCATGTGCTTTGAGAATGCGAGAAGAAGTGGCCACTACGCTGCGTTCCTTTCCCTTCAGAAGTTCGTTACGCAATGAAGGAGAAGCCAAAGCTCTGGAGACCACGAGTGTCATCCCCACTTCCACCACCACCTCCATGTACCACCGCCTCTTATTCGCGGCTATCGTTTTCACTCCTCTGCGAGGCTTTGAAACCGGTGCCGCGGGGCAAGAGCTCACCAGCGAGGTGGTACCACACAACGAGAGCGGCAGTAGTGAGAAGAAAAAGAGGCCACAGCAGCGAGGCGTGAGCCGTGTACACCTCACTCATGTCTTCTCCTAGAACAAACGTGACGAACTGATGAAGCTGCAGAAGTCCAGCAACACACGCGACCATGAAGACGTCCGCCGCACACCAGGAGGCTACAAAGGGAGCTCGGGGGTGGAAGACCGCATAGACGCACGGCGCGATGAGAACGGTGAAGACGGTCACCAGGCACAGCCCGGTCGTACCACCGCGACCGTTCAGCGTGCTCAGCTGCCACAGAGAGAGCGACTTGGTGGGCGGCGTCAGCAGCCGTGCGAACCCACCGATTCTGTACTCCAGTGAGGGCCAAATCCATGCCGGGAGGCTGCAGACGGGTAAAAGGAGAAAACGCGCCTGCCCGAAGTGGGCACGACTCCATCGGCACCACCACGGGTCGCTCTCTGCGGGTACGAGTGCCTCACCCACCGTAAGCTCACGGTTCGTTAGCGGAGGTTCTTCGAGAGGGGCAGGCGCCGCCGTTGGCTCGCTCGTACCCACCTGCGTATAGGTGTTGGGGGAGCTGATGAGGGTATCGTCCGCTCCTGCGCGCACTGTTGTCCCAAAGCGCCACAGCTGAGTAGCATAATTACCAAGAGCGATGGACGCGACGGTGGCGTACATGAAGAAGTAAAATGATTGGTGGATCTCGACCACCGCCACCGAGTGGATCTCCAATCCGGACACCATCACGATGAGCGCGAACGTGTCGATCAGCGAAAACTTTCCTAATGAGTCGATGAAGGCCAAGACAGTGCTGGAGGGCCGTTGTGCACCAACGGTAAAGGCCACAATGCTGAGTAGCTTGAAATACGGGTAGACGCCGCTGAAGAGAAGCACGCAAACGGAGAGGGGTATGAGTCCGGCACTCCACAGATCTGTTACAGTGTTTCTCAAAGAGAAGGCGTACGTATGCAGAGTTTTGCCAATCACTACTGTCGCTCCCGTCATCGTGTTCGACGCCGCAAACAGCAAGAGGCACGACAGAACGCCACCAACAAGAAAAACATCTTCCATCACAATACGCGCGACGGAGACAGGAGTGCCAGTGGCGCGTTGCAGCACCGGGTTCATTTTATGTCGCCGTACGTTACGATGCACGAGGAAAGCTCCAGCAGGAACTCCGACCACCGAGAGGAGGAAGAGAGGCAGCTTGCGAGGTGTATCGATGGCCACCGCATTGTGCCCAAAGGAGAAGGTTGCCGTTTCGGCTCCCTCGTCCGCGCTCCCGCTCGCCCTCGGTAGAGAAGTGAGGGACCCTAGCAAAGCTGCAATTTTTGCGTTGAGAGCTGCCTCCACATAGGGCCCCACCTCACGGGTCAGCAATACATCGAGGCCGCTGTTACCCTCCGTCTCAATCTGCAGATTCGCCACGGACACTCCGCGATCGAGGTAGATGGATACCCAATTACCACCGAAGCTCGCTGCACTCACATCGAGGTCTAGGGCGACTGTCACGGCGTTGGTGGTCTTCGCTTCTACAAGGAGCTCGCCGATCCAGCCGTGTACTCCGTAGACCGGAAAAGGGTGTGGGGCCTTGCCGTTTACGTACGCATCCACCAAGCTTTGAGCCCAAGCCACAGCATCTTGTGAAGGATCTGTGGGAACGACATCTCCAGCGAACGCGGCGCCCCAGCGCGGTACCCGCACCTTCAAAGAAATTCGCTGGCGACGCAAGTCTACCGTGATGGTGGTCGCACCGGAGGAGGAGAGATCAGCGGCAATGTTTGCAGCAGCACGGGTTAGTGGCACCTCGGTGAGAGCGACAATTTTCGTGTCATCATCCTCTCTATCCTCCCTCTCCGGCACGTACGGAAGGGTGCGGTTCAGCATATCCGCTTGCAAGCGAGGGATGAGAACGCCACAGATGTACCGGCTCAAGTTACTATTGAAGTATATCTGTATCTTCCTCAGCAGCGCATCGATCAAGCGACTCGGTGGGTGCGCAGAGAGGTTTTCCACGGTCGCGTTCAAGCGACACACCTCAACCGACGACGCTTCGGTCAGACACCAATCGTCGCGAGGATTTCTAACGGTGCGGGCGAGTCGCACCTCACTCGACTGCACTTGCACATCCGCCGACATCACACCCACATACGCGTAGGCCGTAAGGTTCGCATAGCAACGCAGCGATCCACCGTCCGTGGTGCTGGCGTAGCTCGAGTCGTTCACCCAGCCGGACCGAATGCCGCTTAGCTCAACGCTGGAACACGTTACGTTAGAAACGTGGGCATTCAAGAAACTTTCGTTGACACCTGGAATTGGCACCGATGTCAAGTTCAGTAGATTGATGAACAGCAGGGTGCTCAAGCAACCAAGGTAGTGAGTCATGGTCGTCTTTCACACCGGTGGTGGAGCCCCGGTGAGGGAAGGAGGAGAAGGTCCTGGTGCACAGACTTTTCCCTGACGTACAGCGCGGCGCTCGAGGCGGACACAACAAGGAGGGAGGGCACCCGGGGATGGGGGTGGAATCCCTTGGGTACTCGATCGATCGGAGGTAATGAAGAAGCGGGATGAGGGAGAAGAAAAAAAGAGAAATACTTTTGCGAGTGGCACACAGCAATCCCGTGAGCGGAGACGACACACAGGGAGGAAGGCGGCAGACGTTTGTGTGGAACAGAGAGAAACCCCACGCGGCGAGAGGGGACGAACCGAGAAACACTGAAGGACAAAGCAGAGCGTACCGCAGAAAGAGAGCGCAATCGATCCGTTGATCGGAGAAGAATACACAGAAAGAAACAGAGAAGGCCCCAAAAACGAAATGGGGTTTCGTGTGAGGCAGAAGTCGTGAGCAACGGCCCGGAATTGATCCATGCACCCTTTTGCGTCAAAAGAAAGAGGAGAGGTAAGAAAGCATGGAAACGAGCAGGTGGGCCAGAAGGCATTGAGAACGGGAAGTCCAGGGCTGTTAGCAGCTAGGATCGCGGCTTCGAACGACATCTATGGTACATAATTCTCTTTTTTGAGCAGGGGATGAGAAGTGTGAATGTATGGGGTTAACCTACTCCCATCCCATCGCTGTGCCTCCCTCGACAGGCCACGCACGCGTCCGGCATCTCTTTGGGGGAGGATCGGCATCTCATTCCGAGGAAGGCCTCTGCACCGCCCACCAACCGCGAACAAAAATTAGCATCTCGTGTGCCCCCTTCCTGTAGAAGAGACCCTCGAGGAAGCGACAGAATTTCTCGTCCTAACTATCCTGCTTCGAGTTAGGCTGCGCGTCGGGGGTTAACGCGAGGGCGAAACGAGAGAGCAAGGAGTGGTCTGAGAGCATTCATGCGGGCCATACCCTAATCACCGTGTCACACAGCAAACGTTGCGCATTCGCCACAGAACGCCTACCGAAAACCCAACTACAAAGTTCCTCTTCGTCTCACTGCACGCCGACGTCGTTAACAGTGCGAATAATGTCAACATTTTTTTTAAAGGGGTGGAGAAAGCATGCGGAAGGTCCAGCGACTTTCACTCCGCTTAAAGGAAAGGACAAGAAGGTATACATGGTGTGGGATGCAGAGGGAGAGCTGCGGCGCGAGAGTGGTTGCGGGCCTGAAAGGATGAGGGGAAGGCGAGGAGCACACCTGAAAGCGATATCGGAAGACCCCCAAAAGATATGCTCATACCCCCCATGAACGACCGAATTCCTCCCCAAAAATACACCTCCCACAACGCATCAAGGCATTTTTCTTTTCCTCTCCCTGCTCTCCCGCAAACACAGGAGCCCCCCCCCCCTCCCCTCCCGTATCTCCACCCCGTTTGCCTCTCGGCCCCAGTGTAATGCGGCAACGCGCAAGGGACTTTGAAAGTGGACGATTCGATTAGTGGCGCTTCGAGCGCTTCTTCTTTGCCGGCTCTGCGCGCTCGCGCCGCTGCTTCAGATTGGAACTACCGGATGAGCGCCGCCTGATACGAGAAGCGACATCCCGCAATTTCTCAGCGTCTTCCGTCTTAATGGCGTTCCGGCGATGCAGCCGATTTGCATACTGAACCGCCGCCTTCACATTTGCCTTGCTGTTTTGTTTTTGACGAAGCAGCAGAATGCGCTTGGAGACGCTCTCCTCCAACACCACCGGGGTGGCCTTGGTCTCTTCGAGCAGATGCGTGGTCTCCGACTGTAGGCGGTTCTCCTCATCATGCACCAGCTTGGCGAGGCGCCGCCCCTCTTCTAACGAAACCGTTCGGCCAGCGGGGAGCGCTAGCCTTGGCTGCAGTGTCTGCTGCCGATGTACCTGCTTCGCCGCTATGGAGGACATGGTGTTGCGGAGAAGACGGCTTCACGAAAGTAGAGCGCGCGCTCTCACAGCCACACCCAAGAAAAGAGAACACACTGGAAAAAAGGGAACCGGCGCCCTCTACTGGCCAGCGATAGCGGAATGATGTCGAAACTTCTAAAAAGAAGGCAAAAATATGCGTTGTGGGGATTCCTCAAGTTGCGTGAAGAATCCTTCCACCTCGCTGTGCACACGATGTCGTACCTGTGCGGCAGCAGCAGCCCGCTTCCTCGCCCGAGAATGATGTTTGTGTGCGAGCGGTTTCTTTTCGCTTTCCGTTCTCTTCAATAAGAAGTAGTGACCACACGAATGCTTGTGAAGTATTTGCTGGCAAAAGGGGTGATGCACACGGAGCTAAGATGGAGAGAAAGAGAGATAAGAAGAAGTGAGAGTGGTGACGACGTGAGAGGTGCGATAGATATATTTATGTGGATGCGGCGGCCTACACGGTGGGTGGGGAAAGACCTGAACGCCCACAACACGAAACACGCTCTCCCTCCCAAGAAAAGAAGTCGGAAAGGGGGTAGGGGGAGGGGAGGCAGTGGGGACGAACGATCTACGACGGCCCACGGGAGTTGCAGTGTGGCAAAGGGAAAGTTCGAGCCTGCATCGCCCCCCCCCTCCTCGTGCAGAACACCTCTTCCACATCACCTTCCCACGACGCACAACGGTCCGGTGCGGCGATGCAAGCTTATAGCATCAGGGAGTGAGGAAAACCCAGAACAGAGTGGTTACAGAGGGGGGGAGGGGAGGAGCGCTACCGCCTTTTCCTTTTGTGAATGGGCACATGCGATTGGGGCAAAGAAAGAAAGCGAAACGAAAAGCTCCACAGCATAACGATCTGAATATATATAGATGCATGGGTATGGCTTCGTATATATAAATATGGAGGCATCGAAGAGACGAAAGAGAAAAAAAAGGAGGACGGAGAGCGTGAACAAGAAAGGGCTGACAGATCGCCACCTCGTCGGCTGAACAGCAGGAGAAGTGGGCTATCGACAGCGGCTCGAGCGTTCGCGCACAGGCATGCACACACGAAAAAAAAACAGGAGAACTGTTGTCTCAGCGTGCCAGACTCTCAACACCAGTCCCACCAAGAACAGATATATATGCATGTACATATATATATATATATATATATATGCGTGTGCATAGCCCTCTTAAAACACAGAAAATGAACGGTGGGAAAACAAGAAAGTAGAACATGGAAAAACAATAGGAGTGTCGAGACACTGAAAGCGTCTCAGCAAACCCCCACCACCACTCTCCCAGAAAGGGGGGCATGAGTGCAGGAAGGAAGTTGAAAAGAATAAGTCGGGTAGTTGTGGGACCCCGCCCCAAAAACAAACAAGAGAGGATCGTTTCCTACGCAGCGAGCTCCTTATAGCCGTTCAGCACAAGATCCATGACCTCCTGAGACGGTACCGCTGGGTCGGGGAACGCCCACATCAGCTCTGAGAGGCCATGCGCGAGATCTTCGGTGTTGTTGCTGCGACAAGCGACTAGCACACGAATCTGGAAAACGAGCTCAGAGTTGTGAGACAGCAATCGCACCAGACGCGCCTCGACGGAAGCCCCTTTGGGGGCAAGGAACAGTCGCTCAAGCCTCTGGTGAACCGTCAGAGCCCTCTCCGCCTCGGTGTTCCCTTTCTCTTCAACGCACGGTTGCGCACATGCTGCTGGAGGCAGCGGCGGTGATGCAGGATGAGCCTGTGCAGCACACTTCTCAGGGTATACGGGGATGGCATTGCTACGCACGAAGTCGGAGATAGGCGATGTGAGAAGAACAAGGACGTCATAGGCAGATGCGCGATTGTGTTCATGTTTTGTGAGGCACGCTTCCAGTATATCCGCCAGTCTCGAGCCGTACGTGCCGTTGGTGTACGCCCGGAAGCGCGGCATCGGATCGCGGTGCAGCACTTCATGAAAAAGTTGCTTATCGGACATGCCTCGCCGCCAGAAAGGGCGGTGGAGGCACAGCAGTTCATAGAACATGGTCCCCGCGGAGAAAATGTCCGTCTTGGTGCTGTACTCTTCTCCTGCCGCGATCTCCGGCGATATATAGGTGGGTGTCCCCACCCTCGTCTTCACCAACTGCCGCGAAACCTCCAGGCTACGCACGAGGCCGAAGTCGCCTACCATAGCCTTATCCACCGTTCCATTCGGTTTGAGTGTCAAGAACACGTTGCCCGGCTTGATATCACGGTGAATCAACTTGCATGAGTGGCTGTAGTTGAGAGCAGAAAAAACCTGTGCCATGATGCGAACCGTCACGTCCATCGGTGGGAGCTCTCTCCCAGCCGTGCACTTCACAATGAAACTGTGCAGATCTCCACCTTCGCAGTAGCGCATCGCGAGGCAGTAGCAGCCAAAGAACTTTCCACGTGATGCTTCCACCCACGCCCCGATATACGGGACGACGTAGGGATGCTCCATCGAGCTGAGCGTCTTCATTTCTCGCTGCATATTCTCCACATCATCCTTCGAGTAGACACCACGGCGCATGACCTTGACAACACACTGGGCAGGAAACGTGAAGTTATGCTTCACACACGTAACAGCTCGAATACGCACAGCCAGGTATACCTCACCGAACCCACCGGCACCGATGAGCCGGTCCAGCTGCAGCTCACGGCCGATAATCTTTGGGGGGTCTGTCAAGGTGGATGTCATGGTGAAGAAGGGAAAGGAAGATAGACGGAAGACACGTATAGCGGTGTCGGAGGAGCCGGTGGGGAATGGCGGCGGTTCGTGCTCGTCTTTGGATGCGTTCGAGGACAAGAAAGAAGAAGAGAGAAGAGAAGTACCTGTCACCTCCCCCCCCCCCAAGAAAAAAGGCGGGTGATACAGAGGGAGGGGGGAGCGACAAGGAAAAGGGCGGGCAGAGGTACGCGCGCAAGAGGGGGGGGAGGCAGAGAGTCGAAACGCCTTTGACCGAGTATTCAATGATAAAGTGTACGCGTGCGTGAGTTTCTTGGGAGTGCAGCGTCCTCTTCCCAAAAGCACACAACCTCCTCGGAGTTTCACCCACCGAGCTGCGCTCTCGTGGAAGATAAATCACCGTCAAAAAGGAAGGCGGACAGGAGGATTTTTCGAAAGGAAAAAGTAATTTGTGGAGATATAAAAACAAAAAAAGTGCGTTACAAGCTGCAAACCTATCGTGGAAGGTGCGTGTCTGAAGGTTTGCCCCGTTTCATGAAGTTCTTTTTGGAGACGCACAACTTGCCGAAGATAAGGATTCAGTTCAGTTGCGAGGCGGGGTGAAACTTAAAAAACGCGGGAGGATCAGAGGAAACGAGCGCTAATCGATAGCGGGGCAAACGAAGGGAGCTAATCTGGAAGGTGAGAATCGGCATAATCCATCACAGAAGAATATGTAGATATACATATATATATATATATATATATATATGTATAGAGAGTGAGAGTGAGAGAAGGCTGCGTAGGTGTGGACGAAACGCCGGTAAAAGGAAGAGGGGCGTATAGCCTTTGAGAAAAGGGGGAGATTCTATGTTCTGAAGTGGAGGTGTAGAGGGCGCCTCTCTGAGCTGCGTCCATTTCCGTGGATGAGAAGGAAAGGGAGGGGGGCGTAGCAAAATAGTAGCAAGGAGTAATAGAGGAAGCGACGCAGTACGTGTGTATGCGAGAGAACCATCAACGCAGGCGGGTGAGATTAACTATGGGAGGGGAGAAGAAGTTCATTGTTCTTACTTGCAATGTTCCCCACCGACATCGCCCTACCGCTGAGGGGGGGGGGAAGGGGGGGGAGGGGGTCAGAAAGAGCGAGCCATAACGCGAAATTCCCAAGGGAAGGGATGAGGGTACCAGGGTGGGGAAGCACCGAGGAAACGGCCGCTGGAAGCCATGCGACTTGCATTGGCCCAAGCCCCCATTACCGCATCGGTCCATTCGAATGAAAGGAGAAAAAATAAACCAGTAATTGAGTTCTACCCTGTACACGATGAAAGGGTGGACACACGATACAGCGCCTTCACCGACGCCCTCACGCGAATGCGAAGACGCCAGCTCCTCTTCACATGGATAAGAAGTGAACGGCCCACGTTTCCTGGAGACGTCGATACACACTCACTCACACACTCACACACACACACACACATACGAGAGAGAGAGAAAACTCAAAATACGAGCGAAAATGTTTTTTAAATGAGCAGATGATCCGTCAAGGATATATCCACACATATATATATAGATATATATATGTTTCTTTTTCTTCGACTTTCTCCTTCTAAGAATTGTGGTCCCGCGTTGTCTGCCATCGTGAAGATTGCAAGACGGGTACTGCCCTTCTCCTTGGAACTGTTGCCTCCTTCCTCACTCACTCCGCTCCCTCTCACGCCACATCACAAAGCCTCGCAGGGCGGTAGAGAGGGAGCGGAGGAGGGAAGAAAATAGTTCACTCTTCCGATTCGTCTTATATATATATATATGTGTGTGTGTGTGTATAGATCAGGAACACGGGTTGCAAAAGGTCCTTCGCTGGCCAGTGGAAAAAGTGGAGGGACGGATGAACGCAAAAAGGAAGAAAGAAAAAAAGCGGAGCGAAGCCACCAAAAAGGGAAATACGATGCTCGGGAAAAGCGCCCGGCCCCGGACCCTCCAACAACGCAGCCGGAGGCAGCTGTCTACATAAGCCACACAGAGAGACGCACGGAGAGAGGGAGGGAGAGGGAAAAGGACGCGTCACACGGAGCGGGGAGCGTCACTTGCGATCGCCCATGATATAAAGGCGGGTCATTCCATTCAAGTCAGAAATGAGAAAAAGTGAGCGCTGAAAGAGAGAGGTAAAGGGGGGAAGGCCTTGCAAAGCAGGGCTAACATCACTGGGCATCATGGAGCGAGATGGAGGGAAGAGAGAGTGACGCATACAATGTTCTTTTGAAAAAAATGCGGTGTATACTAAAGCAGAGAAGATATTCGCGCGACTGCAACACACGCACATCTGGCCGAGAGAATGAGGAAGGGGGAAAACCAGAAACGACCACCCCACACCGGCACATCACATAAAAAAGGGAGGGAGGGGAGGACATAAACCGAGCTGAAAACGCCATCGCGGGTCCCTCCCCTCTCTTCCCGGGTAACGTTCGCACCACAGGGCATCCTCCGCCGTGGTCACCGAGAACGCCCTTCCTCACTGCGAGGGGAGCGGTGGGGAAGGAGAGGGCTGGGGTAACGGTCAAGCCGTACCCTTCGATGCCTCCTCCCTTCGATGCAAGTGACGGTACGGAGGGAATTATATATATATATGGGTATATATGTCTCTCTCTCTATATATAATATATAAATGTTTATATGGGTAGCAGTTGATGAATGTGTGAGCTATATATATAGTGCGTATATGCTTGAGAGTTGGCCTATCCAACGATGAGGCAACAGGCAGGGCACCGTTGGATAGAAGGCGTAGCCGCCGCAACAACTGAGCGAGACGAACCCCGCGGTCACCCTACATCTCTCCCTCCACGTCTTTTCTGTTTGGGTGTTACTGCCCTCCGATCACCTCGGCGACGCAGCGGGTGCATACAGCACAAACAAAAGAGCATGGGAAGCATCCGCCAAAGCGAAGCAGACCCTGTTTGAGACCCAACGCCACCACCAGCACCCGTCTTGCCTATTCTGCCCATCCTCCACGATCGTGTCCCTGCAGCTACACAACCGAGGAAACTTTGATGTGTACCGCTAGAGCAAAGGGAAAGAACGTGAACAAAGAAGGAACGGGATGGTCGGCCACAAGAGAATCACAGGAGGGACAGGTGTGAGCGAAGGGGCCTTCCAATTTTGCTCAGCCCCTACCGGTGCGCCCGTCGAGCTTTTTTAGATGGGGTTTAACTTATAAGCCACGTTTTGGTGCAGCGGTGCTGGCGGTTGGTCGGCAATCATCGCTTTAGGTGAGTTGGCCAGCGAGCCTGGCGTGACAAAACCCTCGCAGTTGGTGGAGCCGCAGTGACATTGAAATCCCGGCATCGTCGAGTCCATAAACTGCCGGTAGTCCATCGTCAACTCCTCTCCTTTCGGAATATTGCGCAGTGCCACCACATTTAGCGAGCGCAGGGGTGCGAAGGCCATGTTCGGCGAGCAGGAATGGTTAAATGCTCGCCATCGCGCAGGATCGCGATCCCAAAGCGCGTAATAGTGACCCTCGCGCCCCAGAGGCCACGCATTCCGCTGGAAGTCCCTGTAGTCGGCCTTGGAGAATTTTTCGAGTACGTACGGTTTGGTGCACACCCGCACCGGACGGCACTCATCGCAGAACACCACTGTGCCCACGCCGATGTCTTCGGCCGCCCGAAGATGGTAACCACGCACGGGGTTGAAACGGCGAACGTACAGAAGCCGCTCCCGCTGACATCGGTCGATGGCCTCGTGAATTTGTAAAATGGCGAAGTCTCGCTGATGAAAATCTCTAGTGAGCCGCAGGATCCAGTCGGCGGAGCCTTCCTGGCCGTACGGGTACATGATCCCACAGTTGGGGTTGATCTCCAGGAAGACAACGTTATTGTTGTGCTCTCGGTCGATGCGGACGTCGATTCGGCCGTAGCCGATGCCACCCATCATACACTTGAACGAAGAGCGGGCAATGCTGATCATATCCACCATGGCCGGGTCGTCCTCCGGAACCTGCCGCCACTCCATCCCCTCGTACGAGGCCCACTTCAGCTGGAAATGCTTGAAGTCCTCTCCCTCCGGAAAGGCGATTTGCACGGGGGGAAAGACACGCACGCCCTCGGGCTGGGTGGCATCGTTGCAGGCAAGAATCGTTGCTTCATCACCACTGATGAACTCCTCCACGAGGGCGAACTGGTATTCCTGCATGAACAGCGCGGCGCGGTTCTCCAGCTGAGCCATAGTGAAGACCTTACAACTCTTATCCATGCCGACGCTACTGTAGCCAGAGATATGCTTGATGATGCATGGGAACTTGAGCGGGGCGCAAAGGGCTGCAATGTCGTCTCCCGGCTCCAGCACGACGTAGCTGGCCGTGTTGATGCCGTAATAGTGGGCGACGAGCTTCATGTCCGGCTTCGACATCTCGTAGTACTTCGCAATCGCCCCGGTATACGGCACCTTGAACTCCTCCAGGGCCTCCACCACCTCGACACCAGCGCGGTCCTCATCCTTGGCACCGTCGCACTGGTTATAAAAAACGTCGTACTGGCCAGACATCACCAGTTGGCGGATCTGTCGATATGCCGTCGATTTTCTAATCAGCTCCAGGTGAAAGCGGTAGTGGGGATCTCCCTCATCAAAAAAGTGTTGCGGCGTCTGGATCAAGTCCCCTTCGAACTCTTTCAGTGCGCTGTCCGAGCCCTCGTAGGAGCACGCGAGTACGCAGACTCGAATTGGGTTTCCTGCATCGTTCGGCATTTCGACAGCTGTAGAGATAAATAGGGTATGATCAATCTTGTGTATGCGTGTATAAGACAGCAAGATGGATGACAGCGACAACGGGCGAAGAGGTATAAATAAAAAGAATGAGAAGAGAGAAAGTGAGACGGACACACACACACACACAGGAAGAGAAAAGCGTAGTAGCTCACTTTGCAGTTGTGATGGTCGCAGTGAGCATGCAGTGAAACCAGGTGAAAGGAGAAGAAAGAGATCGTAGGGCAGCGCAAGAGAGAGGGGAAGGACGGAGGAGAGACGCTGTGATGTATAGGCACGTGTTGCATCGCCGTGGTGTAGTTTGGTGTGAATAGAAATGAAACATGGAGGTGCGGGTCACGAGGAAAATCCATGTAGGAAGAAAGAGAGGTGGAGGAAGGGTAGCGGCGCGGGAGGGAGAGCAGAAGGGATTGCCATTTCGGTTGATACACCCCATGCATGTCGGAGGGGATTGAAGATGGTGTAAGAGGACGGAAGAAAGCAGAAGGGTGAGCGATGGGTGAGAGAAAGAGGGGGGCTCCGTTATCGTGACCCCCATCGATACGAGAAAGCGGAGACAGCATGGAGAGGGCGATGCGGCGAGGGGTATGCACCCATACCGTACAGTAGGAGAAGAGCCACTCTTAGCAACCAAACTATTTGGTCTCGAGCACTGAGCAGCGGAGGAGAGAAGCACCAACCGCAGAGACGCGGCGACGACGATAAACCTTCGTTATGCGCCCCACCATTTGGGGATGAACGCACACACACACACGCACAGAGACACACACGCAAGAGGGAGAGGAGCACAAGAAGGCCTCCTTTTCTCACTTCCGACGGTCTTTCCTCTTCCCCTCCTCTCTATCTGCGCGCTCTCCACCAAAGATGGCATTCCCATCTGTTTGTTCAGCCTTCCGTCGTACTTTCAACATGTCCCGGCTTTCTCCCCTCACAAGAAGAGCAAGAAAGGAGCTTATCGTAACGACACTCTTCTCTTGGAAGTAAGAGAAGGAAGAAATCAAGAGGCGGCAGTGAAAGGGTAGGCAAGCAATGCGTGAAGAGATGCGCTCTCTTCGTCAGTTGTTGCTTACGATACCGCAGCAACGGAGAGAGAAAGGGGGGGGGCGAGCTTTCACAGCGCGTGGGCGGTGGCAAACCCATTGCAGCGCCGTTCTACACGCGCACACACACAATCTGCCCCTCTGCCCTGCGGTAGTGTCGGCTACTTCTACGTGGCATCCTCGTCCTTTCCTCTTATCCCTCCTCCGATCTCCATGGAGACTGTCCATCACCATCTACCTATCATCACGCACCGATACAGCCCCCTCCCTTTCCTCTTTCCCCACCCCACCCCCTTATCGGTACGCACCAGTCGCTTCTAAAAGAGAGAGAGAGAGAGAGAGAGAGAGGGAGAGCGCGTTGCAACGACAGAGCCATTCGGTAAGACGGAGAGGAGTGGAAGTCGGGAGCCTTTCTTTTCGGTAGTACTTCTTCTGTGTGGCGTAGCAGGAACACCCCCAGTCGACTAACGAGGCGAGAAAAAAAGTGGCTCCGAGACGTCACTGCATCGCCCGTCGACGCCAGCCACTTTCTCCGCAAGATACCTCAGGCATGTTTTATTTTCGTGGCCGCAGCCTCACGCGCATCGCCTCCTCTTTCATTCTCCACTCTCTCCGCCTCCTCACGCTCGCACATCGTCTTCCTCACTTGCTCAGTAGAGAGTCGTGTAGGTCGACCAATACGCCACATCGGGAGCAGAACCTGCAGGACGAGGTAGCCCACCATAAGCCCGAATACCACCAAAGGGATCACGTACTCCCGCAGACACATCATCCAGTGAGGTTCATCCTCGTAGGCAAGCAATGAGCGGGGGGGCGAGGACATGAAGACGAAAAAAGGCAATGCAACAGCAGAAGTGAGGGGTGCGTGTGCCAGATCGGGCAGGAAGGGATTGAAGTAAACTCGAGTATGATGCGTGTGAAGTGTGTTGTACGTCGTGGGAGCACCTGGTAATGGCGGTGGCCTCTACATGCGGTGAAAATAGATGCTGCGGGGGACGGCAATGAAATCGCTACCCGCCTCTTCAATACCGGGTCAGTTTTGTGCTTTATGTCGGTGAGAAGGCGCAGCAATGGGGGCACATTAGGATACGCTGCAGGGAACTTCACGCTTCCCTTTCATCTCGACAACATCAGTGAAGTACAAAATATACGCAAGAAAGAGAGAGATGTAGTGAAAGTGAAGATGTCATTGGCGGTGCCGGATGCAGAACGGAAAGAGGTGTAGGAGGGCAGCAAGGCGGAGGAGTGGATGCATCCACGGCGAGCGGGATTGAAGCGGGAACATCCGGTTCGCTCCTAGTTCTCTAATGTTCACCTGATGAAACCAACTCCACCTTAAGGAGCATGTCTGTAGTAGAGCACCGCTTGCACGTTCCAGACATAACATTTGCTCGGTTCATAACGCACACATCTAACAATTCATGCTCGCTCAGGGGTGATAGGGGACTTTCGAAGATGAAACGGCGGTTGTTACGGTATGTCCCTCAGTGTTCTCCTCATTCCAGCCTTTGATCTCATTCCTTACAATCGTGGTTCGTATTGTTGTTGGCAGAAGATGTCGCGCCCGCCAAAAAATTCTGTTTGTGTTTCCCTTGCTCCTGCGATTGTCATAACTTTTGTTTCGTTTTGAGTACCATGCGCGAAAGGGGTGGGGAGAACGGAATCGGGGAGCTCTTCCGATACACCGATCCTCACCCTCGTTCTCCAACCCTCTCGGTACAACGAGAAGAAGATGAAGAGAGAGAGAGAGAGCCCAGGGGACACGAGGGCCAGCATTGGGAGATCACAATGAAAAGGGCTCCAGAGTGTAGGAGACTGGTGCCATCACACGATGAGCGAACTCCCACGAGCCCCTCTGCCTCAGCAGCTTCAGCTCCCTCGCGCTGTCCCCACTCATACGCCGAGGTGGACACACTTATCTTCACTCACATACAGAAATGGAGAGAGGAGGTGGTGGTAAAACTCATTCGCGTGTCCTTCGTCGGTCTACTTCTGACACGCGTCCCAAAGAGAAGGAAAAACGGAGGAGAACGCGAAACAATAAAAAAAGAGGGCAGCTTCGCGTTTTCAATGAAAAAAAACACCCGTACACGTCGGCCGTGAAATAGAGGCAGGAGGGGCAGGAGGGGCAGGAGGGGAAGTAAGACGGGAGAGGGTGATGAAGAGAGAAATAAAAAGGGGATATAAGCAACATGAAACCAAATAGATGTAGATATATATATATATATAGAGAGAGAGAGAGAGAGAGGGAGAGAGAGAGAGGGAGAGAGGGAAAGCTCTGCTGGTATCGAAGAAACAGGCACCCCCCACCCACCCACCCCACACACAGGACCAAGAACAGAAATGAACGACGTCCTTCGATGAAATCACCAGCTTGATTTCCTCCACTGGCGGCACTGGTGTAGTCCATCGCCCTACAATCAATTCAGGGAATCGCTGTACGCTGAAACACACGTAGCGGGCTCGGAGGGAAGGGGAGGGGAGGGGAGGGGAGCACAGGGACACCAGAAAGAGATGGGGAACTGGCGCTCCCGATGCGAAGGCGGCATAGAGGCTTAACCCTGATGACGCTCTTTCTTCACACATCCCACCCCCTGCGTCCCTCCAGACGTTACCTACGACGACCATTTCCACACCGGCTTCGATTGCCTACACTCGCGCTCGTTCGATCCCTCACTCTACCTGCTGCGGCAGCGGGCCTCACAAAATCTTGGGTATGTACTCCCCCGTAATGGTCACGGAGAACTCCGTGCGCGCACTCTTGTCAGAGCGCAGCTTCACCCTGACCTCCTTTTGCTTGGGATCCTTTGCAAGAGAGTTGTGTACCTCACGCAGGATCCACTGGCGCAGCGGGAGGCCGTCCTCGGTGGGGTTGTCATTAACCCCATGAAATTGATTGAGGAGGTAGTCATCGTTCATATAGCCCTCCTTGCAGATCCGCTCGCGCGGAATTTCCACACTGACGGTGGTCACCATCCTGTTGCTGCTTTTGTGGGGTTGGAGGGGGGAGGAAAGGGGGCAGAAAATCCTCGCTGAAAAAATGGATAGAGAAGGGTGTTCGGGTTCTGAAGGTAAACCAACGAAACTAAAACAAAAGAAGAGGAGGGGATACGATGTCCGCACGGAGTCTTCTACGTAATCGCGACAAGAGCGCGGATTTGCGCGTGTCTTGAAACAAAAAAGGGAATCGGTGCAGTAGATGCGTGGGAATCCAACTAAAAAAAGAGGTCTGGGATAAGGCGTACCAAATGTTTTGGGGGATGGGTTCGTGAGAAATCAGAATGCGTCGTTGCGCAAGTGGGATACACACGTCGAAACAAGAGGGAAAGGCAAACACAAGGGGCAGTGGTGTCACGAAACGTCCGTTGACGCATGGAGATAGAAAAGCATAGGAAAGGGTGTGTGTGTGTGTGTGTGTTGTGCGGGTATGGGCGAATGGGCAGTAGAGTGAGAAGGAGGAGGAGCAAGCGAAGGAGGGAAGAGGAAGGGTAGAACGTAAATAAGAAAATTAAAAGAGCGAAAGGAGAACAGGAAGGACGCGGGAGAGAAAAAGAGAGAGTCGATGGCAAAGGGCTAGGGAATATAGGGGATGCGGAAGAACATCACCACGACCTTCCCTTACAGAAACTGTCAAAGGAAACCCGCACGAACCGGAGAGCTGCCCAGCTGCAGTCGAGTAACGGAGTGCCTGCCTTGCTATTCGTGGGGTAGAGAGAGATCACAAAACTGAATTGGATCTCGGACGAAGGGGCATCGCACGAGGCCCAGATCGAAGAGACAGATGCCTGACGACATCGGTGCAGAGGAACGTTCGATGTGTTTGTACATGCGTTAACAGCCCTGACGCCACAGACGGTGGGGGGAAGTCGAAACGAACTACTTCTAGGGCTTGGGCATGGCAGAACATCCTACATATATCGGCATAGTCGTGTAGAGGTATGGTTTGATGAGAGCAAGTGGGGAGAGGGCGAGCTGAGCACGATGCCGGGGCCTCCACGCCATCGGAAGGATACCAGCTTTTAGAAAAATGAAAGAGACAACTCGATTCAGGTTCGTGTCCTCCGCAGCAGATACTCTCCAACCGCTTCGTACCTTTGCAGAAAAAGATTCACCGGAGCCCACGAGCTGGGTGCCTGATGGACCTGAACCACCCATGACGCCACCATCTGCAGTGTCTCTTGCCGTGGCCGGTGTGCCGTGGGCGATGCAGGCCCGGCGCAACCCTCGAACAAAACGTCCTCCAGCGCTTCGCAGTCCTTCGGTGAAGCCTGTACGCTTACAAGGTGAAAAAACTCATCGCCAACAGGCACGGAGGGGTATACGGGCTTGTCATCCCGATGAGAGCCCTCCACCTGCACTTGAAGAGCATCAGCACAAACCTGACGCTTCACTGCGGCGGCACGGCAACAGTTCGCGAGGTCCTCTGCGACACCAGCGATGTTGGTGCGCAGTACCACGGTAGCGCCATACAGAATACCAGCGACAAAACCTTCCCCATAGGCCGCTCGCTCGTCCTCCGTCGTCGGCGGGGCGCAGATGGGGAACCGTGTGTACGGGGCTGTGGCGTAGTCACGCGGCTGCATCTCCACCGAAAGCCGACGTATCGCCATCATCAGGTAGACTTCGTGCGACGACGCCACCGCTGCCTCGCTGTCGCCCGGCTGCCCTAAAGTATCCGTAGCCACTGTCGGCATCTCCAGCTGCAGGCCACCCAGTCTTAGGGAACGCCGGTTCTGAGCCTCCTGTACCGACACAGTGGTGATCGACAGATTGTTGTACACACACGGTGAGAGTCCCTTGTGTAGCGTCACCCTCAGCTCACGCAACTGCGGATACCGCTTTAAAGTGCCGCCGGTGAGAATCTCGGCCGAAATAGCAAAGGCGCGCCTCTCGGATGGGCTTGCCCCATTCATGGTAATAGAAGAGACGGGAAACCATCGGCTTGGACTGAAGGAATCTGGTGACCGCGCCAGCAACCAGCACCTGCCCAGCAAATCTCTTTCCTCAGGAAAGACATGCAAGTCACCATGGGCAATCGGCTTCAACTTCCTCGTCTCCGCAGAGGCGCATCCGAAGCACAGGAGCTGCCTCATGATGTCAAAGGCATCGATCGAGGACCACTTCAGCCCTGGAGGGGAAAATGAGAAAAGCGAATGACACCGAGTAGGATAAAAGGCAGAAGCAGAGGAGGAGGAAAGAAGGAAAAGAGAGGGAAATGTATGTACCTACGACGTTGCTCGGTGCCCTGCGTGGACTTCCGTCGCTGTACTTGCGCACCCACCCCCTTCAGCAATTCGATTCACTCGGTTGTTTCCGATCGTGCGTTGGCGTTTCTCCTTCGTCCCTTCCCTTTTTTTCCGTTCTCCTTCCCAACAACCCATCCTCATCCGTTTGCAACGGCATAGCCATCCATTCCGCGTGCTCACCAGCGGAAAGGTGAGCCCACACCCGCACCACCACACGCGCATACAATAAGAACAAGTAAAGGGATACCGAACAGGCCTGCGGTGTCGGCGTGGATCGACGTGTTCGGTTGCGAATGGCGTAGGTGGCGAAGGATGGAGCGGAGGGAAGCAAAATGGCGGTTACAGGAGAGCTCCATCTTGCCAACATTCTCGTCGTTCTCTTTTTGTTGTTGTTGCCGTATATGTTGAGGGCATCGCTTCGCAGCAGATCGTCTCGCCTTACTGGTCACCGTGGCAAGCCAGACACCGCATGCTCCTTAACTTCGAACGACACAATTCGTGCAAACCGCATTTGGCAACACTGCCCCACTCTCTCCTGCTTCCCATCTTTGCCTGCACCATCACCACGTTAGAGAGAAGGGAGGGGGAGGGAAATGCAGTGATGAACCTCGGCATCTGTGCTCGGTAGGTGGGCCCCTCACAGAGGCACCGCCCTGGCGTACTCGAGAGGCTACCCGCGCAGGAAGAAGGAGAAGGGGGGAGGGCAGGAGTTAGAGGAGAAGAGAGTTCGGCCCATACGTGGCTGAAGGTGCTCCGCGCCGCGTTCCACACTCAGCCACCACGCACAGGGCAACAGACAAATAGGCATTCTTAGTGCAGGTGGTGTAAGGCGAATGAGGGAAGGGCCCGAGCCCAGGCATTAGAGGAAAACAGTTTCAAGGAATCCACGGGCAGTGATGCTGCGCGGTTCATCCCTCTGCAACGCCTTTGCCCGGAGATGCACGCCGCCGTCGAGGAGGACACTCTGAACGTGCTCCTCCGTGAGCGACAAGGCCTGAGCCACGAGATCGACGATTCGTGGGGTTATGGCACTGGCCACCCCGCAGTACAGTTCCCGCATCGCGTCAAGGGCCAACTTTTGGCGTTCGTCCGTACGGGAAGAGCAGAGGGCTTGCAAGAGGAGCAGCTCGGCCAGCACCTCGTGCGGCGGGGTATCGCAGGTGTCGCTGTAAGCGGATCGCACGACGTGCACAGCGTACGACATGAAATCGCATGTGGCGACCTGTTCCTGTGACTGCCGTTCCTCTTCCAAGAGAAAACCTTCTTCCTCTTTCGTTGTCACGGCAGCGCGTGCGCAGCGCAGCAGGGCTTGGGCAAACATGTGTCGCGCCTGTCGGAGCGGGATGGGAAGCTCAGTCACGCGTTCCAGCGCTCGCCCTGTTACCTGGCGTTGGAAGACGGAGATAGCGTCAGCCCAACTGTGTGTGGTATGCAGCGTGTACACCTCCGTGTCCTCAAGCCACGCAGCTTCCGTGGAGGTGCTACCCCAAACCGACGCAAGATGGGCGCGCAGCTCCGGTAGCAGTGGGCACGTTACAGGATGCGGAGAGGCAGCTGCGATGAGGTGACAGCAGCGGAACACGGTCTGCAGCTCTGCCTTGCGCACCTGCGGCTGCTGCGGCCACGGATTGCTTTCGTAGAACCTCCAAATCTTCAGCCCAAGCTTCCACTTTTCTTCTCGCTGTGTATTGATACGTTGGCTGGCGAGAAGTTGAAGACACGCTACACAGCACGGTCGATCGAGACCTTTGCCATCCAACACAAGGGACTCCACCAGCGGCCCCACCTGTGACGACAGCTCCACGACGTTGCGCAGCGATTGGAGGTAGGTCAGCAACGCTTCTGGATGGGCGCTGCGTAAAGTGTAGAGAGCACTGAAAGTTTTGTAAAGGGCATCCGCGTATGCCGCGTTGCGGGCCGCGTTACAAGACGCCATCGCAAACAAAAACGTCTCTGCCGTGGGGAGAAGCATGCGATGCGAGGTGGCGTCAAGGGTGATGTCCATGTTCCCAATCAGCTGCACGCACGTGTCCCAGCGGCCAGCAGCTGCGGCTGCCTTAATGAGGGCCTCCGAGAAACGACACCCGCCGTCACCCGTGAGCTGGGAGTCCGGCACACGCTCCCGGATCCGCACGAGCGACGCCCACATACACTCGCGGTCAGCGGTGGAAAGGCAGTGATGCGGTCTTGCAAAACTGTCGCCGCTGCGCCAGATGGCATCGAGAGCAGCGGTGTGAGCGTCGAGCGGAACATCATATCCACTGCTCTGGAGTCTCTCGTACAACTCCAGCGCCCTTCTCCACGGTCGGGAGCCCAACGCATTTGTTTTGTACCCCGTCATGAGAGCCATGAGCCGCGTTGTCATATCCGCTGGTGGATCCACGCGACTCAACTCCTTTGCGTAGGTGTACACCTGCAGCGCCGTCGTCCATGAAACGTCCAGGTTGACGAGCTCCAAGAGTGCATCGCTAGACGCAGACAAAACCTTGGAGGCAGAAGAGCTCCGACGCAGATGGTATTCAGTGAGCGCAACGGTGTCGTTGTCAGACCCCTCCAGAGTAATCCTGAGATCCTTCTGAAAGGACGTCCCTTTGACAGAGTAGCGCCCTAGTCGGCGTGCCTGATAGAGTGCAAACCCTCGCCGCTCGCTTTGATCCACCTGTCCCCATCGGCTATCCTCTGAGGCTCCGATTGCGTCTCTGAGCGCAGACTCGTAAGCTTTAACACCCATCTGCGCGGCCAAGTTGTGTCGAAGGATGGTGCTGGTGAACTCCGACACGACGGAAGGTGACAGCGCCTCTAGATCGGTGCTCGCCGTGAGAAAAAAGGCCTCGCAGCAGTCCTCCTTCGAAGGGGAATGACGCAGGAAGTCCCGCAAGTCACGCTCAAGCGGCGCTGAAAACTGCGCCTTGTCCCGCTGCCAATAAGCGCGCTGCAAGGTGCGGCTGGTATGCGACACAGAGCTCAGCTTCTCAGGAAAGTTTGCCTCTGAGGATGCCGATGCCGTTGGTGACGTGGAGGAAGGGGAAGCGAAAGTAGAAGCGTGAGACGGATAGAACTGCTGGTTGCGTTGCTCTGGAGAGTCCAGAGTTGGGAAATGTGAGTGTCTAGCGGTTCTGACCGGTACCGCGGGAGACTCCTGAAGTTTGCGCGACTGTCGCTGCCATCGCTTGAGTTGTGCTTGACGCCGCAGCGCCTTCGCTACAGTCTCCACCCCACGAGACCCTGTCATGCTATCGAGGGGATATACCGTGAGGCGAGGAAAGCCGTTTACGTGAGGGCGCGGCCACCGTGGAGGGCAAAGATGAGGTATGGTAAGAGAGAAGAAGGGAGAACAAAAAGGCACGAGATAAGCCCGTTAAAGGGAGAAAGCAGAGGGGGGATGCGCAGGGGAGGGGAAGAAATGCAGTCCAGACGAAACACAAAGGAAGACGGTGGGCACGCAAGTCCATGCCAGCTGGAGAACACAGGAAACGCCGCCCACCTTTTTTTGTCGGTACCCGAGTTTGCACGTTTTTCAAGACGACGTTCTCCCCTCCTTCTTCGAAATGGAGGGGACGATCTTTCACAGCTGGTTACACATAGACATCGGTGCATGCATATTCAGAGAGAGAGAGAGAAACAGCATGAAAGAAAGAGGAAGAGAAAATGGAGCTTACCCTTTCCTCTTGTGCCCTCCCTCCTTCTCTCTTCAATCGACAAGGCACCGAGCAGCAGCGGTAGCAGCAGCCATACGAAAGGAGAGCAACGGAAGAGAACAGCCGACCCATCTCATGCTGCTCACCGAACGTAACGCTCGGCGGAAGAGGGAGGGAAAGCGGTGGAAGGAGAGGGGAAGAGGTGAAGAGTAAAGGGGGGCACTCTCGTCCGACCGAGAGCCTGGTGCCCCCGCCAAAGCATCACCGCTTGCGAACCAGGGAGCTGCGGGACATTCCCGCCACGCTCATAAGCCGCAGAAAAAAATAAAAAATGGGAAAGCGTCAGAGAGAGTGCATAGATGGGCGGTTAGCATCCATGTGTGACGAGGGTATCACGAGAAAAGAGATAGAGTCACGAGAGGGCGGAGGCGTGGGGCAGAGGCTCGAAGACGAGCAGCTCCGCCTTCCTCTCCTATTTCCTGCGCATCACCGTCTCAGCAAGAGGACGGGGGGGAGTACATGAAAGGCAAAGCACTTAGCCTCAGTATGCACATCGATATCAGCACCAATCCAAAAGACTGATGATCTGGGAATAGGAACTGCTGCTAAGCGTCTAAACTCATGAAGCTGCAATTCCCACTGCCCCCCTCTCGCTTCCTCTTTTTTCGTCCGAGTCGGTCTTCACCGACCGCCCTCCACTCCGCTTCACCAAGCCGTCAGCGTTGAGAACGTGCGTACCATAAGGGCATACGCACCATCCGATCCCCACCGCGATCACCCCCCCCCCCAAAAAAAAAAAACCTTCCCGCCTCGTTGCTCGAATTCTTCGTTTACTTTTTCTTCTCTGGCTCCCCCGTCCTGAACAAACTGAAGTACCGGTGGGGAAGAGGGAGGGAGGGAGGGGGGCGGAGACTCTTGACAGCACTTCCGTCCAACTGTCCCTCCTTTTGTGTGTGTTTTTGTGTGGGTGTGGGTGTGGATAGCGTCAGCAACCATCCTCATCGAAAGGTTGCCGTTGTATGCTTCGCTTACGGTGACAGCATTAGGCTTTAGTTTCCAAACCACCCCCCTGCGGAGAGTCTGGCCAGCGCTCGTTCGCCAAATCCTCTTCTTTTGCGTGAAGGAAGCCGAGTCCTGCACCTCGAGAGGGGCTCTTCAACGACGCGCCCAGCTGTGGTTCTGCCTCCACCGACTGTCTTGGTGAGAGGAGGTGTGGCTCACCGTTCTCGGAGGGGTTCGGCACGCTAAACATCCGAGAAAGAGTGCTCATCAGCTCGATCTTCTCTCGTATGTGCTCAGCACACTTGTCTGCCCCACTGCTACTGCTGTCGAGAGTAGCTGCCGCTGGCGCCGGTTCGGTGTCGCTTACGACGACGAGTTGATCCTCGCTCGGGTCCACCAAGTGCAGCACACTCGTCCACATGTCCAGCAATTTCTCCGCCACAAAAGGTAGCGACCACGTGAAGGCATTCATGAAATTGGGCAAATAGTACGGGTGTGGACTGCTGTTGAACTGACGCATGTTCATGACATTCCGATCGAGCATGACGATGGCGGCGCGGTTGTCGTACGTGTCACAGTAGTTGGGTGCGGAAAAGAGGCAAATGACGGAGGGAAACCCTTTGGTGGTCTTCTTGTAGAGATGGTAGCCCTCATCCTGTGCTTCGTGGCCGCGGATGATGGTAGTGAGATTGTTTTCCTGCAAGAAGTTGCAAGCTGCGGCATGGCTGTAGACGTAAGAGCATCCGCGCGTCGTGTTCAGTTCGAACAGCTGTGGTGCCGCCGGGTCCTCCTCCTTCTCATCAAGTGGATCTGCCCAAAGCAAGTCGCACATCGGCCCTGACGACGGCGGCTCACGGAAGCGGTGAATGGCGTTGATGTCAGAGATCCGCTTCAGCTCCGGCGAGAGCCCCCCATGCACACACAGGAAACGGTTGTTCAAAATACACGTCAATGGAATGCAGTCAAAGGCGGACATCATCGCGTTGTAAACAGCGACGGAGTACTTGTACAGCACCTCCCGCTTAAAATTGAAGTAGGCTGTGAGGTGGCGACTCTCGTGATTGCCACGCAGCAGCACCATCGTAGTGGGATAACAAATCTTGTAGCACATCAGCAGCAGGATCACCTCCGTCCCGAAGCAGCCTCGATCGACGTAGTCGCCTAGAAAAATATATTTTTGGTGAGCCGGGTCGCCTCCGATGCGCAGGAGATTCAGCAGGTCGTAAAATTGTCCATGGATGTCGCCGGAGACAACGACAGGGTCGTCCAACCGCATCACGTTGGGCTCGTCTTTCCAAATAAGCGCGCACATGGCAATAATCGTGAGCGCATCAGCCTCACTCAAGAGACCTTCTTTCATGAAGTGCTCCCGTACCACCTCTGGCCGCGGCTTCCCCGATTCATCAAACAGCGCCGCACTACTTAGCGGCTCCCAATTCGGTGGTGAAACTGCCGGGTCTCCCCGGTGGAGGAGCAGCATGCGCTCTACTTTGCCAACCGGAGGCGAGACGCTCACGCGGGCGTCCTCAGGCTGCGCATCGCAGCAGGAGCTGCCACTGAGAGCCTCCGGTGGAGAAGTTGGATTGCTGGCTGGCAAGTCCGAACCGTTCGGCAAAAGAGACATTTTTTTGCCCTTTTCTTCGAGAGAATTCGTGATGACCGGGATGGTGCGCAGCCCGAACGGGCAGTACCTCCACGTGATACAGATTCGTGTCGCTCCTCCACAACCGTTGACGGGGGAAGGAAAGATGAAGACAAGGAGGAGTCCAGCAAAATGGATAGAGACGACAGCTGTGAGCGGGGGGGGGAGGAGGGCCTGGCGCACGCACAGTGCAAATGTTTCTCGTCTCTACCGACGGACGTGAGACAAAAAAGAGAAATGAGAGGGAGGGAGGGTACGACACACCCGTGCACACAGAGGGGACCGCTTCCGTAACACCGATGACAGCGGAGGGGAAAGGGGGGGAGAGAGCGAGAGGGGGGAGAGGAAAGGAGGTGCAGATACGACAAGTTGGACTACACAGTGTGAAAAGCCACCGGCGTAAAAGCAGCGAGAGAGACAGGAAGAGAGACGCAGAGTGGGTCTCGGAGATCCACAGCCCGAAACAAGTACCCGCAATGATACGTTGCTGCTCCTCGACCGTAGCACAGCAGTCTCGCATGCTCCCCTTCGTTTCCCCTCCTTCCTCCGGTATTATCGCGTGCGATCGAGAAACACAGAATTTCTTTGCCTTTGCGAGGCAAGAGAACGTGAGAAAGGGGGCCCGTGGGACGGCCGTGAAGAGCAGCAAGACTGTGGCAGAAGAAGTGTAGAAGAGGGGTGTCGGAAGGAAGAAGAGAGATTCTCGAGAGAATCGGACGCTTTCGTTTTCCTCTGCCCTCTCATCATCTCCCTCCCTTTCAGTCTCAGCGGCGCCCGCTCGTCACTTTCAAACCGGCGCAGCAGAGGTAAACAGGCTCCGTCGATGTCTCCTAGATGAGGCAGAAATGCAGAAGAGTACGGCACCAGCGTACGTGGCTACTGCCTCGAAGGTAAGACATGCACGTGTGCACCCAGCACCCTCGCTCTCTCATCTGCGGACGTGCCCGACTAGGTTGAGCTCAGAAAAAGAATTCCACTCCGAGAAGCAACGTAGCGAAGCATGAAGGAAAGGAGAGGCGAAGAAGCACCCTCATTTGCCCCTGCACACACA
This sequence comes from Borovskyia barvae, assembly GCA_030849085.1. Taxonomy (NCBI): domain Eukaryota; phylum Euglenozoa; class Kinetoplastea; order Trypanosomatida; family Trypanosomatidae; genus Borovskyia; species Borovskyia barvae. The sequence goes on along the minus strand of JASAOM010001119.1, from coordinate 283,562 downwards.
AAACATAGAGGAAGGAGAGGGAAGACTCCGACGTGGAAGCGCTTTGTTGCTGTAACCTGAAAAGGGGGAGAGGAGAAGGAGTTGAAGGGATCCAAAACCTCCAAAGGCAAAGAAAAAGAGAAACCGTGACGAAACACGCACATGCACACCCCAACAACAATGCTCCGCTTCTACTCTTGTTGCATCCGCACACGCCGACAGTTCATACCTGCACCAACGTATCCATCCGACCTGCGTAGGGGATCACGACCCTCAGTCGCTGTTATCGTCGTCATCATCAAAAGAGGATTCCGAACTGGTGGTGGTGTCTTTGGAGTCGTCGTCGGTCTCCGAAACGGAGTCTTCGTCGGATGCTGAGTGTCGGCGCTGACGCTTCCGCTTTGGTGCGGCTGTCGCTGACTTCCTTCTGGTCACTGGCACCTTTCTGGCGGTCGTGGTGGGCGGCCGAGCAGCCGCGGCCGAGCGTTTGGCGGGAGCAGACGGGGAAGTCTTTGTTGTGGGGGCCTTTGTTCTCTTGGGCTGCGCCGTGGCGGCCCCGGCCGCCAGTTGGGCCTTTCCTTTTCCTGTTTTCACCGCCCGTTCCTCGGCTGTCGTCGAAATGCACGCCAACACGTGGGCGCGGTGCTTACTTTTTACACGTTGATGGCAATGCGGGCACTCCTCATCCATGATGCAGGAGCCGATCAAGAGCTGCAGCCGCTCTTCTTCGGCGGTCGTGGCATCAGCGGCGCCGCGGCGGGCTCGCGCACGCGCCTCCCGCTCACTTGCCTTCTTTTGCTCGGTGCGGTAGCGCCACTCCTCTAGCGCTATCTGATCGATCAGGTGCTGGCTGACCGGGTAGTAAGGAAATCCAAACGATTTCTTGCACTTCCCGCAGGTTTGGAGAGAGTCGTAATGGGAAGCATCATAGTCGAACGGCGCTTGACAGTGCGGGCACCCGTGAAGCGCCGTGGCGCTACCAAAGTGAAAAAGGCAGAGCTGGCAGTGGACCTTCTTCCCCCACTGCCCCATAAAGAGGGAGTACTGCGGACGGGAGTCGGGCTCCCACGGGGTCCGACACTTCGGGCAGCCGATGGTCGTGAGTTGATACGGTCCCCCGACACGCGGCTGTCCGATAGGAGTACGATTCGTCGACACCTCAGGGGCCGTGTCGGAAGCAGCCCACTTCTCCCAAGCGAATTCATCGGCAGCGGAGACGTCGGAAAACTCGCTCTCACTCGCGCTCTCCGTATATTCGGAGTCGCCTTCCGCATCCTCTTCGCCCGTCGCTGGTCGAGCTCTTACCGGGGCTTTCCCGCTGGCCTGTCTCGGCGCAAGAGTACGCTTGTCCTTTGCAGATGCGGTGGTCACCTTAGTGGCCTTTCTTTCACGTGGTGGTGTCGTCGACAAGGGCACCGTCGCAGACTTGCGTTGTCGCGTTGCCGGCGCACCCTCTGCAGCCTTCGTTTTCTTTTTTGCGAGCGGTGCTGCCAGAGCCGCCGCAGCCTGCTTACGAGATTTGGGATCAGCAAAGCACTCAAAGGCACGCACAAGGCACTGAAAGGCCTCTGTGGCCTTGTCGAAAGAACCTTGAAGGCGATCTGGATGTATAGCCCCAGCTAAGCGCATGTAGCAACGGCGCGCATCGGGCACTGGGGTATCCACAGTGACGGGCGCAAATCCCTGCGCGAGGGACAGAGTCGCAAACGGTTGCCCTTCCGCATCCAAGATGCGTTGGGCGAGTTGGACAGCGTCAGTCATGGTCGCGGGTAGCGCTGGGTGTTCAACGAAAGGGGCACACTCGAAAAATAAAATCTTCGGGCGACGGATGGCAGAGAGACTCAACACAAAATAATTAAATAAAATAATGGGGCGTAGAGCGAGAGGGGAGGGGGAGAAGAGGAGGATCTGAAGACAGGGAGATGGGGGCGTATGGCGGGAGCTAGCGTACGGCACCTCCCCCCAAATATATATACGTAGGCAAAAAAAAATCACAATACGATAGAAGACGCGAAAGGGAAGGCAATGCGGGTAAAGATGGGTAGATGAATAGGTATGAGTGGATCGGGGGGGGGGGGGGGGTAGTAGAGGAGCTGGTGAGAGAAGACTGCCACCAGCAACGGCGAAAGCCCAAAGAAGAGCAACCACGGTTGAAGGAAGCGTCCGTGCAGTTGCAGGCGCTCTTATAAAGCCGTAGTGGCTGCGGCTCCTGTGTATGGGGGGAAGAGAGCTAGAGAATGCTTACATGTGGCGTAAGATGTGATCCTGCGGTAGTGGTGCACGCGCCGATGCGTAGGCGGTGCATCTATACACTATATATATATATATAAAGGTATCGATAGATACTTGGAAGGGGGAACAAATTCTCTGCTGCGGTGGGACGGGGTGAAGCGAGGAGGATGCGGCTGTTCTGGGTTGACATATATATATAGGTGTGTATATGCATGCAATTGTGCAGCACTATGTATCTCTCTCGTTCTGAGAAACGCTCTATGAGCGAATCCTGTATGCGCGGTGTAGACAACTGTGGGAAGCCCACGCTCATGCAAGAAGAAATAGAATGAGCGCGGACAAATAATATATCTGTAGGTCTCTCTTTTCAAGGCCTTATGTGTGCCTATACATACATATATAGAGAGAGAGGGATGTGGAAACGGGTGGGAAAAAAAAGAAATATGCGGTGGAAAGAGTAGCCGATAACGCTAACGGTCGGCCCTCAAGTCGAAAAGAAAAGAAAGTATCGGTAGGCGTGTGTGTGTGTGTGTGTGTGCGTGCCCCGGCATCGACAAGGAAGGATTGTGGAAGATAGCAGCGCTGGCCGGAACGTGAGATTGGCGAGGAGGAAAGTAGGAGGAAAATAGTGTTGCTTTCATGAAAATAAAAAAAGCAGAAGTGAAGCTAGCGAGAGAAAAGGGGGGGGCGGGACTCCAAGTTTAAGTCAGCGAATCTCCTCGGCCCGAAACGATGCGTGGTGGCACACAAGCGAACGTGCCTGCCAGCGCTCCGTGTTGCCCAAACCGATCAGCGTCGGCTGCGCATTCACAAAAAGAGAGGAATAGGGGAGGGAAAGCGTGACTGGAAACGGAAGATGGTCCAAAATAAAGAGAGAGACGTTTGGGTGCCGCTCAATACGTCTTCCGGCACGAAGTCGCGTGGACGTGGAGGGGGGATGGAGAGAGTAACAGGAATAGCAGCGACTGTGATGTAGCATGATCGTTGCCAGGAGGGGACTGGAGGAGCAAGAGGAGGGGGGGAGGGGGCGCAGCTATGCGAAGAGGGGCGAAAAGAGAGAAACACCGCGCATCACGGCTGCTCTTCTTTGATGTTGGTTGTCTGTCAGGCACCAAGCCCCTCTTTTCCCCCTCGGAGAGGGACCAGTCCGACATGGCGTCAACTTGACGCTGCGTCTTCCTCTTCCTCCTCCTCCAGCCCTCGATGCACCAGTCGGATACCCTAGAAGAAGTTCTTGGAGGGGTGCCTTCGCTTCCGTCGCTTGCATACATCTTCAACCACCAACACCACCGCCACAAGCCCACGTCTCACCTACTCCAGTGTTCGCGAGGGGGATGTAGCCGCCATGGCCCTCGCGTTTTTTCCTCTCATAGAGAGAGAGCGACAGCGAAATGGGGGGAAAAGGGAGCGAGGCGTTCGTGAACTACAATCTTTGAGGTCCACGCAGATGGAATACTCGTTCGATCGTGTACGTTCCACCACCATCTGTCCGTTTTGATGAATGATGTTGTCTTCCCTCCTTCCTTCCTGTTGGGTGTGTGTGCTGTCGTGTGCAACTTCAGCGACACTGCTGGCACAGAATCGTTGTATCGTTCGCATGTGTAGCAAGGGAAACTCGAGAAAGTATTTTTCAAAAAGCGGACAACGCGGCCAAACAATACATAAAGGCATCGCCCACCTTCACACATCCTCCTTCTCAATGTTTTAAAAGGGGAGTTTCTCAAAGGGAGGCGCGGCCTACGCGCGAAGACACGAGCCGCGCGGCCAGTATGCTTGGTACCAGCGCTGCGGCGTCATACATGGCACCAGCACCTCTTCCTCCTCCTCCGCCGTCTCAACCTTCAGGTCGGACGGCTCCAGGGCGACCCACTCTGCATTGGTTTCTTCCTCGTCTTGGCGGAGCAGAGCATTTCGCTTCTGCTGAATGGACTGCATCCCCGCTGTCCGCCCGCTAATAAAAAGACTTGCTTTAATGGCAGCGTAGTCGGGTCGGCGGAGTGGGTCATACGATAAGAGAGCCTGCACCAACTCCCGGGCGTGAGGAGAGATGCCGTCCCACAGGGGACCGCTGCACGTCACTCCACGCCGCATTTCCTCATGCAGTGCGACAAAACTGCGGCTTTGGAAAGGTCGATGGCCTGTGAGGAGGTAGTAGGCAACCACGCCGAGGCTGAAGAGGTCTCCCTTGTGCATCTTCGTCCCTGATGCCACCATGTCTACGTTACCCGACACCACGGCGGCGATACTCTCCGGGGCCGCGTAGTTGCGCGTCCCCCCGACCACGTAACGTTGGCTCTCTTCATCCACCACGTACTCGGCCAAGCCAAAGTCAATAATCATGGGGGTCGTGTAGTCGGCAGAAAGCACAATGTTATCCAGCTTTATGTCGCGGTGGATGATGTGCTTCTCGTGATAGAGATAGTCCAACCCAGCAGCCACCCCTTCGATGAGATGGGCTGCGAAGGCTTCCTCCGACGCAGGATCGTGCGCTCGCACCCAGGCAGCCGCCCGGCGGGTTGTTCCTCCCTCCCCCGCCTCCATCACAATGACTAACTCTTCCCGCGTCTGGAAGGCGCTGAGAAGATGCGCCACGTTGGGGTGACGGACCGACTCCAGAATTTTCAGCTCCGTCAGGGCGCTGACCCATCGCGTGTGCGTCAGGTTCGATGACTTGTCCACACACTTCAGTATGACACGTCGTCGATCGGCACAGGAGCGGTCCTCACATTTGTAGACCGTTCCGAAGGTGCCACGCCCAATTTGAGCTCCGGGGTAGAAGGAAGGAAAGCGTTTCTGAATCGACGCATAAAACGGGTATCCCTCCACGGGCACTTCTGACAGCATACTGTGACAGCTTTGCAGCAGGGCGGTGATACTGCGCGGCGTGAGGAAGGAGCGAATACAGTCAAAGGGGGTGGAATCCATTGTCTGCGTCCGTGCGCTCCATGCGTGGCGGAAGATGATGGGGAGCCGGCATCGGTTGCATCGACGCTGAAGTTGTCCTTTCCACACCGCGGTCCGCGGCGCACACGCATCGCAGTACACCGTGCCGCACCACCGGCAATGATGTTTCGCGCAGAAGAGGCGATGAAACCGACGGTGGCAGAGTCGACCATTGCAGACCTGCACGCTTACCTCATCCTGCCACACAGCACCAGGCGTGACGAGATCGCCAACACTGTGCACAGACCGCATCGTGTCTTTCCTCCTTAAGACTTGCCTTCCCCCAATAATAATAAGTGTCCGCTCAGCAGCAGAAAGCAGCCCACCTCCCTTTACCTCCCTCTCCACGCCGACACACACACACACACGCACGAGGAGAGAATGCCTAGCACTTTGCGGTTCCCAGCCCAGCGCTTGTTGCTCCCCTCGGAACCACCGTAAAACAATAGCGTACCTGTGTGTACAGAAGCACTGCAGCACCTTGCAGAAGGAGAAGCTACTGGCAGTGAGGAGCCGGAGGGGAAGCGAGGCCGACCAACGGAGCCGCCCGAACTCCCGAATTTCCAACACACCGGCAACTCGGGAAAGAACCGCAAGAGCGGAGGAAGGAAAGGAGAGCACGCAATAGAGGGGAGAGCAGAGGGACGGTACTGGCTCTCTCCGCACAAACCAAACTGCGAGACAGCCACGGAGACGCGCTCGCTTACAGCTAAAGCACTCTCACTAAAGGTATTACACTTCGTTAAGAATATCTCCTTCGGAGCTGTGCGCGCGTGAGTTGAGGCGGACCCACTTTCAACTGGCCTGTATTCCTCGAAAAAACAAGAGTTTGATGGAGCGGCACTGCTCTCTTCCCCCCCCCCTTCTCCCCCAAAAAGGAGTTCAGCAACCTCCTAACCGGCGGGTGCGCAGAACACAGAAAGTCTGTCGGAGGGGACGGCGATGTCGAAGAGATCAAAGGGAAGAAGAAGAAATGAAAAGCAGGGGCGGTGCAGCAGGAGATGGGAATAAGAGACAACCATGAAAGTGCGGAAAAGAGAAGGAACGTGTATGGAAAAGCAGGCGAAATAGAAAAAAACAAGAAAGAAAGCAACGAGAGCGCACTTCACGAAGCACGACTTGCAAAATCGAGGCTGACAAAAGTTGGTCGAAGGATCAGAGAGCAGAACAGGGGCACAGAGAAGACCTGATTTCACGTCAGCGCATAGGAATCCTCAAGCTCTCTCTCCGCTTCTCCTTTCCTTCACAATCGTTATAGGCCTGTTACAGCGGGGGAGACGCTCAAAGGCTTCACCTGCGTGTGCTTTGCCAAGTCAAAAAGCGTGGGGAGCGGAGCAACACGCAGCACTGTGGTTGTGGTGCCGCGCAGTCAATGGTGTGTGAGCAGGGCGCCCCTCGCTCGTAGACATGCAGAAGCTTTCCGAGAAGAAGAAGCGAAAGAAATCGGGTGGGGTAGAGGGGAAAAGAGCAGTATGAGAGCAGATCGAGTACGTTGTGAGCCGCTATCGACGCAGAGAGGCAAAAGGTTATCGTGCGGCACACGTGCCTATCCGGTCATTCGCGGTAGAGCGGGCCGATCCTGCGAATGAACAAGGAAAGCGGTGGTGAAACAAACGCCGGCGATTCCCGTAAAAGGAGCACACCGACGCACCGAAATACAGACGCACACACGGAATGCGATGGCCCTCCCTCTCTCCTCTCTCGCTCTCGCTCTCTCTTTTGCGTTCTTTCCGTGTGGTGTGGTGCGTGTCCATCGACGATGTTTGAGGGGGGTGCGAGGCCAGGAGGTGGAGGAGGTGATGGTGGTAGAAAAAAGCGAAAAGAAAAAGGACGAGAAGACGAGAGAAGATGAAGTTAATGCGGGAAGGAAAAGAGCGCGGATAACTTCGATTCGTCACTCTTCTCCCCCTTTGGAAACCAACGAAAGGGCAGAAACGACTGGAAAGCGGGAGAAAAGCGGGGACATCCCTGTTCGATCGCATTCCGTCAGCAATCGTCGCAACGGAATGCTCTCTCGCTCGGAAAGGAGGCGAGGGGGGCCATGCGATCAACCGCCATCCGCAGAGTTTTCTTTGGCTGCACGTATAAGTGCATCTGTGTCTTGTTATTATGTGTCATTCTGTGGAGAGAAGAACAGGAGATAACGAGGGGAAGAGAAGGCGGAGCATTTCAGCGCCACTCCGCACACACTTCACAGCCATTTCTGCACCGCACATTTGCCCGCGCTACTTCTAGCATCTCTGTATTGAGGAGGTGCATGGAGTAAAGCATTCTCCTTCGATAAGATCAAAAAAATGTCGAAAAGAGTCGTGCAACAGCGATGTCAAGGCAATAGTCTTCGGCAGTGAGACGTTTCTGTGTGTGTGTGCGTACTTGCTGCATGCGGGCGTTCCTCCACCAACTCCCCTCGCCCTCCCCCTCCCGCTCCGCCGTCCTCCAGTCGCCTCATCGTCCCCCTTCCCCACACAGGAGACAAACGTGTAATTCCGTGTCGCACTTCTCTGTCTGTGCGCCGAGCTCAGCGACCCCGAACTCCGAGCTACCCACGCCGTTCCCACTTCCTCACTGCTGCACGCATGCGCGAAGCAGGAAAGAATCTTCAAAACGTGAGCTTCGTAACGGTAAATCGAAGAGACGGGACAGGGAGGAGGGGGGGAAGGAGAGAGAAGAAGGAGCGAGGCGGTACGCTAAGACATCAGATAGGGGTGGCAGCGATCGAAGGAATATATATTTCTCGACTGAGATACAAGTGTGCGGGCGTGCAAAGGACCTTCACACGCTTCACCCTGCCCGCCGCTCACACACACACACCGATCGTTTTCACCTTTCCACCTCGCCAAGAAGATCAGCCCTGCCCCTGAAACGAAAGGCGGATCAATCGCGGCCAACACGTGCCGACGCACTCGGTAGTTTGTTCGGTGTATGCTCCCTCTCTTGCAGCCTCACAGCCGATCCACGTCAATGCTGATGCGAAAGGGGTTAGAAGGAGGAAGAGGGGCAGTCCATTGCCATCTCACAGCTTCCCGATCACCTTATACCAAAGTCGCCTGAGACCCGACGCTTCTTCGATTTCATTTTCCAGCTCTGCGATAGCTTCATCACCGCGGAGGTACCGTCGCACCTCCGGGTCGGCACGAGCAGCGCAGCGCTTCAGGACCGCCATGTCTCTCTGGCAGTGACTCACCTCAAACATGTTCATCATCATGCACTGGTGAAGCTTCTCAGCCTCGTGGCCGCACGGCTCGGGGAGCTCAAACTGCGTGTACGTGTACGGCTTCGATTGGGTACGCAACGACCAGTCCTTAACACAATCGTAAAACTTCATGCGCTGAGTCTCACACGCACCTTTCGGTTTATCAGGGCCGTAGTCGTACTGCTTGAGACACTCACGCCACAATTTCGAGGGTATCGCGCACGGCGCCGCCTCCATCGTTGCTGTAGAGCTCTTCATTGTCTTGCTCTCCGCGCTGCTCACTCGCTTCACGGCCAGCGCAGGAGCACAAACGAAAATCGTTGTATGATACTGTTCTGCCTCCTCTTCGCTTTTCCCCTCCCTTCGTCCGCCTTTCCTCCCGCCCTTCTCCTTCGTTTACTCTCTTCGCAGTGGAGACAGAGGGAAGCAGGATGGAGACGGAAATGAACCTCGAACCATCAACAACGCAAAGTGTAGAGAGACGCGGTAGACCACAAAAAGAAGCAGTGGGAGTTGTAGCGGGGGGGAGGAGGCAGCGGAGAAAAGGGAGAAAGAAAATAGAAAATCACCATAGTTTGCCGCTGCAGCGAAGGAGAAGAGAAATAGCGAGAGAATGGAAGAAAGGCTAGGGGAGATGGAGGACGTACGCCAGCGAAAGGTCGCCCGTGAGTCGGTTCTCAGAGCCTCCCTTTTCACCTCGTCCTTCCCCTCCCTCCTCTCTCTTTTCCTGCCGATCATGGCGCTCACCGCATCCGAAGACGCCGAGCATGCTGGTGAACCCCTCTCCCTCACTCAGCTCACACTTCGGAAAATCCCCCCCCCCGGCCACCATCAACACCCTTCCTCGACCGCATCGGAGAGAAAAGCCGAATTCGGAGCCGCGGAGCTCCGCACATATCCACGCCCGGCAACTTCCGCCCTCGTCCTTCGCCAGATCGGAGACCGCGCCTGCCGCAAACGCCTTCACTCCATCTGCAATACCTTTCGCAAATGTACATGTGTGAACAACCAGTTGTCCGCGCGTTTTCTTCTTTTTTTCTTTTGAGCGCGTCGTGGATCGCGTCCACAGCGGAACTGCGCATGAGAGTCCGGAATATTCAACACACAACACGCATGAGAGTGATGGCCCGAGCGCGTGGACTTTCGTGGCATCTCCGCCCTCCTCCTCCTTCTCATGCACGGGGTACCCCGAACATGTTGGCTTCGAACATCCTTTGCACAACAGAAATGACGCGGTCTACGACGTGAAACAAAAAAAGAAGGGGAAGTGAGCGCGTGACCGCCTTTCTCTTCATCAAATGTTTTCGGATGCGCAGATTGTGGCTGACACCGCACCCTCCCCCCCCCACCTCTGCATGGTATGCTCTCCATGCGTCCTCTCCCTCTCTCTCTTGATCCCAAACGTGTCTCACAAGAGCAGGGGTATGGCGAACACGTGGAGAGGGGGAAGGAGGCGAGACCGAAGGGTCGAGGCGCTGGTGCCAGCGGATCCTTGAGCACTCGAAGGGACGCCGACGGATCTCGGAGGACCCTACTGCAGCGCGCCCGGGGTGGTGGCCATCACCGTCGGTACGCCGCGCCCCTCCAATCCTTCCCTCTGCCATCTTTTTTCCCTCCCTGTAGGTGCCCATTGAAGAAAGGGAGCGGGGAAAGCCTTTAGGTGTAGAGAGATGAAGGTAGCCACGTCTGCGGAAGAGCAGCACCCGCGTTCGCTTGAAGCTGGCACTGTCCCCAGCGATAGTAATGGCGCTCTCCTCACCTTCAGCTGTCCTGCCGCCTGAACATCCCCACCCTCGCCCCTTTTCTTTTGGAGCACCGCGACCGCCAGCCGTCATACAGAGCGTTCCATGGTGGACAGCGTGTCTGCTCTCGGCGCTGCAATGGAAAGAGAGAAAGAACAAGAGGGCTACGGGTCACCGCCCATCCCTGTGCAAGAGGATTGTAGCAGCTGCGGCGGCCCTAAGTGCAGTCAACACGATACGTGTTCGCAAGAGAAAAGGCAAAAAGGTAATGAAAGGGCAATAAGTGGAGGAGATTAAAGGACGAAGGCGGAGGAAGGCGGAGCACCAATCAGTGCGATGCGAAATTCCTGCAAACGTTGAAGAAACTACGCATGCGATGCTGTCGACAAACCCATGGGGGGAGGGAGTGAAAAAGCGAGACATCCCACGCAAGCGGAGTCGATCGCTCGCCCAAAGCTCGTCTTTCCTGCCACCTTCCTAGATGAATTCGCAACAACGCGGTGTTCCAGCAGGAGATCGACTGGTGAAAGGGTAGAAAGGAGGCAAATACAGCCGAGGTCATCCTCCTCTCAGAGAGCACCACAGGTCTGTTATAGCGCACGCCAGATCACCTCGCATGGCCCACGTGGACACGCAATGAAAACTATCCACGTACGCATATATATATATATATATTCACCGCAAGTCACCTCCGAAGTGAGGAAGAGTACATGGTGTACCATGAAGAATAAAGGCAACAAAATCGCAAGAGGAAATACAAATCCCGAGAAAAAAAAAGAGGGGAAAAGAAGACGCGGTCGCGGCGATGGTGATGTCACGTCTTACAAGACGAAGCGAACGGCCAGCACGAGCTCCTCCCCTTTCACTACACGGAATGGTGAGCTTCACGAGTTCTCACCGGATCTCATGACTTTCCCCGCCTATCCACACAAACACGAAGAGGAAGAAATGTGAGAAACAGTAGGGGGGGAAGAGAGAGGGAGGGAGGAAGGGGGCGGCTGAAGTCTTCCAGACTACAGTAGAGCCACGCATCGCATTGCAGTGTGTACGTGAGTCTTGTGTGTTCGAGGCGGAGGAGTCGACACAGGAGAGATGCTGGTGGTGGGGAAAAAGGGGGGCAGAAGCCGTGGAGGAGGTGCTAAAGGTAAAGCAAGTACACACACACACACACACACATCTTCAATTGCAAGGAAAGACGAAAACGGGCTCTCAAAAAGCCATCACACACGTACACAAGAAAAATTACTGAGTGAGGGAGAAAGAGAGAAGGGGGCATCGTACATCATAAGTGAGGCCCACGTGCGAGCACTTCCCTCACCGTCTCCGAAGTTTCATCCTCATCATGAAGAAACCTCGTGCTGCAGGGCAAATCACAAAATAGTAGACGCACCACGAGTTGAAGAAACGAAGCAGATGTTCTCAGGCAGTGGGAAATAAAAAAAGAAGGAGGAAGAGACGGGGGTGCAAACTGATTCTCCGGGAGCTCCACCACACGCAGCGCCGCCGCTGTGAGAGAGACTCCGAATCCCACCGAGGTCATTCGCTCCATGTTGATATGTATACACAACGCGGGACGCGTGAGAAGGGAGGAAGAGGGATCGGCTTAAGGCCAAGAAGCGCAATGAAGGGCACCGAGGTGAGGCAGCAGGGAGGAGGATATTTTTTTTGAGGGAAGTCGTTTTTGGGGACCTACAAAGGGCGCACATCACCGTCGCTGCACCATTTGCAGCAGGCATCTGAACGTTGGGAGATGCAGAGCGGGGAATAGAAGCGGTTCTTTTCCTCATGGGCCCTCCCCTGGAATTTCCATCTCCGATGCTGAGCCCGGTCGACACCCTCTACGCCTGGGAAAGACCTAAGCTGCCAGACCCCGATGCGACAGCATAATCATCGCCTATTCTCTCGAGTCATCGACGGTGAACCTGCGCCTGAGAACAAATCGAGAGAGAGGAGGGGGACGCAGCTATCGTGAGGCATGCTCCTTCCTCCATGCGTCCCCGACGCGAGACGCAGACTGGAGACACGTCCGGTACGGCATTCCACAGCCGCATGCAGGAGCGAGGTCAGCGAGACGTGCGAAAAGAGGGGGGGGGGCTGCGAGGCGACACGGCGAACACCTCAGCGTAGGGAGTCATCGTCTTCTGGCATCAGCGATGGAGAAGCTCTACCTGAGCCGGGAGAGCGAAGTGAGCGCGGTATCGGTAGCGCCGCTTCGCCCTTCGCTGACGACCTGGGACTGCGGCGCCCTTGAGTTGGCATGGCTGTCATGGAGGAAGGGCGTGGCAATGTCGGCAGGTTCAGCGACTTGAGACGCAGAACCGTAGCGCCCTCTAGCTCAGGTGGAAAGGGGTATTGAATGCCTAGTCGGTCGGTCATCGCCATGTACTCCACTAACTTTTCCTTCGTCGGTAACAGCTGGTCAGCAAGCACTTTGATTTCCAAATCTTTGGCTTTGAGCTGTTTCAGCAGCTTACGTACCTGCCCAGCGCTGTTTCTCTCTGCGACCGCCACCGCAGCTGCTGTAGCTGCCGTGGGCGACTTAGTATTAGCCTCTGCTTTCGCTAGCTGATTTTGTAAGTTTTTATTCTCCACAGTGAGCCGCTCCATCTCGTCGCGGCACCGACGCAGCTGCATTTCGCTGTCCGCTATGGAGTTGAGGCGGAAGGAGTTGCCTCTACTTCCTCCACTGGGCCCACCCGCAGCAAAGCTATCATTGATCGAGCGCGTAGACGCCTGTACATCACCCATGCCGGACTGTGCATTGGACTGTTGCCCCTGCAATGAGGCGATCTCCCTGTTCAAGTTCTGCCGCTCCTCATCCATAGCCACATGGGCGAACTCCAAATCCTCCTGTGCGGCACGAACCTCTTCCTCCATCTGTCGCAGCTGCAATTGCAAGTTGGCAATGGTGATCTTCAACTGCGCGTTTTCCGCCTGCAGTTGAGCCAACTCACGCTGGGAAACGACGTCAGACGCGCTTCGTCGTTCCGCATCCGCTGAGACTTGCGCGACAGGGTTACTTTTCTCCACTGGCAGGGACACGGCCAAAATGTCGGCGCCGTCGTCCATGGCGCCCACCTGTTCGGCAAGCGTCGCCTTCTTCTTCTTTATTTTCTTCGTTCTCTTCCTCGTCGGCTGGCCCAGTGGACCGGGGTCGGCCTCGTCGTCGACGGGCGCCTCATTATGGCCGATGCGACCACTATTCCATGAGGGGCTCGTAGCCAATGTAGCGGCCGCCGCATCCTCCGCCTCGCGCAGCCGCTCTTCTAATTCCCGGATGCGAGCTTCATACGTCTCCGACGTCTTCAACGCCGCCTCCATCGCCATATTGAACGTCGACTTTTGTTCTTGCAGTTGGGTTTGAAGCTCGATCAAATCCATTTGTTGTGTCGCAGCCATCGCCACCGATGAAGACGTAGTCGCGGAGTTCGACGGCACCGGCGCTACGCCAGCGTGCAAACGCAACGTGGCGTTCTCCTCGAGCAGGGCTTCCACATTTTTTTTTAGAGCGGCCGATTTAGCGACCGCCGCCTCGTACGCCGTGCGATCGTTGGCGGACATGCGGCTTTTAATGTGGGCCTGCAGCGCCGTGATGGTTTGCCGGTCCTCGGCAGCTTCAGTTCGATTTTGCAGCTGCGTGCGTTTGAGCTCCCCAGCAAGACGATCGTTCTCCTGTTGAAGGTCGTCGATGCGCTTACGAAAGGCCTCGACAGCGATTGGCTCGAGTGCTCCTGCTGCAGCGGCGCCGCTGCCGAGGCCGTTGTGAAGTGAGGAGGCCGCCACATCGAGGACCGGTACCGAGGACAAGACGAGCCCGGAACCATCTTTGTCCCGGTTCACCTCTGCTTCGGCACCAACGCTAGCAGATGCCGCATCCTGAGGAGCCGCCGCGCAGTCAGCCGGTGTCGAAGGGGTCTGCGCTGTAAGGATCTTGCCATTTAGGCGCTTGATTTCATCGCCGAGCGCCTCCTCACGGCGGCACTTATCCTCAAAGGCACGCTGCTGCTTCGCTGTCTTCTCTTGCAGCTCCGCGATGAGGTTCACGCGCTTCGCCAGGTCCGCCTCCATGGCAGCCACTTGCTCCGTGAGGCTCGTAACAGCCTTTGTCGACTCCATCGCTTTCTTCTGCTCCGCCGCGAGTCGGTCCTTAAGCGACGCTCGATCGCTTTGGTAACGGTCTTGAAGGGACTCGATCTCCTTCACGCGCTCGTCATTTTCCTGCTCGAGATCTTCAATGGTCTGGCGGTAAATATTTATTTCCGACGTCCGCTTCTCCAGCTCGAACTGCATCTTCTTGTTCTCCTCCAGCGCCTTCTCGCGCTCCGCCACAACCGACTGATAAAGTCCCTCGGCTACGTACTGCCCGTCGCGCGCCTGCACTTCAGCGATTGTAGCCCGCGCCTGAACCAGATCGTCACGCAACTGATGAATTTGCTTCTGCGCACTCGCCTCCGCCGCTGTCTTGGCATTGGTGCGGTCCCTCTCCATGTGCACCGCCATCTCCTTGATACCGTCCTGCATATCATTCATTTGCTGCTCCAGCGACGCATTCACCTCCGTCAGGCGCGTGTTCTCCGCAATCAACATGCTCACCTTCTCCCGCAGTTTCGCTTCACTATCACTGAGCGCCGTCACCTGATCTTGCCACGTCCGCACATTGTTGTTCTGAGTAGACGAGATGGCCTGTTGCGCATCAGTGATCGCCTTCAACCGGTCAACCTCGGACTTGGCTTCCTCCAACTTACGGTTCAGGGGCTCCATCGTGTTCTGCAGCTTCTCCTTCTCCGCCTTCAACTGCGCGAACTGACTCATGCTGATGGTGCTGTTCTGAGCGAGCTCCATGTACGCAATCGTTTCCTTTGCCTTCACGAGACGCTCCTCCACCTCTTGCGTGGCGGCCAACCGCTCCTCCAGCAACTTTTTCTCTCTCGTGGTTTCCTCGAGTTGTCGCTGCAACTTGGTCATATTCTCCACGTTGCGCTTTTCTTGCTTCAGCTCCAGCGATTGTTTCTCAAATTGATCCTTGAAGGCTTCAAGCTGCGCGTTGGCACTGCGAGCGTCGGCGGTCAGTGTCGCGCTTTTCTTAACCAGGAAGGCAACTCGCTGCTTGTCATCCTCGGCACGCTGCTGCAGCTGTCGAGCCTCCGCGTCTCGCGAGACGGCGTAGCTCTGCGCTTGTTGAAGTTGCATCTCCAGCTGATCACGCTCAAATTCAATTTTTGCAATGCGTTCTTGCGAGCTCTGGAGGGTCTGCAGCATCTTAGCCTCATCCAGAGCGGAAGCCTCAAGGCCACCGTCCGGTACGCTTCGGCTGTCTTCCAAGTAAGCGATCCGCTTCTTGTACAAGCCAATTTCACGTGTAAGCGTTTCCTGTTCCGACTTGAGTTGGTCGTAGTCATCTGCAGAGGTGGCATGGCGAAGTTGCTGATCCTTTTCGCTTAGTTTATGCGCGTTGTCCGCATATTTTCGCTCCAGTGCAGTGTACTTAGCCTCGTGTTTCACCGTGAGGTCGAGTATTTGGTTGCGTAGCTCCTGCACCGTCTGGTGTGCCGTATCCACCTCAGATTTGGCCTTCTCCACTTCCTGCCGGAGATCGCCACAGTTCCTGCAAGCAAGGGAAGCACTAAAGGAGTCCGCGAGTTGGTGCCGCATACTCTCCAACTCTTTCGCGTGAACAGAATCCTTGGCGGAGAGCATGTTCTGCAGCTCAGTCAACTGCTGCCTCTGCATAACCACCTCCTTTTCTTTCTCCGCCACGCTGTTGCGTGCCTGTGCCAAACGTTCCTGCAGCGCTTCATTCTCTTTCTTCAGACGTGTTAACGCCTCCGTTGCGGCTTTCTCCGACGCCGAAGGGCCCTCGCTTGCGCGACGAGGAGTGGGGGTGGCAATTGGTGGACCAGCGCTGACGAAGCTCGATATCGCTTCATTTCGGAGTCGTGTATTTTCCAGTTTCATGGCACGAAGCTCCGTCTGGGCACTGCGGAGCTGCTCCTCTGTGGCAGAGGTCTGCTCATGTACACGGCGAAGCTCTTCCTGGAGTTCTTTCACGGCGGCGGTGCCACCGATGTCATCGCCGAGTGCGGCGACATGTATAGATATCGAGAGGGGACTCCCGCTAATGAGCTGCTGCTGCTCCTTGATCGTATTGGACAGCTCTTGGGCGTTGAGATGTGCCGCTTGTAATCCTCCTACGAGAGCCTGGACTTCATCATTACTTGAGGCATGTGCTGCCTTGTAAGACATAAATTCGGACTGCAGGGCTTCGCTGAGTCGCTCTAACTGCTCTCGCGCCGTGGATTTGGATCCACCGAACCAACCCGTCTTCTCCGGTTCGAAGAGAGAGCGCAAGACGGAAGTGTTTTTGAGCGGCTCCTCTGCCAGTTGCTGCACCTTGTTCTCCAGCGACGCCACCTGTCCGGTAAGACGCGCGTTCTCATCACAGACCTTCGTGAGGGTATTGGAGAGCATCGCCCCTTCGCTCTCCAGCTGACGGATACGTTTGATAAGGGCGTTGCCTTCAGCCTCACTACTCACGGTTTGGGTCGCCCCTGGAGGTGGCGACAGCAGAGGGGGGGAGGACGACGCCACCGCGCCACCTTCACCGCTACCACTGGTGAGAGGGCGCCGAACTAACTTGCGCTTCCCAGTCGTGAGTGAATGGTCATGGGTGGAGCCACCGATGGCATCAACTGGGTCACTGTGGAGCTCCATTGTCGCTCGAGTGAGAGAATATTTATACGTACGGGCTCGCGGGGCGCTGCCAGCGACGTGGACAGGGTTGTCCACAGTAGTATCACGCGTTGGCTTCCTGCGTCGTTGGTTCGCGCCTGAATTTGTGTATTTCCTTTTCTTTTTGTTCTTCTCGCTCGCTGTTGATGCTGTTTCCGGTTGGAGGGCCTACGACTGGTGATGCACCTACCGGGGCGTGTAGAGCGAAGGAGGAGGGAGACAGGGTGAGAGAAGAGAGTATGAAGAACCAAAAGAAGAAGGGAAAGGGAATGCACCCACAAAGCAACAGGAATCATCGACCTGCCACGTTTCTTTCTTCGCCCGCCGCTTTTTTACACGCTCTCCTCCTTTCCGTTTTCTCGAGTCACTGTGCGGCTAGGGCGAGTTGTGCCGCACCTCATCCGAGTGCGTGTGGGTGTGTAAGCTTGAGAATGGATGGCCGGCAGCGGAGGAGAGGGAGATCAAACGGGGAGAGAGTTCCGCAAACGACGCAAGTTTCAGCTGAGACCAGACCAGCACCGTACAGGACAAGCCTAAGCACGCAAGGAAGACGTGCGTCTATCGGATCAACGCTGACCGGACAAAACAGAGAAGGGGAAGAGCCTCCGCCAGAGCGATGTGACGGAGCTGCAAGGAAGTGGAGTAGCCACAACCCCAGAAGCCACAGCGGACAAGGAAAAACCCGAAAAACATAAACTTTGAAGTGCCAGAAACAGGAAAATCTTCATCTCCACACTGCCTCCGAACCCGAGAGAAAGTGAAATGACAAGCGCACGGAAGGCGCCTGAAGTTCATCATGGAACACCTCTGAAGGAGAGAGATCTCGCGAAACGTTCCCAATGGATGGCAGGTGGTGGCCTTCCACTCCCTTCCTTTCCTCACGTTTCGTCTCTTTTTTCTTGCGTTGTTGGGCTCTACGGCCGGTCTCAAGCCTTCCGCCCATACGGCACGCGGGAGAGCGATTGCCTTCCCTTTGCTTCTTTTAGGCGGGAAGAGAGGGAGGGGAGGTTCCGTCTACGTCTGCTCTTCTCTGTCGGAAAAGACGGGGGGCCAACGCGTTCCCGCATCGGAAGGTACGCTGAACAGAAATAGAGAGGACAGAGCGCAACGGACTCGCTTTCAAATATATATGCCCATGTCGTTCTGTGGTACCTGGAAGTTCCTCCAACGCCTTAGGCTGACTTACTCAGAGCGGAACGCTCCTCAGCATCCACGCAGGCGATGTGGTAGAGGCCATCGATCAGCTGCTGCACATTGACAATCTGCTTGAGCGCACACGGCACGGCGCACACGACGAAGGCGTACCATAGTGCTGGCCCGACAAAGTCCACCTGCCGGTAGCAGCCCCAGGCGTACAGAAGGATGTAGGAGAACTCCTGACCAATGCAGAAAACTCCCATGACTCGGCGGTTCGAATAGTACACCCGCAGCAGCCAGAAAATGCTGTCGGAGACGTCCTTGTGACTGTCTTTGCGCACAAATACCGACGCATACATGCGGCAGAAGTGTGACGCCACATCGAGAAAGAGCAGCGTGGCGAAGAGGACCGTGCACCGGTGTGGTAGCGGCTGGAGGACACCATCGAGAATCACCAGAAACCCCGCTGTCGACGCACGGTCTGTGAGCATGTCTAGGATAGCGCCGAAGTGCGAGCATTGGTCAAGCGCGCGGGCTGCCATGCCGTCGGCAGCATCTAGCACGAAGGAGGCGGTGTAAAGTATCAGGCACAGGGCCGGTTGATCGCGTGCAACAAGATAGGCGATAAGAGATGCAGCCATACGTGCATAGCCGATAAGATTTGGTACGAAGAAGAACACTTTTGAAGGTTTGGCGGAGCGCCTCTCCGCGGGCTTCACGCTGGGCTTCCTCGGTGGCATTTATAGAGACCACGCGGTGCGAGAGATGCGGCGGAGGCGGAAGTCGTCGGGTGGGCAGGAATGGAAGGGGGGAAAGAGAGTCGATTGAAATACCGTAACGCTCCGCGCGATCTTCGGCGTTCGCCTCGTAGACCTAAAAAAAAAAGAAAGATTTGGTGCGACGTGAACGGATCACCAAAGAAAAAGAAAGAAGAGTGAGAACGACACGGTGGAACAACCTGTGCCCACAGAGAGCGAGAGAGGAGCACCGGAAGGGAAAGAATTTGAAGAGGATTGCATCCGTTGTGTTGTGGCCGTGTGTAAGCGAGCGAATAAAAGAGAGGGCAAGCGAGGAGCGAGGAGAGAAGGATGGAGCCATCCGAGCCACTCGGGTACATACACGCGAAGGTCAGGATGCACAAAAGTATATACGGGCGGAGCAAAGGTGTGGTTGAGCGGTCTGCGTGCATCTTTAAGGCATTGGGGGACGAGTTCTGGCCTAGGCTCAAACACAAACCTTCAACCACAACAACGACCTTCCCACGAAGCAAAGGAAAGGCTGAGGGAAAGCGATCACCGCGAAAACAGAGCAGAAAAATATTCACTCGTTTCCACCGCCTGTGAAGCAGTTTTTCTAGGTGTGCCTATACTCAAGTAAGGTGGGGCCTGTGTGCGTTTTCATTGTATCTGTGACGAGGAAGAGAGTGGTACCTCCCGTTCGTGCCAGCAGTGCGAGAGAGCGCGTGTGGGCGGGGAGAGGGGGGGGGGGGGGAAGAGGAGCAGAACATAACCTCCAAACGAGCGCCGTGCCGTCCCGACGTTCTCGTGGGCACAGGAACGAGAATGGCGGCGATGGCAGTGGGAGCCGCAATTCCGAGCAGCCCAGTGCCGTCGATCAGAGTCGACATAGGAGAGTTGCTTTGCACACTACTACAGGAAAGGGGGAAGAGAGGAAAAGAGAGAGAGACGGATTGACTAATGAGCAGCCCACTCCCTGAAAGTCCCCCCGGCCTCCCACAGAAAAAGTAACACCTAGGCCTCCGTAGCACATTGGCACCGCTCCCTCGACTCTGTTCGACGCTCCCAGGTCTGACAGGTGGATAAGCACTGCACACGAAAGGAGCAGAAAAAGAGAGAACACGGGGGTTGAAGCAGCACCAGGGTATGATCTCTTCGGCGATTATGGAAGCAGTTACCGCTTCGAAGGCATGAGGGCCCTCGAGCTCGTCAGTCACGACGTACGGTAGCGCTAAAAATTCCTAACCCTTTCTCTCCCTTCGCCAGTTGCTGCTCTTGCAGGAGTTCATCGCGGGCCTGGTCGACGCTGAAGGGGCAGGCGCGGTACTTCAGCACCGGATACCGAAAGTACACGTTTTCTTGCGCCACCTGCCGCTTTGCCAGGCAGCGGTCACATATGTTCGACGTCGCATCGCTGAAGCTGCTGCGTGGCTGCCGTATGCCGCAGCCAAAGCACATCTCCTTACAGTCTAAGCACACGAGGGTATTAAGCGGCCCGCGTGTCTTGGCAAAGTGCTCCGATGGCAGGAGACGCGTACATTGGGAGCAGCGGAGTCGCCAATGCTTCTTGGATGCCGCCAAAAATGCATTACGAAACATGGTGTGCCGCCCTGCCTCCTCCTTTGATTATGTGTCTCTGTTCTGCAAAAGGCCACCACCACCACCTACAAAGAGGCGAGGTACACGAAGGTGGGAAGGGGGCTGCAAGAAGAATCGAAGAGATTGCTATCCTGCCAAAGGAAGACAAGGAAGAGCAGGAGCAACGACAGCGCCGCAACAGCGACCACGATGGTGGCGCGAAAGGAAGAGAAAGAGAGGGACGGAGAAAACAAAAAAGAGAAATGGTGTCGAAAAGGAGAGAGAGGGAGGAAAATGGGCAGAACACGCAGGAGATAGAGAGAGAAACACATGTATGTGTGTGTTGGGAAGCGCCATCCTCACCCTGCTCAATGCGAATGTAGATGCGTGAGGACCTCCTCCTCCTCACTGTCTCCCATCGTCTGCCACCGCGGGGGTGATCAGCCACAGCACATGTGGGGACAACGAAGACCTCCTTTTCAAACTTTCCGAAGTCGAGGCAGGAGAGGGGAAGAGCGCACGCCCCTCACTTTGTTTCTTCTTCTGTTTTGAACTTTCCGACCCACGTGTGGCGCTCCCCCCTGTTGTCCCTCGTCCGCCCTTCAAAGATACAAAAAGAAGGTCGTGCACGGGGAAGCAACGCGAGAATGGAGCGAGTGGACCAGCTGGAAGAAAAATATCAAAGCATGAGGAGAAGGAGGAGGCCTGGCATGGTGGTGGTGGTGGTGGGGGGGGGGGGGGGGGCGACATTCTTCCCTCGCGTGTAGATAGAGAGTCAGGCAGAGACCGTCGCTCCACTACCCCTACGCGCGCACACACACACTTTGAGCGACCATTCAGCATCTCGCCTAACGAACCCCCTACGATAATTATATACAGATAGATAGATAATGTAGACAGAAAGGTTTGGATTGGAAAACGGGAGGAAAGAAAGCGAGTAGATGGAAGGAGATACCGGGGAGAGGGCGGGTGAGAGAGGTTGAACCAGCACCGCGGGCCCTGCCTCCTTCACCTGCCATCCTCCATCTTTCTCCTTCCCTCCACCCTTGGGCTCAACGCAGCGTAGCTTTCCACAAGTAGATGATGGCATCATCACCGAACTTCCTCCTCACTTCCTCAACCACTTCTTCCGCGAATTGGTCCACGTCTGGCACCAGCATAGGAAGCGTCACCCCTTTCCCGGAGAGGAGACCGTTGCGTAACATCTCCTCCGCGTACACTTTGCGGAGGCCATGCTGCGCACCCATGGCGCGTGTCAGCAGGTATGCCCGATAGCGTGCCTCCACTTTTTTGCGCACAAGGTGGCGGATGGTTTCCTCGTAGGTGTAGAGGTGCCCCTTCTGATATCCATTGATCGCATCCCGCAGCCGCACCTCACTCTCCACGACCACCTGCGTCGGTCCAGAAGGTAAGCTCGAAGGTGATGAGGAGGTGAGGGACGGCGGCGGTGCCGTACGTTCGCTCCTTCGCCACCACCCGGCATAGGGCTGCCACGACTGTGGGGCAGCGACGGGGCGTTCCGTGGGGTCAACAATCCGCTGATCCACCCTCAGAAAGCCAACGGGTGCGCGCTCTATCGCCCCCGCCTTGTTCACGCAGGCTCTGAAGCGGTTCGGCTCCAGCTCCGATTGCACATCCACCGGGACCGTCGACGACGTCGTTTGGAGATAAACGAAAACGCGGTTCAGCAACGCGTTGACGCGCACAGTCCGTTCAAGAATCGGCTTTGATGGGATAGTAGCGCTGCGCTGCGGAGCTGTGTTGGGTACTGCTTCCTCCGACACCGGCCTGATGGCATTCTCCACGCTGGTCTGGAGCTCATCATGGAGTGGTGGGGCAGCAGAGTGTGCCACCACTGTGTGCCGCTGGTGGGTCAGCCTGTTTTCGATCACCATCATGTCAGAGGAGAAGCGCTGGAAGAGCGTACTGCGATGAACGGAAGGGTCTGTGGTCAAGATGTACGTGTAGGTCGTCAGATAGTAGCCAATATAGAAGATGGCGACCGAGTAGGCGGCGGCATAGAGACTCAGTGTCATCCGTATCCTTCTAGGCACCGCCCCGGCCCCCCACGTGCGCAGCTGTTCGACGTAACTAAAGCCCTCCTTACTGTACGGAGGACGGCGAGGATGCAAAGCACTTGCGCCATCCCGCGCCACCCCCAAGGATTCATTCGCCTCAAATCTGTAAGGCTCAGCCGAGCTCTTTAACGGTGGCTGTGGCGAGGGGGTCGTGCAGCATTGCCTAGTAGAAGAATGTAACGAGGAGCTGCATGGCTGTGGGTCGGGCAGCAAAGATGTCTGGGTACTTGTGGGGCGCCGAACTGCACCACCTAGCAGGCACACGTTCCACTTTCGACGCAACGACATCACACGGAGATGGGAAGATGGGCAGGAGAGGCGTCAGCGGTCCACACTGCTCACACGATCCACATGGAATAACGATATGGTGCACTTCTCTGGCAAAACTGACAGGGAGGGAGGGAGGGACGTATGAAAGATGGCATCGAAGGGGGGAAACATGTGAGTAGCACACAGAGAGACGACAACACACCCGCAACAGAGAGAGGAGGGAAGCGTGAGCAGACATGAGAGAGGAGGATGCAAGAGCGGGAGAAGAGGTTATGGGATGGGGGGGCTATCGAAGGTGGAGGAGGTCTCCACTGGGGTAGCAGAGGAAAACGGGTGATGGTTGGGAGAGGGGTGGGAGACGTAATAGAGAAGCGGTACAAGCGCTGCTTCGCTACGGTGCGCCACCCCCAACCCCTCCTGCTCACCTTCGCGACCCCTATCGTACAGATGCTCTAGATTCAGCCCGAGACAAGACGATATCGTACCACTTTATGAAAAAAGGGGGAGAACATCCTTCGCCATTGCGTCGATATTTGTGCCTGTCGGACGGTTTGAGCCCTTCACGACACGTACAGCCGGTTGCCAACACCGTCGCCACTCATTCTGCCCGCGCCTCCATCACGTATGGGAGGGGGAGCTGCAGAGAGAGGCACCCAAGCAGACCACCCGCATCTGCTTCCCAAAACTGTGATAAGGGCTTTCGAAGAGAATCTACTTTGCTGATGTGCTACGGCCTTCGCACACACATCCACACAGTCGCATTATCCTTTGGCGCTGCCCGCGCCAGATGCCTTGTGGTCTTCGCCTCGGCCCACACCGGGCTGCTGAGAGCGGATCAGCTCCTGGAGGCGCGCAAGGTTCTCCTTCGTCTTAACTAATTCCTCTTTGGCGTCGCGTACGGCTGCCACTGAAAGAATGCACAACGCTTTGAGCTGTCGGTAGCTTAGCTCCTGCAGCTTTGCTTGCCGACCCTCTGGCGTCGTCGCATCAGCTATTTTGGCATCGCCGCGGCTGAGGATTTCCTGCAGAGCCGCCCGCCGCTCTTGTCGTTGAGCCCGGCGCGCATCGGATTCCTCCTCAGTCTCCAGCAGTGTCGCCGCAGTGTCCTCTGGCGGAGAGCTTCCTTGAATAGCCAGCTGCTGCAACGCCTCGGCCGGTGGCGCCTCTGTCGCCCTCCAGACGCATATCTTTTTTGTCAAGTCCACAAACGATAATCCATTGAAGGTAACAGCGTTGCTCACGCTATTCATGCTCTGGAAGACGACGATGATGCGACCCTCCACCACGTCCCACCCCTCGATCACACCGCACCGCTTCAGGAACATTCGGAGCAGATCCTCTTGCGCATCCTCCGGGCATCCCGTAATGTACACCGTGCGGTGGAGCTTCCCGACCAAATCCAGAGGCATGGTGCAGCGATATTATCTCACAAAGATGCCACGTCCATTGCGCTCTTTTACTCCCTCTTCTATCGAGATCCTCCTATCTCGCTGCACTCGTCTGCAGTTGTGAACTCCTCGTCTCAAAAGGCACGCTTCGTCGGGCTGGCTGGGTGCGCCTTCGCGCCGCCTGCCGCAGCAACAAAGGCAACTCACTCCAAGCGGAGAGACCGGTGCGACGCCTGCAAGGTCTTGAGCTGCCGTGTTCGCGGGAAAAAAAAACGCAACGGAGAAGAAAAAAGGAGGGAAGAGGAAAGTTGATCTCCTTCCGCCTGGGACGACGCATGTGTGACGCGAGCACCAGCCTCGCCTACGCTACGGAAGGAAATAGAAGCAAGCGGATGCGCTGAGGAAGGCTATGAGTACGATCACGGAAGAGGACCCACATTGTCGCGAGAGAGAAGAGAGAGAGGAGAGAGAGAGAGAGAGGAAGAGCATGTGGAAACACAGGAGAAGAAAACTGTGTGAATCAACGTCCTTTTTGTTGGAGGAGGTCTTGACTCTCTCGCAGGCTTTCGGCAGGTTGGTAGCACCGGCCCACCACCCTCTACTCCCCTCTCTCCGCCGCGCACGGCCACCGCGATCCAGCCACAACTTTACTGATGGAGATGTGAGGAGAATGGGGGGGGGGAGAGGGCCACGTCACGCGCTTCCTACTTGAGGGTCGTTGCGAAAGGCTTTGCCGCCGTCGACGGGAAAGATGGGAAAGAGAGGATGAAAACACGAAGAATCCCACCGCTCTGCCTCCCATTCTGCCACCCCCTCAGACGGCATACACACAACATCAATGTGAAGGAGCTCGTCCACATCACCGGAGACGTACGGGCAGACAAGCGGAAAGGGGAAAGGAGGAAGGCAAAGAAGTAGAGGAAGTACGGCGCGAAGAGAGATCGATGCAAAAGTCGGCAATCTTCAATGCTTCCTAGCAAGAGCACATCCTTGGCTAACGCACACTCATACACATGCAGCGCCGTAGAGAATGAAGGTGAGAGGAAAGACAGAGAAGAGCGTGCTGTATCACTCCACGAACCCACCAGCAAACTATAAAAAATCCGACAATGCAA
This sequence comes from Borovskyia barvae, assembly GCA_030849085.1. Lineage (NCBI taxonomy): Eukaryota > Euglenozoa > Kinetoplastea > Trypanosomatida > Trypanosomatidae > Borovskyia > Borovskyia barvae. The sequence continues at coordinate 258,441 of JASAOM010001119.1, read as the reverse complement.
CGCGCAGAAATGGCCGAGGGAAACTCTATTGCACCGCCAGACTCCTTCGCGAGTCGTGCAAATAGGACACGGTACTTCAAAGAGAAAGAGGAAGAAGAAACAAAAAGCGGGGGTGAAGAGTAGATGACGCTACACAGTAGGAAGCGGAATAAAAATAGGAGAGCTGCCCTTCCTCCACCTCCGTACTCGCATTCCTTGCTTCGATCTCCTTACCGTCCCTTGACGCCCTGCTGAAGTGGTCGAGAGGAGGAGGAGGAAGAGAGAGAGATAAGGAAGGAGTGAGAGGAGTCTGGGAGCAGGAAAGTGCAGCTTCACCAACTTTCTTCGTCACTCAAGGGATCAAACGTGAGCCTCTGCGCGCAGTCAGGCAGTGCAGCTTTTATGCGGCGCGCTGTCGTCATCCTCAGCTCGATCTTCTGCGACTTCGCAGCAAACTTCGGGTCGACGTGCTGCTGCTTGGACGCAGGACCTGAGGCAGACACGGACGATTGGAAGAGCAGAGGAGACACCGTGGAAGGTTGACTCGACACAGCTGCCGAACCTCGGAGAGCGGCGGTGTCGTCTAACGAGGTGTTATCACGTGCTCCAGTCGATCCCAGAAGGGTATCCGCAAAGCGTGGGGGTTGTGTGGTCCCTGACGCCTGCAACTGTACAGAAGAGGTCGACGATGAGGTGTCCGACACCACGATGTCCTCCGTGGGACATTCGGCACGCGATAGAGAAATGGTGCCCTCAGTCAGGCTACTGACGGTGACGGAGTGCAGGAGGGGCCCGAAGTCTTCGTGCATCCCTTCCAGTGGAGAAGGCGCCGCCGGGAGGAAAAGTGGCGATGGCTGGTACTGGTAGGGCAGTTGCTTTTTATAACGAGGTTGATAGATACCAGTAGCGCTTGGAGCTGCGTCGCCTGCCTCGAGCATGTCCTTGCCGGTGAGATGGTGGGCCGCTGTGGCGCTCACGAGTGTCATCGGTGGACGGGTAGAAGAGAGTAGACTAGCCGACATGTCGCTGAGCGTCGGGGTCAGGCTATGTTGGCTGTCCTGTCCATTGGATTTGACGCTAGAGGTGCTCTGCCGTCTTGGCAGCGGCGCCGAGTCCTCCTCCTGGCCAACCTCCGCCAATGGCGACATCATTGAAAGCGACTGAGGAGGCGGAGCGTCGTTCGGACACCCACGGGTCAGCTCAGCGAACGACATCGTTAAGGGTGGTGCGGCTATCGAATTCGCGGCACTGAGGCCGGTCATTTCGCGAGCGTCGCGCCTTGCTGCACACTGACGCACACGCCGTCCGCCCAGCATCGTCGAATTGAGCGTGGAAGCGATACTGGGTGAGGAGGAAGGTGAGAAAGATGCACTGCCAGATAGGCTCTCCCCCCCTTCTCCTTCCTCGACGTAGGGAATGGCGCTCCAGCTCGGGAGCGGAATGGTAGGTGCGACGGGGCCGGTAACTTCCGAGGCAGCCGCGGAGCCCCTCGCCTTGTCTTGAACGTGTGCGGTGGTGGATGAGGAAATCTTCGACTGGTCGCCGCGTTCGGGTGGGGTCATCGATGCGGTCGTGGACCGGTTAGTGACCTCAACCGATCGAGGGTCAGCGCTGAGCGTTGTCTTCTCGAGAGTCGGATGGAAGAGCTTTGAGCTTGACCCTTCTTTTAAAACCGTACTAGAGGAAGAAGACACGACTTCTACCCCAGAGATCGCATCGGAGGGCCGGAGAGACAAGAAAGGATGCCCAAGGGCAGCGGCGGCACTGCTTCGTACTGTCTCCGCCACTGCCAGAAGAGAGCGCATGAACGACACTGCTGTGAGGGAGGCAGTGTGGGGCACGTAGTGCACAGCGCCGCTGCAAATCAATTTTTTCGTCTGCATGGTCGAGACATGCTCGAAAGGGGGGTAACCATAAATGAGCTGGTAGGTGAGGACACCAAGTGCCCACATATCCGACTTGAAGGACCACCCTTCGCCTCGAATAGCCTCCGGAGCGGCGTAGTCCAACGTCTCTGCGGTATCCACGAAGTTTTGTGGTCCCAGCCACCGATCACCACCGCCACGCGCCGCCGGAAGCCTCACGGCTGCTGTGAAGCCGCTCAATTTCACCATGTAGCCCGCTTGCTGCTGGTCGACGATCAGCACATGATGCATGTTCAGAGAGCGGTGCACAATGCGCTCGCTGTGTAGAGAGAGCAGCACCGTTGCCAATTGGCGCACAATGTGCTGTGTCTGCGTCTCGGATAGACGCTGATGTGGCGTTTGAGCAATCAAATGCGCAAGATCACCCCGCTCGGCATACTCGAGCACCGCGCACCACCGTTCGGCATCTCTGAATAACGTGTACAGCTTCACAACAGACGGGCAGTGCCGCGCTGCGAAAGCCTGTAAGCGCATCGCCTTTTCCACTGTCAGACAACCTTTTTTCTGCTGTGCCGCGTCGCTATCCTGCACCACCTTCAGGGCGACCACTACCTTACTCTGCCGCTCTCGCGCCACGAAGACCTTCCCCGATGCCCCCCTGCCGATACGCCGCCCGATGTCAAAGTCCTGCAGAGACCACGACTCCGCTGCGACTCCAGTGGCCGTCGTCCCGAATGTCCTCGCCACCTGAGCGCCCAAGGAGGCAGAGGCACAGGAGGAAAAGGAGGGCTGAGAGACAGTACCACCGCTGCTATGCTGTCTCGTCAATGTCTCACTACTGTGATGATACGGGGCTTCGAAATCAGAAGGCGAGGCGTACGTAGGCTGGACCACCTGAGACGATGGGGCACCTTGAGGAGCCGCCATCGACTCCATCTGGCGGCGCTGCGGTGGCGCACCGGACGGGTCCACTCTCTCAATGGGTGAGAGAGAAAGGTCGGCAGCTCTCGCCTGTTCATCACCGTCGTCACCAGTTCCGATGGTAGCATCTCGTTTGCCTGGTGAGAACAAACGGCTACACGATGCGGCACCAAATAGAGTGGAAGAAGGTGGTAGTGTTTGGAGAGACACCCAGGACGGTTCGTCGGTTCCATTTTGTCCGTTTTCACTCGAAGCGGTGCGGGGGACGTTGGCCGTTACGGAGCACGTCGTACTGACAGCAAGACCATTCCTGTCTGCCCCCTCTGCGTCCGATGACTCACCACCCGCCTCGCCTCCTACGAGTGCTGCGTAGAAGCGTTGCGAGTAGCACAGCTGCGTGGCGACGTCCAGTTGACACGGCGCCGTTTCCCAGATTACTGCAGAGGAGTCGTCCTCCATCTCACACACATCGCCTAAGGCCGCGGAAGCGCGGGACCGTCGTTCGGTGGCGCCCCCTTCGTTCTTCCTCTCCTCTGTGCTGCCGTGGTGGTGAACGAACGGCTGCGACTCTGGCGCGACCCGTCCTCTCGCAGGAAGAGAAAGTGAAGGGGTTTTCTGGAATTCCAGTACTTCTCCCCTCGCCACACTCTCTTGAATGCACTGCACCTCTTCGTAGGAGAGGTGCTGAAGCAGCTCTACAGCTCGGCGATCGACCTCCCTGATGTGCTGCCAACCACGTGTAAGTGACTGCGGCAGCGCGGCGTTGTCGGTGATGCGTGGCGATGGCGAAGTAGAGCCTGATGTTCCACGTGCCAACAGCGTTGGAAGCCTCGTAACACCTACGTGTGGTACAGGTGGAGACGGTTCCAGTAGTACTTGACGGAGCCCTGCGGAGGTGTGTGGCGGGGATGGCGACGAAGAAGAAGCGGCAGAAGTCGCGCGCGTGGGCCGCTGCGCTTCGGGGGATCCAGGAGTTGTCGTAAAGTCGTATGCGGGTGCCGGGCTCTGGGATGCATCACGAGTGGGCACTGAAGTAGTGGTGCTCAATGACGAAGGAGCGAGAGCAGAACGCGATGCCTGCCGGTGTGCACGTCGCGGATCATCCTCCTTCAAATGCAGTTCGACTCCCGAAGAATGCGCAGGCGAGGCAGAAAGACATGCCGTTGTGGCCCCCAGCGCCCGCGTTGCGCCATCTACGCTGCCGCTCGCCCCCCGACTACAGGTCGCACCATTCGTACTCGTACTCTGCACGCTCTCACAGCGAAGCTGGGTAGCGTCGACCGCCCTATGCCCATCCTTGCAAGTCAGTCGCATTATTTGAGAATCTTCTGCGCAAGGGAGCTCACGCAGCGTCATCTCAGGAGGGGGTGGCATCGCATCGGTACCCCTAAGGGTAGTGAGGAGCACTGCCGAACTGCCGTGCAGAAGAAGAGCTTTGGCAGACTGCAACGCCTCGTGTGAACTTGAAGGCGTCGTTGGCACCAGGCTGGTAGCGATAAAAGGGCGAGAAGACCTTTTTAGAGAAGTGCTGGAGCGGGAGGTGCATCGACTCACCAGAGAGTCAGCTCCTACCTTCGAGAAAGCTGCCTCTTGCTCCATGGTCAACAGACGGATACCTCTTCTGGGTGTGACAGAGAGGGGCACGCGGCAGGCAATACCGCGTTCGATCTCTTCGATACGACTCCCACGCTTTGCCTGTGAAGCGACACGTTCTCTTCCCCCTTTTGAAGTTGGAGACGAAAGCAGGACGCGCTAACGACAGAAAAAGTGAGCGAAAGGGGAGCGCCGTCGCGTGATAACACGTCGAAGAAGTGAAGCCCCCACCCCACCCCCGTGCGCAGTCGAAGCCGAAAAAACGATGGCGCGAACGGCAGTGCCGCGGGTGAAAGGGGCCGCAAAGACGGAAGTGCGGAGATCGCCGAGGGAGAAAAATGAAATCGGAACAGGAGGACCCGCCACCGACGGCCGAGTTGGGGGGTGCGTCTCAAGTAGCGCGATATGCCACGCACCCCTCTCGAATGGACCGAGTCAAAACGAGGGGTGGCACTGCGTCGCCCCCAGATCCACCACCCTCTCGCTGTACTGCAGAAAGGGCTAGGTCAAGAAGTGTGGGGGGGAGGGGGTGTATGAATCTCTGCCTTTCGTGGTTGTGCACCTGTGCATCTATGAAAGCCGAAACAAAGAAGAGGGGGGCGATCTCCTTTGTTCAGGTGCGGAGGCGAGAATCTATGCTTCTATAGTGTACGTGTATAGTGGGTGCAAGCCGGGGAAGGGGAGTGGAGAGGGGACACGTGGGGACTTCAGAACGAGGTGAAGGAAAGCGGCCTCGAAGGCAAGGGGGGGAGGGAGATGAGGAAAATGGAGCTTCAGGCATGCCCACGCACGTGCTGCTTTGTGATAGCCCAGAAGACCAGAGAGATGTACGGACAGGTTGCAAAGGGAAGTGAAGGAAAGGTGCGTACGTCAGGGTGGCGAAGAAGTCTGAACGCGTGAAACGAATCGCGTGCACCGTTCCGTCGCACCACGAACGTGTACAGCATGAGCGGAGGGAGAGAGAGAGAGAGAGAGGGAGGGCGCACCTTTTTGAGGTTTGCGATACATGTGACACCGCCAACAGGTGGAAAGAGAGGGTTCGAGGGGAAAAGGGGGGGAAGGCGGGAGGGGCGCCCGCATCGCGTGGCTTACGTGAGTGCCCCTCGCGCTTCCTCTCCCCCTTTCCTTCCTCCCCCCTCGTCTCTCCAACTGCCCCCTGTAGGTGCAACCGACGCGGGTGACGGCTTGGGTCGTTTCAAGGCTGCCGCCTCCTTAACTCTTCCGCCCACCTCGAAAAAAAAAATGAGTGTTCCCCCTACCCTACCCTCAAGCCTCACCCCACTCTCGCTCGTCCTTCGCCGATCAGCGTCCACTGTCTCTCCTCGCTGCAAGAAAGAGGGGAAGGAAGATGGAGGCCTCCTGGCGCGCAGGCGGAACGGCAGCAGAATGAAGGGGAAGGGCCGAATAAAAGGATGCCCTTGCGCAGGTCCCCTTCCCCTCCCCGCGCTCCTCCCTCTCTCTCGCTCTGCGATAGCCAAACGCATCTAGTCTTGTCTCCGGTTTCATAGCAGTTACCGGTTGCCGGTCGATGATGCCGATACGGCGAGCTCGAGCCGCGCGACTTCTTCACGAAGAAGAGGAAGCGAGAAGGACTCCAGCTCCTTGCGGGACGGCTCTGTGACCAGACAATCCACATGAAAGAGTTGTACTGCAGCAAGACTTCTTGCCGCCTGTGAAGCAGCCCCGTCCTTGTTGGTGGCATCCTCCACAGAGGCGACCGCGTTGACAATTTCTTGTCGAAGAACACGCACCAGGGATGCCGTAGAGTCTGGCAGTGATGCTAGCGTGCCGGGTGATGGGAGCAGCTCCATTTGGGGGACCACACGGAACGGCACCTTCGCATGGCTTTTGCCGGGACCGGCCTGGAAGCAGTGGAGATCACAATGATGCCGATGGATGCGTGCCTCCATGTTGAAGACGCTCGCGATCAAACCCACCCATCCGCTATCGACGTGCTGCTGAAAGCTCCATTGAGTACCGAGGTCGACCACAGAGGGCACAACAGGAATTTTGGGATGACTGTGAAACCAGCCTACCACACGGGTGGGTATCCCCGTCTCCACCGACATTCGCTCGGCCGCCTCGGCCGCCGCAACGAGGGAAGCGCCCGCAACTTCAACCCGATCGCTTTGTTGCACGCTGCGCTCGCTAATGTGCATACCCCATATGTACGCCACTTTTGCTTCAGCTGAGGGAACCGAGGAGGGGCAGGAAGTTGAGGTAGTGGTGGTGGTACGGTCGATGCTGTGGGGGCGAGGCGCCACCTTGATGGCTGTGCCATCGGCAGCGCTGTTCGTGCCTTTGCTATTCGGAGAAAGCACCTCTACCTCCGATGTTACCTCGATACGGCCCAGCAGGAGGCTCATCACCTCCTCCTTCTCCATGGCAAAAGCCTGACGCAGGCAGCCTTGAAGCACCTGTTCACCAATCCACACACGCCGCAGCGGGGCCCGAGACTTCGGGGAAGTGTGTCCCGCACTCTGCATAGTTAGCTTGAGCAATGTAAGTACAACCCTCAACCCTGAGAAAGAAAGCACATCCAACCAGCATCAGCCCGTGTGTGAGGCCACGCGGAGGGCAAGATGGGGAAAATGAGAAAGGGGAGGGCAGATTAGAAATTGAGCCGTCACACAAGAGAATACGTCGCAGAGGGAGAGTGCGGGGCCGGTGGACAACACGCCACGGAGAGAGAAGGAAAGGAAGAAAGGAGAAAGAGAAATGAATCGTGAAAGCACAGAGGGATAGGGAAGGGAGGGGGGGGAAGCAGTAGAACGGTGAGAGCCTCAACAAAGAACAATCCTAATGTGTGTTTATATGGGCGTACATGCATCCGTGTAATGGAAGACGAGGAAGATGGTTAGGAGAGGGGGGTGGCCGCAGCACGTCGCCCAAGCCTTTTTCCTCTCATCACGATCCAATACACGGAAGAAACACAACTATATCTATATATATATATAGACACACGTTTTGTTTGGCGTTTTGAACTACGCAACCTCGTGACATCCGGTTTGGGGCAGCTTCGAGGAGAGATCTAAAAAAAAAGGCGAGACGCTTCTCTCCCTCCTTGCCGTGTGCACGTTCAGCCCAAAACATCAAAAAACTTCCGTAATGGGGGAAAGACGAAAATTTGGGAGGAGGAGGAGGAAGCGCTGCTGTCTAGATGTCTTCGCTGACCCCTCTTCCCTCCTTTTCGCGGGCCCCTCACCATCTTGTCGATCCCAGGCCCCCTTTCCCCTCTGAAAGGGGCCATAGTGGCGTTTTGAACGGGGCAGGCTTGGGCGTTGAGCACGGTTTTAGAAACATACACGCATACGAAACTCTGCCCCTCTCTTGTTCTCTATGCAATGCGTAGCGTAGGTGGGGTGGGGCAGTCGTCAACGTCGTCCTCCCTTCATCTCACGCAAGCCCACATCCCAATACCCTCTCCCCTCTCCTCTCTTCTTCTTCCATCCCCCGGCACACATGCCCATAGGGCCCCCCGACCTACACTCACGCGCCACCATATGAAGCCTTCGAAAAGGAAAGAGCCCACCCCCTACGGCGTCGGTTCGGTGAGTGAGCGAGGATAAGCCGAGAACAACAGAGGGGGGGGACGGGTGTAGGTGCCGCACCCTTCTCTCTCTCTTCACATCCCGCCCCTTCATCCCTTCTTCCCTCTCTCTTCGCCATGAAAGTGTCACTGTCCTTCCAAGTGAGGCATCGTGGGCCGCCGAAAAAAAAATACAGGGAGAAGGCATGAGTTATGAAAAGGGGGAGGGGGGAAGGGAGGCGGGGGAGGAGTCGATGCGGAGCGATCTAGGAGAGGCGCCAAAGGAGTCGCACACGTCTATCGCATGGACCACGACACCCCCTCTCCAGTTCACAAGAACGGGTCATCAAAGAGACATAAGCGGTACATGCACCCACATACACATGTACACATACAGGCACTTCTAAACGCCCACGCCTCCATCAAACCCACGCAGATCCTTCAGGAACACCAACCTGACCTCCAGGAAGTTTCTAGCGGAGACGGAGTCTCGAAGAAGACGCATAAAGTACAGAGAGAGCGGAGAAGACGAGCGGATCGGTTTCTCTCTCTCCCAACAGTGACTGTTCACCCCTTTATAAAGTCCTCCTCGCATTAGCGGCACGCGCAGCTCTAGAGAGAATACTTGGAAAGAAGAAAAGGCGCAACATAGTTTTTTCTAAATAAAAGGATCAAAAGAGGTCGGCCCATCCGCACCGAGCCCAGATCGAAGGATGCGCGGCGAACTGTTCACGAAAGTCAGAGGGGACGCTTCTCCGTTCCCACCCTCACACACACAACCCTTTCCCACGCTGTGCCGCTCCTTTGAACCGTCCCCTCCCTCCTACCACACCCAAAACTGCCGGAAGGGCAGCAGGGGGGGGAGAGGCGACTTACAACCTGTCGAGTGTAAAGACCTCCTGGCGGCGCATCCTCTCGCCCTCCCACGATTTCATCATCCCCGGCTTTCCCCAGATGGAAGGCACGCGCGTCTGAAACCTCCAGAGGGGTGGTTCACCGCACTCACCACGGATAGAGGGCACGAAACGTATGCCAGCCGGAAGCTCCCCTTCACCAGCCTCTCCATGATGTGCTCCCGGGGTTTTTTCAGGGAAGGGGGGGAAGGGGGTATCACAGCTGGTGCTCCGTCACGGTGCGAAAGAGCGACACGACCGCCACCTGTGGCAGCTCACTTATCACTTCCCACGCCTGAGGGTCGTTGCGAATCATCGCATTAAAGTTATTGGCTACAAAGTTCATGGCACGCTCGTGCAACTCAGGGATTTGGTGCTTCACGGCGTATATGAGGAGCCGTAGGGCGTTGGTGCAGCCGAACGCCTCATCCGCCTCGCGCTTGAGCTGACCGTCCATGGCTAGGACATGTTGCATCTTGAAAATAATGGCGACGTCTTCCGCTGAGAAATCGCGGGCCGTATCGAGATGTCGACGATACATGCCAAGGAGCAGCTTTTGCCAACTTCGCAGCGAGAAGTCGAATTCGCTCGTCGCGAAGGATGGCAGTGGGGCCGGCGCGCGTGGATTCAGGGCTTGAGAAAATATCACGCTGCGGCAAGCAAGAATGTAGCGGTGGGCATGCACCGTGTATTGTTGCGGTCCCACTACCCATTCGTAGTCGCTGTACTCGCCGGTCTCCGCCAGCCACGCGAGTTGCTTCCCCAGCGTATTCTTCATAGGTGGGATGGGGGCCCGCGGTACGGTCTCCTTCCGATAGAGGATCAGCGAGAGACGACGGAAGAGGTGGCCAGGGATCTCCTCGAATTGACGGTCTTGTATAAGGGCGTCGTAGTTCTCGAGGAGCACGTGGAGGTAGAGTGAGGTCAGCACCTCGTCAGCGGCGTTGTACCGCGTCAGGACGATCGGCAAAATATTTTCTGCGGTGAGCATGGGCCGCACATGGCGGATGCAAACGGCACTGAGGTCGTAGAACTCGCACGCAGCAGCGAGGAGGTACAAGTCCAGCAGCGACTCAGCCGGTAACACACCTGAATCCGGATACTCTTCCGTGTAGACGTAGCGGAGGAATGTCGTGAACACGTCTAGTGGAACGGCAATTGCGATGATGCACCCAGCTTGAAGGGGCAGCATCTGCTCAGGGAGCAGCGGCTGCATACGAGCCCCGATGACGCAGCGGTGTGCCTTTACGCGTACGCCTTGCACGTCGAAATTCATGTCGCAGAGGCTTTCCAAATGCTCGAAGGGATATGTCAAGGAGGCTCGAACGGTACTGCTACCCGGTGGCCGGGCACCGCCAGCGCTGTCTAAAGAAACCAGCTGACTATTGTTCGCGTCGACGTAGGTGGCAAGGCGAGACCCCACGGAAGCACCCGCATGAGTTTCCACGGGGACGAGAGCACCAGCCGCGGCCCGACTCTGCGAGTACGATGCACGGTGATGATAGCCCATCATCGGTCCGCCATCACCACCACCACCATTGGAGCGAAAGCCAGGGCCCCGGCCGGGCGATATACGGCTCCCGTTCACAGACATAACCCCGCCGCTGACGCTCCGAGTTGGGGTGACAGATCTTGTAGCGCTGCGCACCGGCGGCACCCGCTCGCCTGCATTGGGGCTTTCTACTTGAAGCATCACCTCGAAGTCAATACAGCGCGTCCCCGTCTCCTGCACGGTGTAGACATAGCCACTCTCCGAGTGCAGGAGCTGGTCCATCGAGATGAACTGGTGAAGCCCCCACGCACTGCCAGCCTTCTTGAAGGTGCAGTTGAATGCTTTACTGCGGGACTGTAATGGATCGAGCATGCAGACTACGGTGAGCTTAAAGTGGACCGACACGGCCGCTGGCGAGCAGCTCTGCAGATGCAACGCGAGGAAGCGCTGGCCCTCGACGGGTCTCTCCTGCAAATGAAAGCGCCACAGCCATCCACCCACGTCGAACTCAGCGCTGTAGTGGGACCCTTCGTAGGGAAGCTCACGGATGACACTGACAGGCACACGGTAGCGATATCGTGCGCTGTTCTCCGCGAAAACCTCCAACGCTTCCACGGACTCCATCGCGGTCGGGAAGGGAAAAGGAGAGGGAGCTGCAACGGCCTTGGAGCTGGACGTCACGCAGGGGGGGGAAGGGAGGGGGCACGTACGCACGGGCCTAACCCGCCAGAACTCCAGCGAAAAGGGAGGGAAAGAGAGGCCGGGGTGAGCAAAAAGGGAGAGGCGATGGCTGAATGAAACGTTGGGCACCGACGCGAGATGCTGAACTTTGGCAGCTTCCTTCGCAGATGTGCGCAGAAATTCCTTTGCCAGAAGCTGAAGGCGAGCCTCCTGGGAGGAGCACCGGCGGTCAGAACGACTCGATAATGTAGGCCGAAACGAAGAAAGCAGCTTACAAAATGCGGTGAAGGCCCTCAACGAGCGCGTTAAACCAAGAGATGCGCACGTGCGGTAGTGGGAGAGACGTAGGAGGCAAGCAGAGAACATAGGGTGGAGTGCACAGAGCGGAATGCGTTACGCCAAACAGTTAGAGGAGAGAGCACGAGGGAGAAGAAGACGGAGGGAGAGGCGAGGAAACGCAGATACAGGAAAAAGGAGGGGTGTGTGTCTCCATCTGCCGGTACCACGCCACCATGAGAGGAGAGGAAAAAGGCGCGGAGACAGGCGGCAAGAGAAAACAGCACACTGCCCTTCTCTTTCCCCTGCCCTCTCCGCTACGTGATCGCCTCTCCTGAAGGGAGGGAAGAGCGAAAAGGAAGAGAGGGAAAGGTTTGTGAAAGAGGGAGAGACCGCTGACAGATGATGGAAGAGAGAGCAGTACTCTACTCACACCCAATTACCGTCTCATCCTCCTCCTCAAATCTTTCCCACCTCCCTCACTCCTCCACTTCCTCGTGCTTCATCACTGCCCTGCCACGGGCCCTCTCCCAAAAAGCCTACAGAAGCATCGAGATCGATAGGAGTGCTTGCTATTCAGGTAAAGCATGTGTTGTTACTCCCACAAAGATAATGACGAGGGAGAAGGAGATAGAAAGAAAGAAAATGTTCACCATCCTGTCCAAGCCATAGAAATTTGCGGCGTTGTGTGCGCGTGTGGGTGTGGGTGCGGGTGTGGGTGTGGGTGGGTGGGTGCACGCGCACATGCAGGCACACCATCACCCTTAACTACACAACAATAGAGGGAGAGGGGTAATGGATACATGCCTCCACTTAGAAAGACGCACACATACAGCAGCACGCATACATGCAATGTTGGCCGAGTCTATGTCGCAGCGATAGAGAGGAGGTGTAAAACAATCGAGGAGACCACAACGGCGGTCACACAACGAGATGGGTCTGTACCTCAAGCAAACCTTCTTCGGAATGGGAGGGAAAGGAGGGGAGAGAAGAGTGATGCCAGCCATGCGAACGCATGCACACACAACCTCCCTCCTGCCGCACACAACCATCTTGACTTCAACCCAACGAATGTGGGGAGAGAACAGGTCCTTCGCGCAATCCCTTCCATGACTGAACTCATCACCTCCCTCCCCTAGACTTGTGACGGTGTGGTGGCGCGGAAAGCGAGGAAGGGGGGATTCAGGCATGGTGAGCTCCCCACTCCTTCATCTCCCTTACACCCACACACACACACGCCACGCTCTTCCAGGCTACGAGCCACTATCTTGAAAAAGGATATCCACGTGTTCCTTGATCATCTCCTTCGTCGTGTTGAGCCGCTCGAGGAGCTTTACGTAGGTGCCCTTCTGTGTCTTGACATCAATCCACTCCTGCAGCTCCTCCACGCGGGTCTTGTCGTCCATCTGCTCCCCGTTACTGTTGCTGCTATCGTAATGTGGAAAGGTGAGCACGGTGGTCGTGAGCGATGATCGCAGCTCTGTCTTCAGGGCATCTGCGTGCGGCCTCACACAATCTTCTCGAACCGAGAAGTCTGCTAGATGGGTGCAGACAATATCGTGGGCCTCATGCTCTTTCAAGAGACGCTCGCACGTCTTGACCAGTTCGTCTACCTCCGCATCTGCCGCTCCCTGGTCGAGTTTGCGTTGGGCGGATATGAGGAAGCGACGCAGTACAGAGGATGCAGACTGTATCCAAAGCGCAGAAAGCTGCTCCAGGGAGCTGTTCTCGTGCGCCTCCGTGGCAGCCGTGTGCAGCTTGTCGTACGTCTCCAAGGCCAGAAGAATCCACTCACGATGCACCTCCTCCAGTGCCTCCTGTACCGGCACCTTATCCATAAGCGCCTCGCTCTGCTCCGTGAGCACAAGGAAGTTGCTGTCCATCACTGGTACGTTGGTAGAGAAAGAGTTGCTGAACTCCATCAAATCATCCAGTGTACGTAGCGCCGCCAGCGTCTCGCGCTGTTTGTGGCACCACTCCTTCAACTGCCTCTGACTATCCATGACATCTTGAACTGCCTCTTCACTGGAAGAGCTACGGCTGTAACGCTCGCGTCCCACCAGCGTGCGAACCTGTTTCTGCAGACGGCAAAGCTCGTCCAAAGCGTTGTTGAGTGGATCAGTGGAGGGAAGTGTGTCACCGTCGGCCCGCCCGCGCGCCAGTCGCTTCAAACTTTTTTCGGATGTCTGTGCAGATTCGAAGAATGTGGTCCACGTATCGAGCCAGCGCGAGACAGTGGTCAGCTCCGCCTGCTTGAATTCTTCTGCTGAGTAGGAAAGAAAGTAAGAAAGCACCTCTTTACGCATATTGAACTCCTTTAGCAACGACATCCACTTCTCGTAGTACTGCGCGCGCTCCTCGGCGGTGAGCTTCGGAGGGCCGGTTGGCTGCTGGCTACGCAGCTCACCGATCTCACACCGCAACACCTCAGCCTCCGTCTTCGCCACCGCTGCGCGCTTCTCCGCAGCCGTCTTGACATTCAGCTGTGCCTCCATAAACCGCAGCTGAGCCGCGACAAGGGCATCATAGTTCTCTTTTGTGGGGCTACTGTTGACTACCCGTTGCAGGTCTGCGATCTCCTGGCGTGACATCACAACAACAGAAGAAAGAGAGGGTAGGGAAGAGGATCACTGGTGTTCTGAATCGCAGATATACAACCCCAAACCATTCAAACGCACACACACACACACACACACACAACTCTAAAAAAAGAGCGAAGAGGGAGAGAGAGAAAAGAGGCGAAAGGTTCGTGCTTGTGCGCAGGAAAAGCAGGAGAACCACCACGGGTACAAACTAAAAGAGAAAGAGACCAGGAGAGTGCCTGTAGAAACACCCCCACAGAGAGAGCGAAACGCGCAAAACAGTGGGAGAAGGGGGAGGGAGGGAGGGAGAAACGACGATGTAAGACAAGGAAAGAGATCAGCCGTGATACAAAAGCCCACCCTCGCACACGGGTCGCATCTTGAGAAGCATCAGTAACGTTCATGTTCCATTTTTTCTTGTATGGAGAAATGCCCCTCACTCTTCGTGCGGAAAGGAGAGGCACTCGGAAGACCAAGGCACTTGCCCTTCTACACCGACGGGAAGACCTCAGAGAAAAAAGAAGGGCTTCCCCCCCCCTCCCCTTCCACGCCTGCCCCTTTTTGGCCACGCAGGGAGGGGGGGAGAAGAGGGGGAAGGGAGGGGGAGAGCCCCATCCCCTCCCACCATAGTTGTTAAGTTTGATATCGGCACTACAGCGCTTTATGAAACGTTACAGCGATACATGGACTTAAATCGTGGACATCGAACATCGATTATGACATCTCGTCATCGCTGTCTGAAGCGATGCTCCTCCTCAACTTCTACCTCTTGTCTCCTCTACAGAGGAGCGAAGAAAAGGAGAGTGACGACACCGCATCATCAAGAATAACAACGAAAAAGATCAAAGAGGAAGAGAAATCCACCACCGCATCATCAAGGAAGTCGCATCTTTTTGTTCGTTGCAGTGTCCCTCTTCCCCTTCTCACTGGATTCAGAAAACGCTCCCCTCTCCCTTCCCACTCACAACCCAGTTTGTGGAAGATGCGGGTAAAGATAGATGCTACAGCGTCTCCGCGTTGTTAACGACCAAGAGGTCGTACCAGCTGCAGAAGCGCCCACTATCCTTGAAAATGTACTCCAGTGACTGCGTCATGGAGGATTGCAGCTTGTCCGGTGAGTGCATTAGGAAGAGGATCGTCACGCTCCAGAGACAGCCCATGTACAGACGATACGCCGATGGCGGCACCCGCAGTGCGCACTTGGAGGTCAGCAAATGGTATACGGCGCATACAATGCGGGCCAACATATACATCATCATCTGAATGTGCACCCCGTTGTTCGGGTCCCCCCAGCAAACACAGCCGATGAGGAAGCCGGCGAGGGCGTTGTGCCACACCTGCGCTTCCCCCTGCAGTGAACGCAGCAGCCCACGCACGACAGCGAAGATCACAGCGCTGTAACCGAGCCCCAAAGCGTGCGTCCGGGTGACCTTCAGTATTTTGGCGGGCATTGAGCAATAAGGAGACTTGCTCCACACCAAATTCAGGACAAGCGCGTGAGGTGCACGAACGCGGGTTCCGTACACCACACCATTGCGGAAACCTTTCAAGGCAGAAAAGAATATGTCGTAACGGCCTGAAGCGATCATGCGATTTATGTGCTCCAGGAAAACGCCGTGGCGCCCCGACACAAGAGGCGCCTTTGGTGGCTGCCGCAGCGGTAGCGACGGCGGCGGCGGACAGACGGTGTCGCTAAGTGAAGGCATGGCGAGCCTGTGAGCGAACAATATGTATATAGAGAGAGAGAGAGAGTGAAAGAGGGAGCGATCCGATTAAGAAGCACACGTGGCGGGAGTGAGAAGTGAAAGATACGTCCACTTACTGGGGGGTTGTAGAGAACGTGAATCGAGCGAAGTAAGGAAAGAGGCGAAGAGGAGTTCGCTTGTTTGCTTTTCCGCGCACCCTTTCAACGCGCCGGGTCTATACTCACACACATACACGCTTTTGATACCCACTACATCCATCAGCCGCCGCTGAACCCGCAGCTCCATCCTCCATCCACAAATTCCAACGGTCCAGCGGGAGAGCGTTGAATCCCAACCGCACCGATGGATAAAATTTCTCCTCCGCCGCCTCGCTGCGACGCCTTTCATCCGGTCCATCTCGTAGAGACGAAATAGAAAAAGATTAAGTAGGAATTAGGGCAGCAGCCGGAGTCACAGGTGGGCCGGGGTCAGCAGTCGGATTGAAGAGAGGAGATGTTTACGCGCGAGTCGAGGGGGGGGGGGGGGGGACGAGGAGGGGGGTGGAGGGGGAGCGTGCCTCACTGGCTCAAGGAGAAAGTTGCCAAGCTGGGGATCAGGAGCCGACTGCTTGCGGAATTCCTCGGGGATACCATGTCTCCAACGGAGATCGACAAGGCCAGGGCGTGACCAGAGGTGCGCTGCGAGCTTTTCGCTGCTGGGCCTGGACGACTCTGCTGCAACGTGCGGGTTATTCGCGCTGTGTTGACGTACGTTGTGCGGTTCGAAGACTATCCGGACGTATAAAAGTGGTAGTGCACATGTCACATTGCAACGACCTGGGATTCGCGGGAATAGATCGACGTTGTCCTCGCTCGTTTGTTGCAAAGGCTTGACAAGCTGCTGGAGGGTTTGTCTGTATGTGGTGCACCAGGCCTGGAATGGTGGAGAGGGCGTAGCCACAGCGGACGCGAACATGAGCCTTCGGTGCCGTGTCGGGGCGGGGTCGTCGCCGCGGGGGCTCTGACCCTGTCTCGACACAGCGAGTTTGTGTGTCAGATGGTAGTAGCCTATATTTGGCTTGGATGGAGCGGGACACGTGTGTAATGGCGAGCAGCTGATGGCGATGTGGACATGGTTCTCCCGCGATGACTCGAACTCCGCGAACTGGAGTGGGAGTGGTGAGAGGGAGCGGGTCGTGGACAAACATCTGCTGCCTTACAAACCCTTCAAGCGAGTTTCTGGCGAAAGTAAAGAGTGGCTGCTGGTACACTATATCCGGTAGAGCCCCATGCAGGGTCAGAGAGAGGTGGGTTGTGAGAGTTTTTGCAGGCTGTGCCGTGGCTAGATACCAGGTGTCTGCTGAGGTGGCCTCTGTAGGTGGATCGGGCGTAACACGCCGAACGCAGGGATGGTTCGGAGGCTCGTGTTGCGAAGAGAGGGGGGGGGCTGCAGAGATCTCGATGGCGGCGGCTCAGGCGGGGCGGTTCCGGTTGGGGAAGTTCCGGTGGGGGGTTCTCCGTATCTGCGGTTGTATTCCCGGCTCCTCGACACCACCGACACTGTTTGTTCGAGGACCCAGTGATGCGGCGGTGAAGAAATCCAAACTGGGCGCATGTCCCAGTGCGGAACCGGGCCGGGGCCGTTCCCTGTCCTCGTGTAAGTTCTGCCTCCTTCTTTGGGGCGGGGCGGTTCCGTTGGAGAAGCCGCTGGCGGAGGGTGACGAAGTGCTGCACAGGATTGCGGGGAACGTCTGCTCGGCGCTTCAAGCCGGTGACCATGTCCGTGATCCAGGCGGGAGGGCAGGGATCTGGGGACATGGCGCTCCTTACCAGCCAGTCTAAAGCTTCGTTGTGAAGGATCTCACAGGAACCGAATACAAGTTGAACGGACAGTCGCACCTGGCGTTGCGGGAGGGAGAATATCAAGGTCCAGATGCGACGCAAGATGCCTTCAACGGTGGTGTGACCCGTTGCAAGAGCCATGAGGAGCGATAGGGAATCCGTTGCAATCAGCACGGCTGTTTTGGACACTTGCCGCATTGTAAGGTGGGTGAGGAGGCCGCTGAGGCCGATCTCTATTGCAACGCATTCCGTTCGGTAACTGCACGCCAAAGGACCACATCCCTGCGTGGCGATCGCTACCACCTCGTCACCACGGTAAATAATGGCAGCAGCTCCTGAGCGTTCGTCTGTTACACAGCCATCATCCGCCCAAAGAGAATAAGGGACATGCTCAAATCGAGCAAGGCGACGCAAGCACGCCGCTAACTTGTCCTCCGGTGGGGAGTCCGCGCGAAGATTTTCTGGTAAAGAGGTGTTGAAAAAGACCCAGCCACTGGTGCAGAGAGAGTGATGTGTGTGTGTGTGTGTGTGTGTGAGGGGGGGGGGGGGGTGTCGAAGGAGTCGACGCTCCTGTAATCCCTCGCAAGACACTCCAGGGCATCCAGTGCCTCCTTGCCCGAGCGTAAAGACCTTCCTAGCCAAGTTGCTCAGGTTATCCCCCGCAAGTGGTGGCCGAGAGGCACAGCCGTATTCGTCTGAGCAGCACGACGGAGTGTAGGGGGAGGAGGTCTGCCTCTTTCAGGAGATCTCGGCCATCCGCGTACGTGAGAGTACCCACAATGAGGGCAGCCGCTTTGGCGTGGGGGTATTCGAAGGACTGGCGGCACGTGGCGCTCGCCATGTCTCACCACGCCACGACTCCGTACAACTTCGATTCGATGAGTGCGATGTGGAAGGATCAAAGAGTATCCTTGGAGGGACCCCAGTGCTGCTTTGAAACAGCCTTCAGTTGAGCTAGCCTACGGGATGCAGTGCTGATGGTTCACCTAATGTGGTTCCCCACGCCTCGCATCGGCTGTAGATCGACGCTGAGCAGGCGGAGATGACGGTTTTCGTTTATCCCCAGCCCATTGAGTCGGAGGACCAGTTTATTGCGGTGGCGAGCGCCGAAGAGTGTGTGAGTGGTTTTGGGGGCGCACTCCGTTCCATATAGTGACCTTTCGTCCACTTCACGATGATGTTCAGAGCCTTTTGCGGCTCTTTTTGGATCCCTGTGTGTTGCATGGAGGCATACATCCGGGTGAGGTCATCAGCGAAGAAGGCAGTATCCAGGTCTGGTATCGTATTAAGGGCAACCCTAAGGGAAATCCATAAAGGCGAGGAGGAGGAGGAAGAGAGGGAGGGTCCGAGCCTCCCTCAAGGGTTACCGCGCACACACCTACACACAGCCTCCTTCTATAGGTATAGGGAGAGAGAGAGAGATGTTTGGTTGTGCCGTTTTGCTCTGTCGCCCCTTCTGTTTCTTCCGTCTTCTCTTTCCCTTCACCTGGATGAAGTGAACCTCTCTATATCGAATAGGGGAGATGATGCGATGGGAGTCTAGAGATTCGGAGTGAGGAACGGACGTGCATCCTTCTTCATAGAGCCCTCTTAATCCTGCGCTCCTCCTCTCTCACCTAAACAAACACAGCACTGGTAGCTGCACCATCGTGACGATAGCTGGGCCACAGAAGCACCACCCTCCCGCCAAGAAAAGAAGAGGGGATAGAAGCGGCAGAGAATCAAATGGCAACGCTCTGCGAAAAAAAAGTTGTGAGAGAGAGAGAGAGAGAACGAGAGAGACAGTGAAAAGGGAGAGGAAAGCAGCAGCGCCGCTTTTGTCGAACGCATACTGTGCCGTTTCAATAAAGAAAAAACATCTCTCGCTGTTGCAGCAGCCATTCCCCGTCACGCGTATACTGTTGCACTCTTCTTCTCTCGCACTTGGTGCTTCGGCACAGCCAGAAACGATGGTTCGACACCTGATCTGTTTTCGACGTAGTCACGAAGTCCTGTCGGGCCCACCTGCTTCCGAGGGAAGGTAAACGAAGGAGGCAAAGACCGAAGGGTGAGGAGGAGGAGTTGAGAGAAACCCGTATGTGAGTGTCTCCCCTCTAGAGCCAACCGGACAGAGCCAGGTATGGTCTGCGAGATACAGGCACCACCACCTCCCACCACAACCCGCTCCGCATGCCTTTCCACCCTCTCCTCGCGTCTCTGCCTGTCCAGGAGAATAGGAAGGGAACAGTGGAGGGACGAAGTCCTGGGGTGCATTGGCTACGCAAGTGGAAGGGGATCCACACGCATTACCGTCTGAGGAGCGGCATCGCCACGTATCCAAACACTGGTCGCGTGGCAGCGCGGGCACTTCGGGTACACCTTCCAGCCATGCGCGTCGTCACCGCCGATGATGAAGGTCTTATAGCCGCAGTACTCACACTTGATGTACTTTTTCAGAGCCCTTTTCAGCTCAGTGCGGTGATGCTGCTCCACACACGTTGTAGGAGGCTTGGTGTACCAGCAGCGGCATCCGTAGCAGAAGGTTGCTTTGATGTGCTGTTCCGTCGTGGCCTCCAGCACTTCCAGTGCCTCTTCCTTCGCGATTTGCTTATCCACGGAGGCCAGTAGCAGCAGCCGATCAGCGTCGCAGCGAATGTCGTCATGTGCGCTGGAGACGCCGTCAGCCACAGCGCCTAGCAACGTCAAAGGCAGAGCCGAGTCCTCTTCACTTTGTCGCCTGCTGGTGTGGAGGGAAGCGGTGTGCGAGGCTGTGTGCGGGCGATCCTTCTGCCTTGCCGTGACTGCTAGATCCTTTGCCGCCTTGGCTGCGGCACGCAGCAGCGCGTGCTGCGATGCTGCAGCGCGACCACCGACTCCAATAGCACTGTTTGACATTACCACGGAGCTCTGGTAGCTCTTCTGCCGTGGGGCATCAATCACAGTGTGCACGGCGCCATGGCAGCAAAGCGGGGTGAAGGGAGAGGGAGCAGTGCGGTGTAGAGGTTGAAACTCACGCTGCAATTCGGCCACGCGGCGACCCTCCGCAGTGAGGGCCGTAGCCGACGCAGTACCCGCAGAGGAAGCAGCTGATGCCTGGGGTGATGATGAAGATCCGTCAGCGCTGGTGGCAGCTTCCACACGCACGCGTTTCATCGGAGCGGCGACGGCAGGGCCGGCACTCGCATGCCCTCCCTCTCCCTTCGCTGTACTTCTGGTCTTCGACCGTTCTGTCTTGCGGATCTCGACCCGCCCAGCATCATCAGCGGCGCCTTGAGGCTGCGGCTTACCTCGCAGCGTCTGCCGCCACAGTCTTTCTTCCTCGGTCGATATGGCTTGCAGGCGCGCAGCCTCTAGCACATCCCGCCCACGCGACGTTACCCCGAGATTCTGGGCAGAAGGGTAGCTGGTTGCAGGCTGAAGCCCTACCTGATCCCGCAAGGTCAGTGGGGCTCCGCCTTGCACCCCTCCGTAGATCCCAGACCCTGCTGAGTTCATACGGCTGCGCAGTGCTGCGTCCTCCGCAGGAAGTCCAGTAGAGCCACTGACCGCCAAGAAGGATGTTTGGCGCAGCATCTGCTGTGAGGCCGTCAGTCGGCGATTCGAGGGGACCGTCGTCGTTGTCACAGGTGCGGCGATGCCACCAACACCGCTGCTGCTGCGGTTCACACATTGTCCGCAACCCGCAGAGTCCCGGTTTAAAAGGGCATGAGAGACGAAAACCGCTCCGGTATGAGGCCGTGCCGATGGCGTCAAGACGCTGGCCAAAGTCCCTCCTTTCCTTGCCGGTGGTGCAGTGCCGTGGATGGGTGGGGCAGCACGACGCGAATCGCCCGAAACACCGCCGCCACGCGCCACCTTTCGCAGGTCTGAAAGGTGAAAGGCGCAGTGTTTTGACAGGTGCGTGTTCACCATTGCGCCGCACCGCTCTTGTGACTTGGCGGAAAGTGATGCGCAGGTGCCAAGGTCTGCAGCGAAGCCCAGTAGGCGCACGGACGTATGGTCAGCGATGCGCAACAATACCGCATCCATAGCGCTCGACGGTGGAGACGGTGGCGATCGTTGTGGGGTGCAACGCGCCACATTGCTGAATGCCGCAACCGTTCCGGTCACCAGTTTGCTGTACAGCAGGTCGAAGGCGCTCCCACACAGCAGCAAACGGAGTTCGTGCTCTGGCGTAGGCGAAATCCCTTCCATGTTCCACACGACCAGCACGGCATAACAAGACGAGCGTGTGGCGGAGGCATTTTGCTTGGGGTCAGATCTGCGCACCACCACACCGACGCACGTACGCGTCACAGCCTCTCCGCTGCGGCGCGCCATGCTCCGGAAAAGATCGAAGGAGGCAAAGGGGTATTCGGCAAGCCGCACAGTGAACTGCTCGAGGCTGGCCGTAGCACGGCGTACACGGATACCGCTTGACGTTTCCGTGAAGACTGTTGATGGGGCAGGGGCAGCCGATCTCACCGCAGAGACGCCGCCTTCGCCACCACGCGCACTCCGGGATTCGCTACTCCTGCCGTTCGCTACCGATAAAGAGGTTGCGGTCGAGCGTATCACCGTGAGGGCGTCCGTGCTGCTGGAGGCTGACGAGGTTGGGAAGCTGGTAAGCTGGGTAGGCACGACCCCAAGGAGTGCCAGTGGTTGCTGTCCAAGAAGACAAGAGGAATCCGGAAAGGCGAGAGAGAGATCTCCCTTCGACGGGTGTGAGCTCCGCGGTTGAGAGGCGGGCGAGCCTGCCGAAGAGCATGGAAGACTAGGGGTGCGTGTAGCCGACGTCGAATCGTGAGAGGGGAGATGGATTTCAGGTGGTGCGTTCGTTGCCGGTGAATGGCGTGCTACGACATCAGATGCGTCACTTACCGGCATTTTCACCGATTCGCCTACCGATGTGGAGTTGCGGCATACCCCGGCCGCTCTTGACGCTAAAGTGTGAGCTGCGTCGCTGCCACCACCCGCTGCACGAACGCTCTCGTCCGAGCCCAGCGGTGGCGCAGATGCGTCGACCTGGAAAATATCGAAGAGGTCATCGCTCATGTCTTGTGGGTACTCTATAAAAGCGGCACCCTCTCAGACAAACGACCGAGGGCGATGGAGGAAAGAAGGGACGCAGTGGTGAATGGCGGAGAAGATATAGCGGTGTGTGCGTCTCACTTCATCTTTTAGAGAGTAACCGACAGCAATGGCATCGAGAAACGCGGCAGGAAGAAAGAGGAAAGGATGCAAAGGCAGAGGGAGATGGCAGAACATTCTTTTTTTGCATAAAATACGAAAAGTGAGCGAAAAGGTGCTGTGCGGCCAGAGAGGCGAAGCGCCAGACACGTCGCACCACCCAAACGCACCCCGCTCTTACAAAGTGCCCAGTTTCTATCGCAGGCTTGATGCAATCAGCGAAAGGATCGCAGATAAATCAGCAGCGCGCCGCGCACACGTGCTCCTCTTCTCCCCTCCGCCTCCTTTTCCGCGTCATGGAGGCGACCGGGCGTTTCTCATCATGGCAGCGGAAGCAGTGTGCGAGCGGTACACCTGCAAACGGTACTCCTGCTCTCTCTCCCCCAAGAGAAGAGTGCGTGTGCGTTGGGTGCCTCCACTCACCTGATTACGTTGCACTCCTTTCCCCCACGAGTGATCATCGCCGGACCCCGACCAATTTGTCGTAAAATCGGGTGAGATCCCCCTCCTGAGCTCCGGAAGAAGAAGAGTTGGGGAGGAAGGGGGAAGGGCGGACGAGCCTTCGAACAACCAGCGGCCAACATATGGCAAAAAAAAAGATTTCACATCCCGTTATCGCCGGATAGCCAAGAAAATGTGCTTCGTTGCAGAGGCAAGCTCAACATCGAACAACCAACAAGAAGGAGGAAAAAAACGGAAGAGGGGGGAGCAGGCGAAAACGGAGGAGGAAGGGGGGGATGAGAGTGGCGAGCCGTCCTTCTTCCCCACCACCCCACCCCACCCCACCCCTCCCTGCCTTCCCGCCTCACATCCATATATACATACCTACATAACTATCTAGGGAGAGAGAGAGAGAAGGGTGCCTATACATTCTCTGTATACATCGTAAAGGGGAGGAGGAGGGGGCAAAGGCCCAAGAGAGGCGACACGTGAGCGCCGTTTTCTTTTCTTCTTCGTGTGCGGGTGGCCCCCTTTTCCAAACTGAAATTTCTCCACTTCTTCATCTCTTCCTTCCCCCTTCCCCCGCACCCCCATCCCTATCCCTATCCTTGCCCCATTACTGTTGCATATACATCCATTTGCTCGCATCACAGCGGCACAACGGGGGGGAGGGAGAAAAGATAAGAGTTGCGCGCTCTACCTTACACACGTGGGAGCCGACTACCCCACACTCTGCCCTCCCCCCCCTCCCGCCCCACAGACACTATAAAAAAATACACCCACATCTGCACACGCACCGCCAAGGGAACAGCCTTTAAAAGACTCCCGTTGGGGAAGGACAGAGGGAAAGAGGAGCCCCACACTCCGGAGAACTCATCCCAGGATACCTCTGCCGCGCTCACCTCTGCCAGAAGATGAGTGAGGAGAGAGTAAAATATCCTTTGCGGTGGACGTCGGCCTCTGCCGATGCAGATGCCTGTGCGTCGGTGGCGTTTGGAAGTACTTGTATATATGTGTGTGCGTGTGTGAAGCAGTAGAAGGGGGAGGGAGGGGGGCGTACAACAAACCGCAAAACAAAACGAAGGACTGTCACGAGACTGTCACCCCTTCCCCACCACAATCACAACCGCACAACTCGGAACCTTCTTTCTCTCTCCCTCTCCCCTTTCCTACTCACCCACCCTCCTCCTCCTCCTTCACACATCCCTCGGCAGAGAGCACCGGATTCGTGCAGTGGGGGAGGGTCAGGAGACCGCACGAATGCCGAAAACAGAACGTCATGAGGAAGACGAAGGGAAGTGGAGGGGGGCGAGCATCAAAAGTGCGAGAGAAGCAGAACGGCAGAGGGTTCGCTCATGATCATTTTTTTTCCGAGAGAAAGGAAGAGAGAGCAAGAGAGGTAAAGGGTGGGGAAGGGGAGATGGATGCACGAGAGAGGGGAGAACGCGAAAACGCGCATGGTCTGGTTCCTCTCCACGTTCACCATCGCCCTTTTCATTCAAAAAAGAAACTCTGACGGAAGGACACAAACACAAGGTGGCCACCTTCACACCCAACCATGGGAAGACGAAGAAGAAATAAATCATTAGAGAGGGGGTGAGGAACACCATTCGCTACACCAGCCACGCCATCACACTTCTGTTGCATTTTTTTTCTTTTGAGGTGTGCGAAGGCAGCAAACAGGGAGAAACAAGATGGCGTCAGAGTGTCTTTGCGAGAGGTGGCAGAACCACACCACGTGGTGAGGGCGCGTCGCGCGTGGTTTCCGCGGCAAAAGCCTTGGGCGTGAAAGTGCTAGATCTTTTATTGCCCGAGGACGAGGAGGAGCGTCCACGACCGGCAGATTTGCGGCCGGATCCGCTGCCAGCGGTGGAGGAGCCTCGCTTTTTCGACCCAGCACCCCCGCGTCCGCGGCGCGATGGGCGCGAAGACGGAGGTTTGGGCAATGTAGTCTTGCGACGTCTGCCGCTCGGGATGTCGACGACAGCGCCCTCCTCTGACTTCGCCTCTCCTGTGCCCCCCTCCTCCACCATCGGCAAAGAGCGATACCCGTGGTAGGGGACGATCTCCGCCAGTGGCAAGGGTTTCTCTGCGGCGCTCCCGTCGTCGCCTCCTCCCTTCTCTAGCCGCGAGACGGTCTGATCATCTTCAGCCTTCGTCTGAAAGCGCAGAATTGGATTGCGGAAGCTGACGCCGTCTGCGTTCTCCGCCACCACCTGCACCGTGTACGTTGTGGACGGCGTCAGATTCGTGAGAGCGTACGTGGGACGGTGTACCGTGGTAAGAAGGACGGGGTATGGCTGATCGGTTGTGTTCGCCAGATATATGCGGTACGTAGGACGTGTGTAGCGCCCTGCTGCCGCCTCCGACGGCTTCGGTGGTGGGAGCCACTCCAGCGTAGCAGTGTTCTGTGACAGACTTGTGAGGTGCGGATCCACCACCCCCTCCGGCGGGGTGCCGCTGGAGACCGCCACCGTCTCGGAGAACTCACTATACGGGCCCAAGTGATCGACGAAGCCCGTCGTGCCACCGCTTTCCTCAACAGTGGAGAAGAGCGAGCTCAGAATGCGGCGCGCACACTTGACTCGGCATCGCATGCGAGAGAGAAGACCGCTTATCCGCACCGCACAGACGTTGGTGTCCTCCACCGAGTCCACGACGTGCCAGTCGGGGGCGCTATTAGTATTAGCCGTAGCCGCCTTGCGTGTGCTGACACTGGTGCTGATAGAGATGGTCCCGGTGCCAGCCGGAGAGGACGAGGAAGGTCCGTCGGCTTGCAGAATGCATTGCTCAATTACGTAACGGTAACGACCTTGCGGGGCGGCACCCTCTGCGGGCTCGTTCAGTTCTGGAGCCACCCATTGCAGCGAACAAAATTGAGCGTTCACACGTCGCAGGACGACCTGTGAAGGGGCGGGTGGTGGCGTCATGAAACGCACCTCCACCGCTGCCCCCCAAAACCCGTTGAGGTCCATCGCGTGAATACGTGCGACGTAGAGCGTATCTGCTGCCAGTCCTTCGATGTGTTCGTGCATCGCAGACAAGGATGTGGGCGGACTGGTGACCATCACCCCTCCGCCGCGAAGGTTCGGGACTTTGCTCGGGAGTGAAAGATCTGACTTCACCGCCTCCTCCGTCATGTCGTACTGTTTGCTGAAGAAGGAGTCCTTTGGCGCCTTTGAGAGGCCTGCCGCACTTTCCAAGCCCGCGAGGACGGCCACATCCATATCAGGGATGGCCGTCTCTGCGTTGTCAGCATAGACGTCCGGCGTCCCACTGAAACTGTTTTGCATGCGCGACGTCTGGCTCCCACCACACGACTGCTGGTGGGCCTGCTTGAGGGCAGTTGAACCCTGCCGCAACGACGAGCCTCTGTGGTCGTTGCTGTGCCCATCCTGGGTCGTCGATACGTTTGGCAATAGCGCCGGGCTGCCCGAATACTGCTGCACCAGACTGCCCTCCAGAGATGAGCCGCGTGGGTATAGTGCAGCCAGGTCTGCCTCTCGAAACACCACCAGCTGGTACCGCGACACGGTGCGAGAGTTCGCGAGGGTAGTGCCAGCAGGGGTATAGCTGCCCGCTGGCGGGAGCGCCGCAACCGGTCCACTAAATGGTGGCTCTGGTGATCCACCACTAGGGTGGTGGTTGGCTTGACCATCCGCCGTGGAGGCCACTACCACATCTTCTGCGAACGCTACCGTTGGGGCAGGGCAGCTGCGACCCCAGTTGAGGTCCACTGCATCCTTTGTAATGTTGGCCGTCAACTGTACGGCGTACAGGGTGGTGAAGGAGGCAGCTTGTGACCACAATCCCCAATCGCCGGAGCCGCCGTAGCACGGCTGCAGGGCCACAGCGTACTCTGTGCCTGGCTGGAGGTGCGTCAAGCTGTACGTCGACACCTGATAGCCCTCACGCGTCGGTGTCACCAACCCACCGCCACCACGGCACTCCTCGTCGGTGATTTCTCGCTCGAGAGTACCGTAGCGGGTGGACCGAAGCACCAGCAGGTACTTGGTAGGCAGCGTCGGTACACCTAGAGCAGAACAGCCTGCCATGTCCAGCGACTTGCCGCTTGGCCCGCGCTGGTCCGCCTCGCTCCGCTCCCACGTCAACTTTGCGTAGGACTCCCCAACACTCGACACAACGGGCACGAGTAGCTTTAACGTGCGGAAGCTCCGCTCCTCGCTCCACAGGCCCCAATCCCCAGTTGCCTCACAGCAGGCCCGCACAATGATCACGTACGGGGTATCGGCTGCCAACCCATTCACTCGGAATCGTTGCACGTCTTTGTGAAACTGCTTGTCCACAGCGGCCACGGAGGGTGTTACCTCCGTGTTGAAGACGCACAAGTGGTAGGCGAGGGAGCCCGGGTTGCCCAACTGGATGGTATCCCAAGGATGCAACGCTGCAGGTTGAGACGCGGCTTTCGCAGGAGCACCAAGTTCGGCACCGCCATCCCGCTGATGCGATAAAACCGGTGTCTTAGCAGCGCTAGAGCTGTCCGGCGCGAGTGCTGGGGCGGTGCATGCGCTTGCACCGGCCTGCTGCTCGAACCGCCCTGCGTACTCCTCCTTCGTTTGTGGTGGTCGCCTCCATTCCACCTGCACAAACTGCTCTGTTGGCATGGACAGTGTGACTTGTATCGGCTTCAACGTGGCGAAGCAGGTTGACTCACTCCAAAGGCTGCACGCCTGGTGGATGCCATCCCCCGAACGTACCCTGACGGCGTACAGCGCGTCGGCGTCGAGATGTTTCACTGCGTAGCTCGTTCGGGATGCTTTGAAGCGTTTCGAGATCTGGTAGTTGAAGCCTACACCCGAGACGTCCAGCTGATAGGATCCATCGGCTTCTTCCTCGTCGCCCGAGACGGCAACCTCACCATCTGGCAGCGTGAGCGGCTCGCATGGACGGTACCAGGTTATCGTTGCACACTCTTCCCCAATACGGCTCACCTCTACCTGGAGGCACGACTGCGTAATGATGTACACCGGTCGACTCCATCGTCCCCACATCTTCTCGATGCAGCACCGCACCTCCACCTTGTAGAGCGTGTTCGGCTTCAAAGACTTGTTGAAATAAGTCGTTTCGGTCGGCCCCATGAGCTCGTCCATGTGTACCGTGTTGCTGCCGCGACCGGTTTCCACGCCAGAACCGTCACGCACCATCTCATCAATGCGGAGCTGATAGTTCTGTACCGCCTTCACCGGCATGACGCGGCGCACGGGCAGCGGAACCGCCCGCGGATCCCTCGACCAGTGCACCTCGAAAAATTCCTCGCCCACCCGCTCCACGGTGCACACCATATCCCGTAACGTCACCACGTACTCCGACTCGCTCCACACACCTGGCGCTGCCCTCGCCTTCACCATCAAGTCCCGTAACGCCCCATCCATGACGGTGCTGGTGGATTGTGTGTAGAGCTGCAGCGTATCTACCGAGGATGAGAGATCAGGTCGTGTCCCCGTGTCCTTGCCAGGTGACCCGTTCGACCCATCATGCTCCCCATCCAACGCAGGACAGTTCGATTCCTCCCCCGCGTTCGAGAGAGAGTTACGATCGGCAGTGATGGCAGCGGTAGCGTCCGACTTCGCAAAGCCATCGTGCGGTTGATACCATCGGCGCACAGAGAAGCGGTAACGATGATTCGACAGAAGCTCCCGCATAATGCAGTGACGCTGATTGGCGTGCAGAAACAAACTGCGGCCCTCGCTGTCACGGCGCAGGGCAGTTTCGCCTTCCTCCTCGCCGAGTGGCACATCTGTGTAGTCACGGACCCGCAGCTCGTAGCACACCGTCTCCTCGACCTTGCCGATATGCACCGAAGCCATGTGGATAGTGTTGGCCTTCCGCTGCCAGCTGGTGGAGACATAATCCTCGCCGACCTCGCGCAGGTCCATGGCGAGTCGGTTGTACGTGCCGCTTCGCACGATATCACTCCACGGACCCACCTCCCCGCTGCCGTACTGGGCACGGATGCAGATCAAGTAGACGGAATCGGGTTGAAGTGCCGGTACAGTGTGCTGACCCATGTAGCCTGGCACCTCGATCATGTACCCCTCCGGCTCATCAGAGCGTCGCACAGAAATGGTGAAGGACTGGATGGATGTGGTTGCGCTGCAGTACACCGCACCCACTTCAGAAGGCTTGTCCTGCAAACGGAACCGCCGGCCTTGCTGCCATATTTTCACGGCATTCGGCGAGTCGATAGTCCCTTTGTTTGCAGCCTGTGGGGAGCCTGCTGTTTCAGCCTCTTCCTCTCCCAGTGGTTGAGCCGGACGCAGCGGAGTCTCCTCGCCCTGCTCGTCCTCCTCCACCATGGCACCTGCTGTGGACGTGGTATTTTGATCACCGGCTTCCGCCCCCGTGGTCGCCGCAGTTGCTGATGTGACGGCCGCGACGGCCGCTGCAGCAGGGGTGTAGTGCAGCTCCTCCGGTGCATCGCGGGCCCACTGAAGTCGCACAAAATCCTCGCCGACCGTGGCAATGGTGGCGAGGAGAGGCTTCATGGTGTACACACTGCGCCCCTCCGACCACTCGCTCCACAGTCCATCGCGATTGATTGCCCGCACATAAAGGAGATACAGGCTGTTGGGGATGAGGGCGTTGACCGTCAGCTTCGTCACGTTGCCGTTGAGGTACCTCTCCAGCAGCATTCGCGGCGGCGCCTGCTCCGTCACGTGGTAGACGCGCACGAGGTACTTGACAGCCTCTCGGTCTCCAACGCACACCACCGGGTAGTGATGGACGAGTGTCTGCAGGGGCGGGGGAAAAAGAGACGCAGTTGACGCGAGCCCGTCGGTCGCAGCAGCAGCAGCAGCAGGAGGAAGAACTACAGTACCCCCCACACTGGGGGCTGGATCGGAATTTGCGCGAGGACCGTAGAGCTCAGGCCTCTGTTCAGGCCGTCCCCAGCACATCCCAACAGTATTTTCAGTCATCTCCTGCGGCTGAACCACAAGCGGCTGCAGTGTCACAAAGGCCAACTCCGGCGACCAAAGACTCGCTTCTCCTGCATCGCTGAAGGAGCGAATGCGGGCCACGTACACGTGATCCATCGCGAGGCCCGTGACTCGGAAGTCTCCCGCGGGGGCGTTGGAGTCAAGGCGTGTGCTGAACTTGAAATCGCTCTCCGCAGTGCCGCGCACCTCCAACTCGTAGGCGACCACCTTCGTGGTGGGCAGGGCCACAGCGGCGCCAACGGGGGTTCGTATCGCAAAAGCGGTGCCACCACTCTCGGAAGACATGCCAGCAGGGCCATTGGCCGCGAGACTCATGTTTGCGGTGTTGACTCCCCCTAAGCCGGCATTTCCTGCAAGCTGCGCGGCGAGCGGCCCCAGCGACGCCCGACCCCATTGCAGCGACACGTAATGTTCATCAATGGTGGGCGCCGAAAGCCGAAGCTGCGGCGTGGTGATGACGAAGTGCTGTGCCGACCACGGCCCCACCTGCCCTCCCGTCGTCTCCGCCATCACCTGCACCTGATAAACGGTCTGAGGACGTAGATCGGATAGAAAGGCATGCGATTGCGTACTCGATGAGATTCGTTTGACAAGGAGGTAGTGTTGGCGACCGTAACTTGACGTGGCTGTCTGCTCCAGGGCCCGCCCGCCCTCGTCGTGATCCATGACGAGTCCATCGTGTAGTTCGGGGTGCTTCTCCGGAGGCAAAGGGCCACCGCGTTGAAAACCGAAGGCCAAAGTGCCCTCGAGCTCTTCGGAGTCGGTGTATCGCTGCCTCCCTTCCGCCGCGACGGCTGAGCCTTCGGCGAAGGAATTGTTCGACATGTTCACCGCAGCCGTGTTCGAGAGGATATCGGCACTGTCGGAGCCGTGGCCGGAGATCCCCATTGGCGAGGTCAACATTCGGGGGGTGGGCGGCGCGAGGGGGCTGGAGTGGTCTCGCAGGGGCACCTCCTCCAGCCGCAGGTAGAAGCCGGTGATTTCGGAATTGTCCTCGAGTACGTGCATGTCGTTCTCGTAGTCGATGCGCGGGGTCGCCCGACCCCAGGAGATCTGCACGCTGCATTCCTTCACCTCGCTCACGGTGGCAACGATGCTCGGCAACGTGACGCAAGAGCAGGAGGCAGACCAAAGGCCCCAATCCCCTTTGGCATCCCATTCTCGCACTGCAATAGTGTACTTCATATCAGGCAGCAAGGCATCGATACGTAACACATTGCACGCACGCATATTGCGGAACTCTTCCACCTCCTCTCCGGTGTCAGCATCCTCGTGGGTAATACGCAGCTGGTACACCTGGACCTCCTCCGTGTACCGGCTACTCAGCAGCGTGTCGAACTCGTCCAAGGGGGAGGCAGGCTTGTTGTCGAGCCGCCACCACTCCAGATCCACAAAGGTTTCGCTGATGTAGGTGATATCCAACTGGATGATGTTGTGTGTCATGTACTTGAGCGGCACAGTCCAGCATCCCCAAACATCGTCACCGTAGTGGGGACACAAGCAGCACACGTACATGCTGTTTGGCTGCAGCCCGGTGGCGGTGAAGCTCATCGTCGGCGGTGCCTCCGGGTCGTTGTATTGCTTGTTGGGTAGGTAGTGTTCGGAGATGGTGCCCGCCTCATCAATCACACGGAGTTGAAACCCCTGAATAGGGTAGGCCGGGTCGACCGTAAGTCCCATCTCCCCTTCCGCGTGCCGCTTGGCGCGGGCTGCCGACAGTCGCCGCAGCAGGCGCAGGCGACGCAGCCGTGCGACAAGCTCCTCAAAAGCAGCAGGGGAAAGCACCGTGCGTCGCTCCTCCAGGTCACGCTCGGTGAAGTTCCGAAATTCGCGCTGAAGCCGGCGGTGCTCCTCCGACTCCTCAGCGGCGGCCGCCATCATGCTCGGATCTCCTCTGTACCAATAGAGGTTGATGTAATGTTCTCCAAAGCGGCTCTGGTCAAGTTGAATGAGGGGCAGCGTCACTAGCTTGGCTGGTTGGCTCCACGGCTGCCACGTATCTGGTACGCCGCGTGCCCGTAGCCGCGCTGAGAATACGGCGTTAGGGCTCAGCCCCTGTATCATTAGTTCTCTCACATTGGGCTGCAGCTGAACGTCAAGTAAAGTGATTGACGTGTCCCCTGGAGCCGTAGGGCAAGCTGGAGCGACTGACCCGGACGCGATGCCATGAAAATTTGGTGTTTTGACAGATCCATCCCGCTTGCGCTCGCGGAAGCTACTGTAAGAGGCGGTAGAAAGGGGACCACGCTGGCCAACACCAAGGGGGCTCGCACCCGGATAGATGCTTCGCTTGGAGGCTGTCAGAAGGTCGCGCGTGCTGGACACGGAGGACACCACGCTGCGCGATCGCCGCCGCAGCCCATCGATCGCAGAAATGAAGGGGAAGCACACCTCGCCATCTTGCAGCGTCAGATTCAGCTCATACCCGGTGCAGTCAGGATCACCAGTCACAACGCAATCCGCTCGGTAATGCCTTGTCGCTTCGTCCCGCAGCAGTATGTTATGTTCCTCGCGGGCGGCGGGATTCATCCACCCCGCTGTAGCGGGCCCAGCCACCTCTCCTTTGCTCTCGTGCTCCTGAATGCGGCGCTTGAGTTCGATCAGTTCGCGCCGCTCGCGATCGTCGCACTGGTGCAGCGCCTCCTTTTCGTGTCGGGCGAGGAGATCCGCGAATTTGCGGACGTCTGGGGGCGGTCTGAACCATTCGAGCAACGCGGTGCACTCGGTGTACTGTTTTACCTGTATCTGCACACCAGCCAACGTCAGAAGCGTCACCTTGGGGCAGAAGCGTGACCAGTGCTGCTTCTCGCTCAGCGATCGCACCGAAACGCAGTACAGCTGATCCTGCTGCAAACCCTCAACAAGGGCAGAGTGCGTGTACTGGCCAAAGGTGAGGCGCTGTTGTTTGTCCGTGCTTATACCCTCCAAAATCAACTCATACTCGTGCACAGCATCGTCAGGCTCAATCACCTGCGATCCGCTGATCTCCGCCAAGGTCGGCCTGCGTACTTCCACGACAGCATCCATCTCATCCTGATCATCCGTTGCGTTTTCCTCCTCGCTGATTTCCTCCTGTTCCTCTTCCGCAGTGCCGACCACATAATTTTCTTCCTGCTTCTCCACCGGCACGCTCCGGCAACCAAACTGGAACCCTTTCACTCCGCGAGGACGGCCCCACGACACACGTACTGCCACCTCCTGCACCCGCTCAACCCGCAGCTCCAGACGGCTTTGCGTGAGAAAACGCGTCGGTGGACTCCACATGCCCCACTGCGCGCTCTCCATCTTCGCTCGCACGCGTACCTCGTACACGCTGCTTGGCACGAGATTGGAGATGTGATAGCAGCTTACGCTACTGGGTACGGATACCACAGAATCGAGAGCCAGCGGGCCTTCGTACAAGGTGGCACCGTCGCTGTTGAGACGACGCATCTGAAGCTGATACTCCACCGCCTTCTGTCCAGCAATCGTCGTGGCTTCGGTCAAGCGCATCGCCGTGGTGGGAGCCCCTTTCGCGTCCAACGGCGAGGATGCCTGCGCCGTGGCCCCAGAAGGAGAAGGCTCCTCGTCAGCGAATGCGGCAGTGTGTGTCCCACGGCGCCATTCAATCATGCAGTAGTCCTCGCCAATTTCTTGTGGGATCACGAGCACAGGCGGCACTGTCTGTGTACATACCACTTCCGACGGCGCACCCCACTCCCCCGAAATAGGGCGGCCCTCCTCGTCCACCTGCTGCTCTCGAACGCTGATGGCGTAACGCGTTCCTGGCAGTAGGTTGCCGAGCCGCAACGCTGGCTGTGTTGTCTCATACACACGAGCTCCATCGATCAGCGGCTCGTCTGCCTCGTCGAAGGCCAACTCGGTTGCCATTGGACGTATGGTGACTTGGTAATTGTGCATCTCTGCGTCCGAGGGGAAGCAGAGGTAGCTCTCCGGTGCTGCGCTGTCGAAGAAGGGCAGGGCAGCGGCGTCGTCCTCGGAGTCCGCCTCCTCGTCTTCACCTTCCTCGTGGGCGAGGTGAGAGTGCACTACCCCTCCTCTGAAAGAAGGAAACTTGTTTTCCATATGTGGTCGGACTCGCAGCGAGTCTTCCGCCTCGTCTAGATCATGGACGCGTGCCCTAGCGCTGTCTCTGCCACTTTCGATAGGGTTTGACGATGCCACCAAGCCAGTACGGATCGCCGGTCGCTGCCAAGCTAGTTGCAGAAAGGTCTCCCCCGCCACCTCCACTCCCACCTTCAGCAGCGGGCTGGTGGTCACCACCAGCTCCGGGCTCCAATGGCCCCATTCCCCCGCGTGGTTGAGCCCGCGTACCGCCACCGAGTAGGCAGCCTGCGGCAGCAAGTTCTCAATTCGAAGGGACTGCACCCCTTCCTCAGCGTAGGACTCTCGATAATCATCTGTCTGCGGCATACCCGCAAAAATGCGGTTACACGTTACACGCATGTGCCACCGAGTTACTCTATCGTCCGGGTACAGCACCTCTCGGCCGTCCACATGCGTTTTCCTCGCTTCAGCCACCTCACCGGTGGCCTCTCCGGTGGTGCTGTGGTAGTGATGGTACTGAACCGAACGCGACCAGCGCACGTCCACAAACGTTTCGCCCAGACGCTGCAAGCCGACGGCGACAGGCTTCAACGTGTAGAACGGTACCGGGTCACTCCAAAGTCCCCAAGCGTCGTACGTGTCCCTCGCCCGGACCTGAATCTTGTAGAGCGAGGAGAGGCGGAGGCCGGAAAGCACCGCGGCCACTTCCCGAAAGTTAGTAGACTTGATAGCCGCCACGGTACCATCGCTGGCGAGGACGCGAACTTCATATCCGCTGACGGCTCCGTCGACCTGCCGGACAATGGTGCGGTCGTCCGACGCCATCACGGCGCCATCCCATGCCGCACGATTCCATTGCGCGCGCACGTAATCCTCGCCAATGTTGACCACTTCGAGCTGTAAACGAGGCAGCGTGCGTACCCGTGACTCCTCACTCCAGAACCCCCACACCCCTTCGTAGCCCTTCGCACAGACCCACACCCGATACTCTGAGGATGGTTGCAGATCCCGCAGGCGGAAGCTGTTCACCGTCGGACCGATGTTGTAGACGGTGCTGTGTTGCTCGCCCACGCGCTGTACCTTGAAGCGGTACAGCTGCACCACATCCTCTGGCTCCGCAATGGGACGTTGCTGCCGTGATGCGCCTAAGGCTCCGGTGGTGGATAAGCCGCGAGTTGCGGCAGAGTCGCCTGGAGAATCCCTCAGCATGAGAGACGCATGCCCACCACTCCCGTTGAACACGCTCGTGCCACCGGCTTCGTAGTCATCGTCAGTGCTCCGCAGCATCAGCACATCGGCTCTCGTCGGTTTCGGTAGGTGTCGACGCCACTCCAGCATCACGAAATGTTCACCGATATTACCGAACGTAATGCGCATTTGAGGTTTGGTGCGAAAGGCCTGCGACGACCACTGCCCCCAGTTCTCCGACTGCGTGAACAGCGCCCGCACATGAATGGTGTACACCGAATCTGGCATGAGGCCGCGGAAGAAGAGACTCGTCGAGTCGGTCTCCTGCGTGTAGGTGAAGCCACCCTCGCCCGTGAGGCAAATCTCGTACGCGCGGGCCGAAATATTTACGTTGAAGACGGTGTCCGCGTCCCCCACCACGTGAAGATCGGTGCGGCGCGACCACGACACCCACAGGGCGTCCTCCGACACGTGTTGTACGTGGATCTCCATGCCCGGCACCGTGCGCACCTTCTGCTCCTCGCTCCACACGCCCCATTCGTAATTATCGTTGAAGGTTTGCACACACACCATGTACGTTGTGGCTGGTGTGAGGTGCTCCATCCGCAGCGTGTTTGCGGCGCCCTCCACGGTGTAGGTGTGCTGGTAGGTGCCGTTGCCCTCCCGCACGCGCACTCGCGAAGCCGTTATGCTCGCCACACCGAAGACAACCTTCCGCTCCTCCTCCAGCTGCGGTGGGATGGTCTGAGCATGACGCACCCACTCCACCCCCACAAAACTCTCGCCTATGCTCGTGAAGGAGACCCGCGTCGCTGGAACGGTGGCGAAGAGTAGAGAGGGAGACCACATGCCCCACTCACCGTTGGCGAGCTTCGTGCGAACCGACACACTGTACACAGTATTGCACTTGAGGTTCGGCACGGTGTGTTCAGCGATTTCGGCGCTGTTCAGTAGCTCCGTCTGGTACACAAGGCGTTGGTGAGCTGCGTCGGGTGGTAAGGCATCGTTCACGTTCAGTGTTCGCACCAGTCCCGTT
This sequence comes from Borovskyia barvae, assembly GCA_030849085.1. NCBI lineage: Eukaryota > Euglenozoa > Kinetoplastea > Trypanosomatida > Trypanosomatidae > Borovskyia > Borovskyia barvae. The sequence goes on along the minus strand of JASAOM010001119.1, from coordinate 222,285 downwards.
TTGGCGGTTGCATTGCTGTAGGGTGCCTTCGACAAGATAGGAGATGTAACGCACAACATGATGGTGGGCCGCAGCTTACCATTCGCCAGCACCCGGTCCACCGTTGCAGGGTTGCCGTCGTCCTCTGGTAGGCGACGTTGCTGGCTAGGACGGATGAGTTGCAGGCAGCAGAACTCTTCTGAGATCAGTTTCGCTTGAATACGCATGGGCTGCATCGTCAGGCACCACAGCGGCATGCTCCACAGACCCCATTCCTCGTCGTTGTAGTTCGCCTTCAGCTCCACACAGTAGTAGGTATTCGCCGTGAGCCCCGTCACTCGATAAGGGCAGTCGCCATCGCCCAAGAACGTCTCCATGTGTACCCCGTCCACGTTGTAAACCCGCAAGTGATACGAGGTGACGATACCGCGGCCCGTGGGGTATTGGTTTGGGTTGGCAACCTTCCGGCGTTCCCATCGGACGGTGATGAAGTCTTCGGCCACCTCATCCACCGCCGCGACGATGGTGCCCCGGGTGAGGATGTGCGCCGGAACGGACCACGGACCCCAGCACCCCGATCGCCCGCGAACGCGGATCTGAATGATGTAGGCACAGGCCGGATGCAACTCGTTCACCTTCAGCTCCCGAACGTCCGCCTCCAGCGCGTAAAGCTTCGAGTAGGCCGTCGTTACACCATGAATCCACAGCTCCTGCCCCGTAACAGCACAGTCACCCAGCTGCACCGGCACCCGCTCGGTTGAGGAGTGGTCCCGCTCGACGCCTGTGCCAGTCATCGCTTGCGTCTCCGCCTCACCGCGGCTCCAGACAACGTTGACGTAGTTCTCACCAATGGTCAGCTGATGCGTCGGGATTCGAAACTGCGGATTCGTGCGGAAGTGCACCGGACGGCTCCACAGACCCCAACGACCACTCGACGTGGCCGCTCGCACCACCGCGATGTACTCGCGGTCCGGCAGCAGCGAGTCGACGCGCAGAGACGTGTGCTCACAGGACACAACATCGAAGCGGGCCACGTCGGAGCGTCCACCGCCGAGTTCGTAGCCGCTCTGCGTATGCGGTACCGCCGGAATGCCGGGCAGCTCCTTGGCGTACACAAAGACACTGTATTTGGAAACGAAGGCGTCCGCCACCGTCACGTCGTGCAAGTCCATGTCGATCCAGCCGCCCGATCGATGCCACACGAGGCGCACAAAGTCCTCACCAATCTCGTGGATTTGCGTATTGATGGATGCCAACGTGCGCACCTTCACGCGGCTCCACAGACCCCACTGTCCTTGCTCGTCGCACGCTCGTACGGCTATAGTGTAGGTAGTAGATGGCTTCAGCTGTGTAATCGTATAGCTTGTGTCCAGCACCTGGCGATGCAACATGGATTCTTCTCCCGTGTCAACGCAGCCCATCACCACCTCGTACTTTAGAAAATCCCAATCGGCTGGCGTACCATCCGCATGGGGCTTCGCCGCCTCCATATCCCCGGTATTCTTCTCGGAGAGACCACGGCGCCACATGATATGAATGAAGTCCTCCCCAACGTCCCAGACATGCAAGGCGACCGGCTGCAACGTGCGCATCCGCACCGACGGTGAGTACTCGCCCCAATCCTCGAACCCAGTAACAGGGTTGCGCTGCCATGTGCGGCATTGTACATCATACGTCGTGTCCGCCTCGAGCCCATTCACGCGAAAGCCCCGTTGCGTCGCATCCCGAGTTACGCGCTCGTTCAAGATAGACGTCCGCTTCCCCGCCTCATCCACCTTCACCACCACAATATTGTACATCGGCAACGGCTCCTCGGGGAGGTTTGAGGGCCGAAGGTCTTCCCGCTTGAGACCAGCAGCGAGCCCGGTAGAAGGCCAGTTTAAGGTTAGAAAATCCTCGCCTCGCTCCAGAAAGGTCAGCGCCACACTCGGGGCGGTGGTGAAGCGCTTCGGCTCGGTCCACAACCCCCACGTTCCATCGATGGAGATACGGAGAGAGAAAATGTAGTCACTACCGGAGCGCAGATGCTCCACGTGGACAAGACGCACAGGTTGTCCCGTCGGCGACGCCGCAAGGTCTACCGTCTCCGTTTGGTTGTAAGCGGAACTGAGACTCAGCACACGATACTGCAGCTGTGTCTCGCGCGACTCCTCCCCATCCTTGCGTGTCCACGCAAACGACGCGAACGACTCGCCGATGGCGGCGACAGACACATCCGGGCGATCCGCAGTGCGCACTTCAAGAGGCTTGGACCGGCCACCCCAGCGCCCCTCCACCGAGAGTGCGCGTACACAGACGGAATACGAAGTACTGGGGAATAGATCCTTTACCGTGTACTGGTGCACCGAGGCGGGCACGACGATCGGATCAAAGAGCAGCCCGAAGCTTTCCACCGTGAGCTCGTACTCGTGCACCTTTAGGCGCGGCTGCAGGTAGCCAAGTACGGCATGAAGGGCTTTTTCCTCGCCATCATCGTCGGTGTCTTCGCCGTTGTCGTTGACATGAAATGGCGCTTCGATAGGCCCGTCCGTCGCTTTCGCCCGCGCCACCTCCGAAGAGCCTCGCCGCCATTCGAAGGTGAAGGTATCCTCACCGCGGGCTGCCAAACGTACGTCTATCGGACTCTCCGTCACCAGCCGCGTGACCTCCACCCACTCCCGCATGGTGTGAATAACAGTGCGGTACCGCATGAGCACGATGTAACGCGTCCCGGGCTGCAGGTCCCGTATCGTCACGGAGCGACAGCCGGACTCGAACGCTTGGAAGTAGTGCTCCGCCATATCGACTTCCCGGAGCAGGCGCAGTTGGAAATCCGGAATACTACGGGCCCACTCGGTGGTGGCCGCATCCGTTTCCTTCGCGAGTTGTTCTTCGTTTCGTTGCAACGAGCGGTCCCACGTACAGTGCACATAGTCGACCCCAATTTCCACAACACGCGTCTCTACAGGGAAGAAGGTCGCTGTCTGGATCGGTTCCGACCAGGCACTCCAGCAGACGCTGGACCGGCAGTAGCAGCGCACGCACACGGTATAGCGCCGTCCGGCCGCCAGCTTCACTACCTTTGACATTTTTGAGGTCGGCAACGTCTGTCTAAAGCACACCAGAGCGCCGTCAGGGACCACGTTGTCCTCTCCCTCTGTCCCCTCCGTTGCCGTCAACGAGTGAGACTCCTCGGTGGCGGCCGCAGGAGTAGAGGTGGGAGCTGCTGAGTTGGGGTGTCCCCCATGATATCCGCTACGGTTTCCCTGACCAGCAAAAGTGCCCTCGTCTTCATCGTGGAGCGTCGTATAGACGAGTAGCTCCCAGCGTGGCACTCCTTCAGCAGCACAGTTTAATGGCAATCGCATGCCCTGATGGACTGCATGCGCTGCCGCCAATCGGCACGATGCGCTTTCCACGCCACTTCCACCAGAGGCGGCCGCGGCTGGGCTGCTGCTACCTTCTAGCCGCTGATCCGCTGTGACCAAAGACAGTGCGGATCCTGCTGAACCGGGTGGTCGGTTCGCCGCTGTTCCTTGACTGGCTCCCTTGGATAGGTAGGAGGCGGCGGTGCCGTTGGCAGTGGGGGCAGTGTCTGTGCGGAACACGCTGCACGAAAACTCGCCGAAAGACTCGCCGATGCGCACCACCGCCGCCTGGCAGTGCAGTGACGGTGCGATCATGCGAGTAGCATTTGGAGATTTTATGGGTGCAACCGCGTTGCAGGTGGCTTTTGCAGTGGCGGGGGGTGAGGCGCCATGCGCCATCTGTACATCGTCTGCATGCCCTGCCACCACCCCACCAGTAGGCATGACTGAGATCGGTGATGAGTGCAGCAGCACTGCTTCACGTCGTTCTTCGACGGGGACACAACAAAAAAGGAGGGGGAAGAGGGAATAGAAGAGAGGAGCAATCGGCGATTCAATATGGGTAAGCTCCAACACACACAGAGAGAGAGAGAGAGGCAAGCCCTCTTCGGAGAACCTTCTAGCGAAGGTGGCACCTGGATGGGGAGGATGTACGGGCCAGTCCGTCTCCGAGGGTCTAACGTCGCTTGAGCGGAAAGGAAATAAAAAAAAAATCTGAAGATCTCGGAAATCGCTGCTCCACACTTCCTCCCCCTTTCCCCTCCAGATATCGAATAAAAAAAGGGAAGAAAACGCAGATGGAGGGGAGCAGGAATGTCGATTTCACTGCTGAGTAAACGGTGGAGAGAGGGGGGGGGGGGAGGGGGGGAGGAGGAGGTGAAATGGAAGAGAAGGAATACACGACGCCACAGACCGAACGTGCAAGCCGCCAGTCTTTTTGTATTTCCCCCTTCTTTTCCCGCTTCTTCTGCGCCACACAGCGAAGAACGTATCCAGAGTACGGTTCAAAACCACATGTGTGCGCAAATAGTACAAAAAGGCGCGTTGAAAGCAACAGAATTGCGTTTGTGCGTGAGTATAAGCGCGCAGATACGACGTAAGAGGAATGAAGATGACAAAGCAAGCGAAAGATGAGGAAAGGAGAGAAGAGATTGGGAAAGAGGGAGAACAATGCAATATTTTCGCTACCAATTTATTATTTTGTGGAGGATGGCGGACGTCTTTCAGTGTCCGAAGCGCAGTGCCGAAGGGTGGGGTGAAGAAGTGTCGTACCAGGACCGACTGGTGCTGATACGGAGAGCGAGAGGAAGGAAAAAGAGGGAGAACATGAACATCGCGGGGCCCGAATTTCCACTCTACCCTACGCACCACCCCTTCTTCATCCTTCCTTCGTCCACGCATAGCAGCTCATTCCACGCGAGTCGAACCGACACCAAAGATGTCGCATGGGAGAGCGAGAGTGGGTGTGACAGACGCTCGAGAATTTCACACCCGCTCTCACCCTCCTTCCCGCTCCCTTATGAGTGTCGATGTGGGTGCCCTTACCTTTCCATCCTCATGTCTTTTCTTGGGTCAGCCAGCGCTTCTCGCGTGTGCACACTGCCTCTGAATGAGACAACAACAAAAAATCCTCTGTAAGACATCGGGTGTGCTTCTGCGTCATCTGCCTTCCCTCTTACACACCGCATTGGCAGGGAAGAGAAGAGAGGGAGGGAGGGTGTGTATGCACACATCTCACGCTCTCACGCCGCATATGCGAGGACTGGTAGATACACACACACACACACACACACGCACACACACGAGAGGCGCTACCTAAGCAAAGGAAACGGTAAGTGGGGTGTATAGGAACCGTGGGCCATCCTCACCGTTCCACCTGCTACTCCACTCCTGTGCCATCATCCGCCCCACCGCCATCGTCATTGGCGCGAGGGAGAGAGAACGACGCTGAGAAGTGCGCTAGTGGAAGGAGCACCAAATATTCTGGGGAAGAGGAAGAACGAAACAAAAAAAAGTCTCGGCACGAGGTACCCGTCCCCTCGCCTCCACCCTCCTCACCCTAGAGGCTTCGGGCTCGTTCTCTCTCAAGATAAAGCCGTTCTCCACCACGACGAAATCGCCCACCTTTCCCTCAGTAGTTCCGAGGTCTACACGAATCCGAATTCTGCAGCGTGAGTCAGGCATGCTTCGAGGTCCCGGCGCAGCTCCCCTGCCGTAGTGCACGGCTGTAAGAGCAGCGAGGTAGGGGAGCAGGTGTGGGCCGTGGGAAACCGCCCTCGCTCGTCTCCACAATCCACGAGCACCTTCTCCGGGAGAGGAAGACGGCTTTGGCCAGAGCAGAAAAGAAGAAATCGCGCTAGCTGCGACGCTGAGAAGCCTCGCAGCACCTCCGTCAGCATCGACTGCATCGAAGGCGAAAGGGGCGACATATCCAGCTCCGCCAGGACATGTTCACATGAGATGGCGCAATTTCCGCAGACGCGTGTTCGCAGGTCCTCCCAGTGCACGGTGCGGAGAGAAGCGACGGGGACAACGGAAGTCAGGCCCGCTCGGATGAGCAGAAAAACGGGATCGTACTGATGCAGAAGGGCCTCCTGCACCAGTGTGCGACGTCGACGCACCTCTGCATCCTCCGCGTTCGCAGCCAGCTCCTCAAGCTCCTCCAATGCGAGTTGGCTCATGTCTTGGATGCTCATCGACGGTGTCATGCACGCGTACGGTCTCAACGGCTTCGCCAAACGGCAAGCCGTGTCCTCTGTGTCATCCTTCGCTGCCACGCTGACCGCATCCATCCCACCCGATACCACGCTGCCCTGTGTCGTACACCAAGCCATGGAACTGGCACGGACATGTGCCGGCAGGGATGCGAAGAAGCCGTCGCTCAGCACGAAGCTCGGGTCTTCCAGGGTGGCGATGATGTTGTCGTCGACGTCGTAGGCGAAGTCCTCCAGCGTTATGGTGTCCTCCTGAAAGGTGAGCGCTTTCCACATCATTCGAGGAAAATCAAATGACACTTTCACCGTGCCGCACAACACGATGTTGCCGATCATCCGGCCCAGCCACTCAAACATCCGGCGCAGCAGGCCACCCTCCCCTCCGTCATCGGTAGCCTCACTGGCATAAAAAGCTGGCATGTTGGGGACCACCGTGAAGACCGTACTGTGGCGACACAGTTCGAAGAGCGGCACCAGCGGATCGACCCGCACGCCGTCGATGAAACGGTAACTCATCTCATCCCCTAGTGTGCTCATCATCGCCCGCGAAACGCCGCCGGCGTCCAGCGTGAGTGCACCCTCCAGTTGCACTACGAACATACGAGCACGCTGATACACACGCGTCTTCTCCAGCTGGGTGAACAATTGTCCTGTTACGGTGTGGAGCAGCCGGCGTTCCATCAAGGAAAGAATAGGAGCGTCACCATATCTGCCTAGCCCAGACCCGTCTCTGTCATCGGCCGCTGGAGCAACCCCCGTCGGCGCAGCCTCCCCCTCCGTTGTCCCCCCGTCAGTACTGTCCTCACTGGGGGCGGATGCATCGTCTGTGTCTTCAAAATCATCTCCCTCCTCCGCCGATTCCTCTTCAGCGTCTTCGCGGTCGTCATCGACAACGTCAGAGGCGCGGCTCGGAGAAGCCGCCCCGATGTTGCCGGCGGTGGCATCCGCATCGCCTCCTGCGGCATCCCCCGAGGTGGGCTGCAGGGGCGACCGGTCGGCATCATCATCAGGTTGGATGTGGCGCAGCGAAGCATAGAACGGCGCTGCAGCAGTTTTTGTGGCGGATAGCAATTCAGGGTGCTCCGCCAACCACGCTGCATCCACCTCTGCGCGCACCTCGTCGGCCTTCTGAAGAGATACCAGTACGCGATGCGCCTGCTCACTGTGGTACTTCGGTCTGCCACCGGGCTGCAACTCGAAGATCGCCCATCTGCCGCTGCTGAAAAGCAGATCGGTGGCCTTCCGGTAGCACGACATGAGATACGGCGATCCCTCGATGAGCTGAACATGTCGGGCTACCACGATCGTCATTTCTTGGGTAGAGCGGAGCTGTGCGATGTAGGGCAGAAGGGCAGTCACGCTCACCTCCACCGAGGTCGGCGAAGATGCCGTTTCGGTCGCCGAAGAGCCCGCCACTCGCATCACAAGAGGATACTGGCGCAGCACTCCGTGAACCGTGGCAGTGTCCAGCAAAGGCAGCACAGCGCTGCTCTTGAAATCAATAATGGAAGCTTCTTCCAGAGCGCCACTCAGCTGCTGGTAGAACTCGTAACTCTGTGGAGGAGGCGTGGCTGGCGATGGCGACACCGCCCGCTTCCTTGTCCTCTGTTGCGTCGACTGGGGATGCGGTTTTGCATCGTCTTCCTCGCTGTCATCGCTTTCTGTGTCGTCGCTCCCCCAAAGCTCTCGGTCCGGTGGAGGTGAGTAGTCGCTGTACCCAGCGGGCTTGAAGTGGGTATTGCCGAGACGGATCTTCACACTGTGTGGCTCGACGGAGGCGCTGACGTACGGAAAAATCTCTTCGCCGTCGCCCTGAGCCGGCACCGAAACCCACGAGATCTCCCGTCCATTGATAGTCCAACACACCATCATCGTTTCGAGGTCGATCATCGATCCGATCACATCACCAGGTCGTGGATGCCGCGGTACAGGTAGAGCCTGCTCCATCATCATCAACCGCAGATTCTCACGACAGTTGTAGCCCCATGAATGCAGGTCAGAGCCTACGTGCTGGGCCGAAGCCATGCGTTCGTGCTCCAGTGTTCCCCAACCCATCACCACCGTTTTCGATCGGTCTGTAAACTTAGGAGGAACCTCCAACTCGTAGTAATATTTTCCCCCCTTCGTCGGAGCGACGCCAATGCTGCCGCGAACCTGTCCCATGAGCAGTTCCTCCCCCTCGTTCAGCCGTGTGTTACTCAGTGCCACCAGATAGGGAAAGGAATGGCCCAGCATCGGCGGCAGTGCGCGACATCGCTCCATCGCGGTAATGGTGCGCGTCAGACAAGCTGCAGCCTTGGCAATGGACGAGGTCATGCGCATAGAAGCTCGGTGTAGGAGAGCCAGCACAGTGGTCCGCTGTTGACCATCCAGAAGCGGCTTCATCGCTAAAACCGGCAGTACAGGCTGGACGTTCAGGAAGGAGCAAGGGCCGTCTTCGATAAGGGCACTTACACACGCGTAACTGATCTTGCGTTGATTGCTGTCTCCGTAGCGCACTACGTTGCGGCACAACGCGTACAGAAGAGCGTCCTTCTCCCCGTGCAGCAGCTCTGGATGGAAACGGAGAATAGCATGGGCAACGCAGCACAGGGTCGCCACCAGCTCCGCCTCACGTACGCCCTTCTGGAGCAGCGTGAGACATTGATAAAAGATGGGCATCACCGTCGATGCGGGGAATTGAGCCCAGCTATCCAGCCACTGCGCATAGCAGACGTGTATTCGCTCCAGAAAAGCGGGCTCGGCGAGCTGCTGAGGGGGCAGTAGAGCAGCATACTGCAGCACCAAGGCGCTGGCATAATGGACGATGGCACCGACGACGCACCGCTCCGTCTTCCCTACCACCGTACTCTGCTCTGTTATTTTCAGTTGTGTGCTCAGTGGCTGCTCCGGGATGGGAAAGACGTAGCGACGAACTTCCGCAGACGCAGAGGACCCGAGTCGCCTCGCCGCCGCATCAACCAAATCCCACAGGAGGCCTGCACTGTAGGCGCGTGTACGCAGGCCAAAACAGACGGTCTTCAACCCATCCAACTCCCACTGATACTCCAGGGTGTCGCCATCACCGACAAGGCGGGCCTCGATAATCGCGCTGAACTCCTCCTTCGGCAGCCATCGAGTCACCCGCTGGCAGTTCGTGCAGAAGCTGCGGTACCGCAGCTCCGAAAAGTCACGGTAGTGCTCCTGCGCGTGGCAAGTCGTGCAACATCTCGTCATCGAAGAGGCCGCCTGTTGTCGCCGCACGCTGTCAGGTCGCATACCACCGCAGGTCATGCAAGTTGTGGACGAGAGGCTGTTGTGGGCATACGTGCAGGTTAGGCACGTCCACGACGCCCCTGGGCGAGCCGTGAAACATACCGCGCATCGGACGGCTGAGGGCTCGTTGAGGAAAGTGCACATACTGCAAGCCCATTCCTGATCGACAACGGCGTCGGCAGCGGTGGGAGTCAGCCGTGCCTGGTCGAACACCATCACCCCTCGCAGTACAGTACGGGAAACGAGGAAGCCGGAAAAAGAAAAGGATGCCTCGGTCACCTCGCCGCTCCCCTCCACAAAGACGCGTTCGTCATCCTCCGCCTCCACTGTAGGCTCCGTCACCGCGCTCGTTACGGCACCCTCACCATCGACAGCGCGGGTAGCACATACGCTGCTTGGTGAGCGGCGTACCGTTAACGTTTTCCTCGGTTCCATCGCCATGCAACCCCACGCCTCAGGAACAACACTGGATGCGGAGAGAGCGGAGTAGCCGCTACCACCATCGTTTGCCTCTTCTTCTTCCTCATCATCCCTTTCCTCATCACTTTCCTCTGCGCTGCTCGGTTCCCTCTCTCTATTTGCAACGGAGTTCTCCGACGATGAAGTCGTGGAATGGCCAAGCTGTGAACCAGCTGTCTCCTCTGTAGCGTCTTCCTCTTCTGCAGTGACAGGGGTAGCAGTATCATTCCCTTCCTCGTCGTACACCCCATCATCATCATCACTGACATCCTCCCACAGAGTTGCGTCCGGGGTGTGAGCTGAAGCGGGGCTGTGATAAGCGTCATCCCCCATGGCTGCAGCGTCTTCTGCTGAGGCGCTGCCCCTAGGCTGCTGCGCCGATACTGCGGTGTGAGGGGACTCATCTAAGGGTGCGTCCGTCCAATCGGTGAACCAGCTGCAGTACGGTGAAGCACGTTGTTCCCTGAGGCTTTGCCGCGGGAGACGTTGACGAAGTCGACCAAGAATACGATCGAGGAGGTCGCACCAGCTGGAGGGCACCGGGTGACGTCTTTTGCAGGACGACCAACGTTTTCCGCAAGTTGGGCACAGCAGCGCTGTCCCAGCACTTACATCCGTCTCAGGCGGAGCTTCAAAGGCTTTGGTGTTGGGTGGCGCGGGTACGAAGGCGGGATCGGTGTACTTCATCGATGGGGCGCCAGACTCTGCCCCGCCTGCGAGGGGGCACGTATTGGCGTCGCCAGACCGGACAGGAACGGCGTTGGCAGCAGCGGAGGACAGCGTTATGGGCAACGGCAGACACAGATGCGGGTCGCACCACAACTCATTCCATGCTTCCCGCAACAGAATTGGCGGTGGAAGGGCAAGCTGAGCAGCGGGGAGCACAGCATAAAGCAGTGGAAGAAGATCACTCCACTCCATCTTCCCCGTTTGTGCCGCCAGAGAGGTGGAGCACGATGGTGCTGACGAAGTGCCACCGCTGGTCGACCAGCGAGGGTCCCCGCGTTCTCCGCGTCTCGCCTCGACTTCACCGGGATGGGGAACCCCACGAGCGTTGGAATGCACCTGAGAGCCTGAAGTGCCTCGCGAGGAGCTTTGCGAAGAAAAGAGCAGCCGCAAGGCGCGTAACAGCGTCGTCGGGTGCTGCAGCACGAAGTGCTGCCTCAGCGTTGCGCCGCCCACTTCTTCAGTGGGTAGCGGGTGGGGCGAGGTGTTTGAGGATGTACTCGAGGTCAACCCTTTGAGGTTTGCCAGGCAATGTACGGCGATAGATACCAATTCTGGCAGGCAGGCCTGCACACACGTCGACAAAGCCACCGACGCCGGGAGTGCATAGGGCTCCTTCGTAGGATTCGGCTCCAGGGCCGCGGCGCAGACGCGCTGTACTGAGCCTGGCTCGTCACACACAAGCGCCATGGTACCCTCGAAGCGCTCGAGGCGTACAGAGGCAGAGCGACCCCCCGGATGATCCAGCTGGGGCGGGATGACGTAGACCATACCGAATTCGTCTCCGTCGGCACCGAGAACACCGAGTGTGACATCTGTCATGGGTTCCATCGTCGCGGTCAAAGGAGAGGGAGTGGATGGCACCGCTTCAGCAGCATCATCCCCAATGCGAAGGTGTTCCTTTACCACGGGAAGCACCAGCGGCGTCCACGACTGCAGCATCCCTCGCATCGTGTAGCGCGCACACATGACCACCTCATCCGGAGGGTACATCCACTTGGCTCGACTGTCGCGATTGTACATCTCCACGAATGGAAAAAGGTAACGCACGGAGATCGGAATGCCACGATACAAAAAGTTTAGCGGTAGTCCGTTGCGTTCGAAACCGATGCAGCGCTCCCGCACGTAGACCACCGCGGTGATCACGTCACCGGAGCCGAAGACGATGTGGAGATCCGGATTGAAATAGTTCTTTGCTCGCTCGGTGTCCCACCGCTGCACCACGGAGTTGGGTACCTCGGAGAGGTAGTCGGAGATGTAATACGAATGCAATTGCCTCAGTCGTTCGCCCGGGTACAGAGTGAGTTCCCCATCCAGACTAAGCGGGGCGGTCGGGGGAGAGTCGACCACCTCCGCCAGGCCAAAGTAGTAGTAGCGGCCCATTGTTTCACACGAGAATCCGCGTTGCAGCCGCACCGACACCCGAACAGTTTCTGAGGTGGTGGGATCGGCCAGATCAATCGGGTTACACGCGTACGAGGTGCTCTGAACTTTGGCGGAGAAGGCCCCTGAGGAGGCCTTGTGCTCGATGCGCCGCCCACCAGCCAACACCGTGATGCACGAGGGAGCAGAGACGGCACTGAACCGTGGCCGATAGCCTGGAATATGCGAAGCCAGCCGGAAGCACGCATCCCAGAGCCGTCGCACCGCTTCGGCCCCCACCGACATCGTTGGTTGACCAGCGACCTCCAAAACCGATGACTGCGATGCCACTAGCCCCACCTCCACCCCCGCAGTCTTGCTGTACTGCGAGATGGCGTTGTACAGGGTACTGAGAGCCACCGACCGAGTCTTCCGTGTCACAATGTCACACTCTACCACCGAAGTGAGGAGGTCCACATGACTGGAGAAGTGCGCAGGGGAGGCGAGCACGGCGATGGAGAGGGTTACAACGAGGTCCAACAACATGGCGTTCAAGACATGACGCGAGGCGGCGGCTTTCGCATGGCACACCCCATCACCGTCCTCTAAGTTGCCAAGGTCCTTCAACACTCGCACAAGTTGCTGAACGCTGTACTGAAGGGAGGCGGTGCAAGCGTGCACCAAGTTCGCTCCCTCCACCGCTCGAAGTGAACACGTCGCGACCGGTCCCGACGGCGCCGCGAGGGTGCGTGCGGGGTTCCCAATTCGCAGAATCAAATAGTGTAGCACAAGGTGAAGAAACAACGAAAGATTAAACATCGTTGGCCGTGCAAATGGATAAAGACGTACATCCGCAGGTGCGCGCATCCCACACGTTTGCGACTGCATCGACCGGGAGCCAGCACCTCCTTGTTGCCGCACGGCGTTGCTATTTCCACCTTCCCAGTAGTGGACGGGCGAGACGGACAGCACGTGCATGTGCTCCCGCCCCCGCACGTACTCACCGGTGCGCACATTATTGGTAACCAAACGAAAGTCGCGCCGCGGCAACTCCACACGCACGAGGCTCACACCATTCAAGGCAAGTATAACGTGCCAGCCGCAGCGCGCAAACACGAAGTTAAGCTCCACTACATCGCCAGCGTGCCATCGAGGCAAGCGACGATGCTGTCGCGTCATGACCCCAAACTGAATGGTGCCATCACCCATAAAGTAGATGCCATTGGGGTCTCCCTCTGGTGTACATGAAGAAAGGGTGATGCCAACGGAGGCGAGGCCAACAAAGAAACCCCGGCCGCTGCCATTCCAAAGCTCGATGCGCACATGACCAGGGGCCCAAGAGCTGCTCGTTGAGCCTTGGATAACATCCCAGATGTGCCCGCCTTCCACGAGCGACGAGGGAGCTGAACCGACGGCCGTCACAGTGTTGCCGCCCGCTGTCTCCCGATAGCGGCGCACAATACGCGGCTCCCACAACGCCACCGTCTCCCCGTCGCCCATATTGGCGGCACCTCCGCCGCCACCCTCGGTGGCGCTGGCGAACGAAGGCGGTGTGATACGACCCTGCACATACCGAGCAACTTCTACCATAAAATTGCGCTCTGCCGCCTCGTCTGACAGCGGCAGCGACTCGGTGCGAGACAGACGGGTGAAGGAGGGAAGGAGGCCCTTGACCACCTCCGCGAAGAATGGCGCACAGGCCTGCACATCCGCCGCGTCCATGGGGGTCGACATCAATGAAATCGTGAGCACAGCGAAGGGGGTGTACGCCCATGGCTCGAGGAGGAACCGATGCGGGGCCGTCTGGGTGGACTGGCTACGATGCAGGAGGGCCCGAAGGAGTCGGAAAAGCTCGGAGAGGAGTGCTTGGACGCCACGGCGTAGGTTCGCCTCGGTGGCTCGCCCGCACCCACCGACCGGGACGAGGTAGTGAGTGGCAGAAGCGGTCATGGTTGCCACCGCTGCGGAGGAAGAAGTGGAGACCAGAGATGAAGATAAAGGCCACCCACCTGAAGGCCCGGGTGGTGATCCCGCAGTCACGGCAACTGGAAGGGTGTCTGCAGCACCAGCTTGGGGGAGCCCAGATGGCGTGGGGGCCGATGGGAGATAATGTGCGGGCTCCGCAGATCCCACAAGAAGAAGTCGTCGCACTGCCAGGCTCACCAGCGCCACATGCCTGGGAGCTCGACACAACGTCAAACACTTCGAGAGAAGGTCCACCACCACCCACATCGTGTTGCCTAGATAGCAGCGATACTCCAAGGCTGTTTTCACAATACTTACGGTGAGTTGTGGGGTACTGAATAGCTCAATGGCTGCGTCAACCACCTGCCGTGCGGAAGCGACGGACGCCGTGATGCTGGGTACAACGTTACTCACGATGAAGCGAGCCAATCGAATCGCTTCGGCACCGCACGTGCAGCCAACGCCCACAGCGTTGCTCGCAAGACTCACCTGGCGCACAGCATCGGACCACACTGGTGAGCGCCACGTCAGGGGATCGCCATGAGAATATCCGGGTCGATCTCTTAGTAGAACGTGTGCAATCACCATAAGTGTTGCTCGAACGCCGTCCGCGTGGGCCGTGTGGCAGCGCGCTTTCGCTCTCAGGGCAGGTACCGGCATCTCCAGCAGAGATTGCAAAAAGGGATCCAACAAGGCTGTCGCGGTGTCCAACGCTGGATAGGTGCCAGATGGCACCGTCGATGACTGTGCTGCAGCTGGAAGTGTAACATGCGTTGCCGCTGTGGAAGCTACGAAGGTGGTGGAGCTGTTGCCGGCAAGAGGGGAAGGAATGCGTGTCCCGTAGTGTGCTGCCCCAACCGCATTCTTCAATCCTCCGCGAAGCAGAAGGGAGCCTGCGACACTGCTGCGTCGCGGGTGCTGTTGAATGTGTGCGTGACTCTCACTTGAGGAAATGTTCTGTTCGAGATTCGTCAGAAGCCGTTCAGCGAGAGTGCGTCGCGCAGTAGATAGTGCCACCGTCCACTCATTGCCCCAGCGCGTGTCAAGAGGTAAAGCAACTGTGGCGCACACCTCACCCTTCAGCGAGTAGTTTGGGTCACGTGCTGTATTAGGGAGGAGAATTCGACATGGGCCGCCGTAGCTGAGCCTGATGCGGTGTCTCGTTTTCAAGGCTTGCAGTGACATGGGCAACGCCACCTCCTCGGTTCTCTTTCCACCAATCTCGGATCGCCCGCCGAGGCGAGAGCGCGCAGCCGAGGCAGTAGCAGCCGCACACTTCTCTGCGCAGCAGGCCTCACTCTCCAAGGGTAGCAGCAGCACATCCCTGGCACGCGACATTCGATCCCAGCACACCGCACTGGTGAACTTGACAGACACGTGCGTAGCGGACGGCAAGACCAGCTCCAGCATCTGTGTTCTGCTGCGGCGACAGGGCAAGGCATCGAAGTCACAGGTGGGACTGTTAAAAAGCATCACTCTTCCTTTCTCTCCCTCCCTTGTATCGCGTTCGGCCCCTTCATCACCATCTTCGTCACTGCTCGCCGAAAAGCTCAGCGTCTCAACGCCAGCAACTCCAACAGCGCTGGCTGTACTGGTAAGGCTGGTCAGGTCAGAGGGGCGGCCTCCTTCGCTTCCGCTCTCAACACTTGTGCAGAAAGATTCACTTTCCTCTACATCTGCCGTCGATGTCTCGGTAGCGGCGTTCTCAGTATCACTGCCCCCATCCTGGACATCGGGCACCTCGTGGAAGGCAGAAGACGGATACGATGCACAAAGATGTCCACCACAGCTCTGCAGACTGTCACCAGCGCAGGGCTGCGAGTTTTGGGCAGTGGTGATATTCGAACGCCGACTAGCGTCCCACTGACTGATATCGCGTAGGCGGATTCCTGTCGGAGGGGAGGCTCCCACCGGCCCAATCTCAAAAGGGATGCAAACAGAAAAGTTTACGATGTGCTCTGCCGTGCCAGCGAGGGGGAGTGCGAGTGGCGATGTCTTCGCCCTCATCCGCTTAGGTGAAGAAGCGGCAGAGACCCCTGTGGGCGGCGCTGTTTTGTTGGGTGAGGTCGAGGTGAGGTCACGGCCACCGCGGTTACGTTGTGTGTGCGCCGCAGAGCGGACCGCATCGCTAGTGAAGCACTGAAGATGAGAAGGACGAGGCCCTTGCCGCTGCTGCTGCGCCACCGCGATGAGTTTCGCCGGCGCCTCGGCTGTAACGCTCTCCAGAATACGGCCCAGCTCCATCGACGTGTCCGGTGTCCACTGCACTAATGCTACGCAGTGAACCATCGGCAAGACCACCTCCAACCATAGGGCGGCTTGTTGCATGATAAGAGCACTGCACTGAAGCCGCGCAGGCGGCGATGTCGCCGAGGTCGGTAAGGCCATTCCTGTGATATCCTCGCCGCCTTCCTGGTCATGGCTCTTAGCACGGTTGGCTGAATTGAGCGACGGTTTCTGCGCAGCACAACCGCGTTGCTCCGTTGCCGGCGAAGAAAAATGCGGGTCTTGTGAAGTAATCTCGTCCGCGTCATCCTCCATGACATGTTCTGTGGCGCGAATGGAGTCGGTGGTGGCCACGGCGCACAGGCAGAGCTTCAGCAAGCATGCGAACGAGTGTCCCGCCTCATTAGACAGGGGAGCAAGCTGACACAGCAGCACAGCAGTACGCAGCATACGCTGACGAACTGTCGCGGCGCTAGCAGGAGAAGCCGTGGCGGAAACTCCGGCTCCCTCGGAGACGGATACGGCGTCGTCGCCTTGCAGCGCACTTGCTACGACACGCTCCCACTGTGCCTCCATCTGTTCCGACAAAGCACACCGCTTTTTGCGCTCATAGCTATCCCGCTCGTCACCGGTCTCCCTGCCCACCACTGTGGCGGTCTGGTCAGGGGCGGGACGGGCGACGTTGCCTTTCTGCAAAGTAGCAGCGGGCCCCGTCGTGGGACTCCCACCCCTGCGAATCTCAGCCGAGGTAGCGGCTTCACTTTGATGCAGACCACCCTCGCCTCCCTCCACCTCAACCAATGCCACCGGCTCGTCGTTGTCTGGGGGAAGGATAGCCGCATCTGGAGTCGCCGTAATGTCAAGCTCAGCGTTGTTGCCGAGAAGCAGCGTGGGGCCCACGCTGCCAGCACCACCAGCAGGGGCAGGAGTACGCCGCGACTGCGGCTGCGCACCTGGCGTCTCTGGGCCGGAGGCCGTTGGGATGGATGTGGTACCAGCCCCACAAATGAGCAAAGGTTCTTGCGTGTCCCTCTCGCACAGCTCGGCCAGAGGAGGCACAGCGAAGTCATAAATATCCGCAGAAGTGCTCGGCAAAAGTGAACAGGACGCGGAAGACTTAACGGGTAGGTGGCCATGCTCCGGAGGGCAAGTGATGGGGGGGACCAGTCCAGATGATGCGCTGCCATCGGCTACCGGCAAAACCGAAGGCCTACAACCGCCGCAAGGTTGAAGAGACGACTTGTGCGCTGCATGCCGCTGACCCTGCGAAGGAAGGATAAAGAAGGCCAACGCTGCTGCGCGTAGGTGGGCCGTAGACATCGGCGTTTCCCCGCAACCAAAGTGCTGTACGTTACCGGTAAGCTCCGTGACAACTGTAACAATATCTTTGAGGAAGGTGCTCTCCGTCGCCCGTGGCGACGAGCTGACACGGGCGGGCGGTGTGAAGAAGATATCCTTCATGGATGATGCCCGCTCAGCATTCGTGAGCAGCGGCCACGCGACTGAGGCAAGTTTCTCATTGGACATGTACATCACCTCTTCTACCCCGCAGGCGGCAATTGCAGTTGTGGGCTTGAATCTCGCGAAAGCGGGACGCTCCGCCTCGGGCGCCGGGAAGCGTGAGTCGTGCGGCATGTCCTCACTGCCGTTCCGTTGCGCTAAATCAAAAAAAATCAGGCACGTGTTAGCCTCAATCTCTTGCGTTGTCGGGCCTTTTGTACTGGGTGGTTGCGCAGTCCTCGAAACGGGACTTTCCCGCCCACCGTTTTCGTCCCTTCCTTCCGAAGTCGAAATTGCGCGAGAGGGAGCGACCCTTCACGGCCCAAATGGCGAAAGCAGCAAACAAGATAAATTTTTCACAAAATTCGAGTATAAGACCAACAAGAGAAGAGAGGAGAGGAGAGGAGAGAGGGGGGGGAATGGGGCATACCCATGCGGAGAGAAAACGAATCGTCAGAGCGAATGATGAGAAGAAAGCCAAAAAAGCAGCAATAGTGACAATAAAGGCGACCCAGCTCGCAGCAGTGAACCAAAGGAAAGGCACGACTACTCCTTCACCGAGATGGAGAGAGGCAGAAAGGGAGAAGGAAGGGGGGCGGGTGTTTTCCTGATTCCTCCGCGGTTCCTGTGCGGAAGGGGGGGGAGGAGGAAGCGGTGAACGTGAGAAAGGAGCGCTTCAGAACTAATCGGAAAGGAAAGCGAGAGAGAAAATGGGGCAGAGGGGGGAGGAAAGATGGTCTGCCGGAGTGTCCGTACGAAACGAAAAGGGGGGAAAAAGAGAAGACTTGCGTATTCTGGGTTGAACTCTGCCGCGTGTTGGGTGGTGTGTGTTCGCGTGAAACACTGTGAAGGTGCAGAGAGAGGAAGAGAGGGGGAGAGAGGGAAGTGGGGAAGGGGATGAGGCGAAACGTGAAACAACGTCAAGAGGAAGAGGCTGATTTGAGCTACTACAAATCAAACGGTCACCACAAAAAAAAATAGAGGAAGACCTGGGGAGGGAGTTTGGGGTGGGAATGGCAGAAACGTAAACCATAGAGAAAGAGCAGGCGAGTAAGAAGTTGAGAGAGAGTGAGAGAAAAGAGGAAGGCGGAGAATGGGGCAGAAGACACGCCCCACCGAAAGCGAAAGACCCTGAGAAATCCGCAAAATCAACGCAGCGAATCTCACGCCCGGGAGGGACCGAGAAGGAGAGGCTATGGCAGGGGAAAAGGCAAAGACCTCCAAAATGATATCCTCCATCACACAGCAGCGCTCGCTCTCCCCCTCTTTTTCTGTCGTAAAGAGAAGAGCAACCACTATCCCAACCTGAAATGAGGGGGGAAGCGAAGGGGGTTAGACAGAGAGACTGGGAAGGAGCGGATAATCCCTGATCGCCTCCTCGTTCAGGGGGACGAGGGGGGAGGGAGGGAGGGTGGATGGAAGGAGGTCGGTTTAATTCAACGAGCAACCTAAACAAAGAACTTCAACGAAAAGGAGGAAAGGTGAACAGTTTCGGACCGTCTCAGCGAGTATTTCCATTGCCTGTAGGGCTGCTGTTTGGGGGGGAGAGAGATGTATGTGTGAGGATCCGTGATGGCGGTGGAGAAGACAAGGGAGGCGTTTTGCGACAAAGAAAGCAGGAAAAAAGTGGGAAAACATCCGAGTCGAAGAAGAGGTGGGACAGTAGGAAGATCAAATGGAAGGGAACAAAGCGGAGTGAAACGCTCATCAAAACAATAAAGAGGTAGCTCTTAAGGAGCGGTCATCAAGCTGGAGCTCTTCGCAAGGGATATCTGTGCCGAGTCAACACCTGTGCATGCGTGCCCACGCACAAGCCGCGCAACACGAACTGGACAGGGTCTTCCCCTTCAAGCGGGTCATCTAAAACGATGATGCACATTCCCGTTTCACTTTCTGCTGTTGCTTTTCCTAAAGGGGTATATCAATAATCCCCTTCCTTTTCTTCTTTGCTGCCCTCCCCCGAGGATTCAAAAAAAACCAATGCGGGCGGCAGTTGCTTTATTTTTTCCCCTTCTGCGGTTGGTTTTGATGTTCATCGCAGCTTCCTGCTCGCCCTCGAGTAGCTTATCCACCTCATCTCTCTCCTTCCAGCGTGCGTACACGTCTGTTAGTCTGTTGCTGGTACTATTGTCGTGGTAGCTTGGGGGAGGGGCAGTAACTGGAGAATTCATTTCTTTTTTTCTCTCTGCCTTCACCATGTCTCCTCCATCCACACTAAAATACTTCCTCACCCCGTTCTCGTAGTGCGCGTCACTTGGGCGACTCTCCACATCTCCGTCGAATTTTTTTTTGGGGGGATGGTGAATGTCCGCGGGTGTGCGCCCTCTCCCCATTCCCTTAGCATATTTTCTCTTCCCACCCTCACCCCCTCTTCCTCCTCCTCCTCCCGAACCGACTTTTACCCCGCTATGGGTGAGCATTGGGCGTCAGAGGACAAAAAAAATCAAAAAAGGGAGAGAAAAAGAGGAGGAGGAGGAGGGGTAAAAACGAAGGGAGGGAGGGAGGGAGAGGGGGGGCGAGTAAACGCGTCATTGATGAAGGAAAGATGCTGGAGAGGTTCGGTCTTTCATACACACAGAAACGCACAGGCGCACAAAGCTGCTGGGAAGGCTATGAGCCATCCGGTCACCGCATCTGAAGAAGCCACAGTCGCGAGTGCGGCTGGCAGGAGAGAAGGGGTGAGGGAAGGGGCCATCCCCACGGAAGACACTGGCGAACGGCGGTGTACCGAAGAGGAATGAGGAAGGGAGGGGGGGAGGACATTAGCGAGAGAGAGAGAGAGAAAGACACTGGAAGGGATAAAAGAGGCGTTGAGACTTTTGACTTCATCCACAGTGCCTGCCTACGCACGCCCCTTCTTGCAAGCAATCCAAAAGAGAGGCGAGGGAGGGAGAAGCGGTAAGAAGGTGGGGGCAGTACGGGGGGAGGGGGGGGGGGGGCGAAAGAATTCACCGCACCACGCGCACGTCGGCTCATCTCTCACCTTCGCCGCCCTACTCTGACACCTCCCCCTTCCGGTTGCCCCCTCCTCCTGCTCATGTGTGGAGAGAGGTCCCCAGCTGCGCCAACTGCCGCAGCATATTCTCACCAGATACTATTGACGTACAGCCGTACATGACGGATTTTCGGGGTTTGCTCGCCTCCCAAGTCTTCAGGTTGTCGTACTCCGCTACACTACCGCCGCCAAGAACGAAAACGATCGCCTGAGAGAAGAGAGTCTCGCGCAGATCAACAGGCTTCTTCGTGCGCGGGTCGTACGCCTCCACGCTCTCGAGGAGCCTCGCCCGCAGAGCACCAGACGCCCCTCCGTTACTCGCTCCTACGCTTGGGACCGTGGGACTGCCGAAGGTGAGAGCCCGGCCGCCCCCCGCTCCATGTGCGCTTCCACCCCCCGCAGCCGCACCCCCTAAACCTCCTGAGGCATCCTGCATGAGCGCATCCACAAGCTTCGTGAGCGGCAGCATCGTCTCCGTTCGACTCCCCAGCGAGCTCACGATATTCTTCGCAATTTGCTGCGCAAACCCCCACCCAAAGACGGAGCTCGCACTTGGCTCGGTGGAATTGGGGCTGTGGGCCGACAACGACCAAGTTCGCAGGTGCTTCAGATACGCAAGGGCAGGGAAGTCCGTAGCGACGTCGCCAAACGAGGCTTCGTGGCGTTGTACCAGTCGTACCTCTTCTTCCCTAGTACACATAAGATAGGCGATCAGATAAAGCCTTTGCCGGTCCTCTACGGTACCCACCTCGTTGTTTAACAAGCTCTGGAATTCCTCTGCGTCGAGGCCTTCCTGAAGAAGAACAGCAAGCTCGACGCCGTGGTAGTGATCCCAGTGCCGCGAACGGATCTTGCTGAGAATACCGAAGGCGAGCTTTGTGTGGGCGTCCAGGAAGCGCTTACGCTCCGCCAGCGCTGGTGCATTCGCCAAAAGCTTTGACATATTGTTCCCATCACCGCCGTCGTCCAGCATCCCTCCAGGCGCCTCTTGTGCAAGAGCAGCGTATTCCTCCTTATACCGACGCAGCGCCACCTCGATGTTGCCCCCAACCGCGCCGAAGTCCAGGCCAGCATTTTCACGGTAGACGTCATCCGTGTCGGGATCGACCTCGAGCACCTCGTCCTTGCCATCGGAAGTGGTGATGGCGCATTTGTTCAATTGCATTCCCCCCAACTCCACTAATAGCCCTCGATACGTGAACGGATGATGCAGCGCCGTCGCGATGTCGTTCGAGCGATCCACAAGGAGAAGCAGCGGCCGTCCTAGCACTGACGACGGGGCGGGTATCAGCTGCCGATCGGTCAGTGCATCGTTGAGGCGCATCGACAGACGCTGCGCCACCTCCGCTGCGGCTCCGGAGCGGGAGTAAACAAGTATGGGAAGCACCTGCAAGGACATGCACACGTGAGTGACACCGAGCACGATCTGGTTCAAATGCGCCTCGATCTCGCGATCATCGGCATGGGTCTTGTTGAGTTGAAGGTACGAATTGTTCAGCATGAGCGTGAAGAGATCGTCCTCCAAGGCCACGTAGCTCAGTGTGCGATCATAGACGCGGATGTGTCGAATGGACGGCAGGGGCGCGGCACTGAGCAGCTGCGCGAGCAACTCAAGCTGCGAGCGAGGAATTTGAGTTGTGAAATTCAGGTACACCCACTCATAGAGATTTTCGGCGCAGTCCTTCGCAATCTGGCGGATGTTTTCATCCGTGGGAGCACAGAAGTAGAGGGCTGGCGCTCCCGGCACGGGGTCTCGCTCTGTGGCGATATGTAAGTACAGCGTCACCCCGAGCTCGCGCAGCCGGCCCACTTTCAAAAGTGGTGCGATGATGTCCCGACCCCAATCATCGAAGATGAGGAGACGCCAAGTCGTCACGGCCGCCTCAGCGGAGTTGGTGATGGCAGAGGAGAAGGGCTCCACTACTGGATCCCCATTCGTGTCCAACGGGACAGCAGCCTGAATCATTTCGGCCAGCACAGCCTCCTGACGCTGCCGCAGCCAATGAAGGCCCTTCGCATTCACAGTGGCGTTATGGGAGGGAGGTCCACCAAGGGGTCGTGTGGCTGGCCCTCCACCACTCAGCGACGGACTGGATCCGGCAAACATGTGATGCCCTTATATAAGCGCAGCAACCAATATAAGAAAAGGGGGAAAGGGGGGGGGGGTAAAAGAGGAGTACATAAATGTATATATGCATGCTGTGCGTATGGGGAAGGTGTCACCCAAGAAGCGTCAGCCGTGGAAAGGCCACCCGCGCACAGAAAATGAGAAAAAAATGCCCCCAAAAGAAAGAGAGGACATATAAAGAGATGGAAAAGAGTGCAAGAGGGAGGCGAGGGGTGAATAGAGAAGCAGCCCACATAGTCGATGCGTTCGTGGGAGGCGGCGCCAAGGAGATGGTCCTTTCACGGCGGTCAGTAGAGAATGCCAGAGGCGGAGGCAAGACAGAGGGCGACTGAAAGAGAAAAGGAACGTCTCCGAGAGTGGGAGGCACGCGTCTCTTCCAAAACCGCATTCGAAAATCCCACAGCCATTCTCCCCCTCTTTATCAACCCCCACCCCTTTCACTAGGCAAGGGCCCACGCACAAACACATGCGCACATTCACGCCGAATACAAATCTCGATATGGTGGCCGCACAAACTCGCACAGAGCCATGAGAAGAACGAGGAAAGTGTGGAGGATAATGTGGAGAGCTAGAGGTGTAGAACTATCACGCACCCTCTACACACATGAAAAGCCCACAGAACGAATTGAATACTTCAGATCAATTGAAAATTTTTCTTCTTATTCTCTCTTTTCTTTTCCTTTTCATTTCAATTTGAACCTTCACTTTCCTTTTCTGCCGCGAAGATTGATCGAAAGAAACAGGGGAAGAAGTAGCAGATGCATTACCCAAGAAGGAGGAAGGAGAGGATTTGGAGAGAACTCAAGCAGTTCATTGATAAATGTGGTCCATCTCCGTCTCTTGGAAGGGGGGAGGGGGGAGGAAGAGAAGGAGAAGTACGAGCAAACACAAAAGGAAGAAAACGGGGTGAAAGAAGGAGGTGTTCGTGGGTGGGAGTACAAAGCGGGGGGGGGACTACGAAAATTTGATGTCCCAATACTGCGGTGGTGTTCTATGGAGAGAAGAGGTGGATGAGGCAGAGGACGGTCTCTCTGGGGAACAGGCTTCATCAGCCTCCATCCGTGAAAGAGGCGCGGTGCAGGAAGACCGCAATGGTGCCCCACAAGCGGCACGCACGGCGTCGAAGAGGCGCGCGGTGTGCTTCCCATCCTCCACCCTATCCTTCCGGGTGCGCACAAAGCCGGGAAGCGCACTCGCATCGTTTTCGGTGTTGCACCGGTGATAGAGAGGAGCGTCATCCCCCTCCTGCCGCGAGCGCTTCTCCGGTCCTTCTCGGCTATCGAGCGGCGTTTCGCCCGGCGCTGGAGCAGCACTCGCAAAGTCGGCAGCCGAGTAGGGCGAGTGTTCGCGCACGACTCCGTCATAAATCGCAGCGTTTTCCCGGGCAGCGCGGTCGAAGCGATCGTCCTCTCCGTACCGCCGCTTCCGCCGACGCTCGGGTTCTCGTCGTGCCCCCCCAGATTCCCGTTCCATCATTGGGTGGCTCTGAGACGTCTCCGTTGCAGGGACGTGGTGCAGTGTGGCCTTCCTCAACGAACGCCGGGTGCGGAGGGGGGGTCGCTGAGGCGGAGGAAGGGCAGAGATGGTCGCCAGGATGTCCGTGGCGGTCATCTGGCCCGGCGGTGCGGGTGAGGGCGGCAGGCGCGCCCGACCCAACGCCGTTGCCAGCGGGCGCGAAGTGGCTGCAAACAGCGGCGCCTCCCTCTCGTTCTGGACTCCCCGTAGAGATTGAATAACCGGCGGTGACAGCCGCGGCGATGGTCTGTTGTGCTCCAGATCCCCCGTACCCGTTCGGGGAGATGGCAGCAATGGCGTGGAGGGCATGGGGTCTAGAGGCGATAGATGGTTGCTGCAATGCGCAGAGACAGCCTGCTCCTGTGCTGTATTTCCTCTCTTGTACGGAGCACGGCCCGGAGCAGCACCGAGCGCGGGACAGGACGAGTACGCTTCACCTGGCCCTTCGGAACCATCACTGGCGCCTGGAAACGGCGGAGTGGCCACTGTACTGGTCACGATGCCGTCGACGTCCAAAGGGCGAAGATGAGACTTGAAAGGCGGCGTGGGGAAGTAGGAATGCTCGTTTTCCATATCCTCCACTTGGGTTGACGGCGTCGGACTTCGTGGCGACTGCTCCCGAGAACCTGCCCGTGAGGTCGTCTGCAACGGTGGTATTGACCGAAAAGCCGCGGCAGTGGTACAAGTTCGCACTGCGGGTATGCTCTGAGGCACGGAGCACGGCGTCGGTAGAGAAACCAAGCAACCCAGTTCGTCACCTCGACTCATCCGAGAATCACCCTTTTCCTTCGCATTTCGTGTTTGGACGTCGTCCGCATCGTTCTTTACGGATAGGCAGCTCAATGCATCTTCGGAGGGCTGCAGCGCCGTGGCCGCCGTAGGATTAGGAAGGAGTGGATCCTCGCAAAGAAGCAGATGCACTTGGCCCGTCGGCAAGGCGGGTCTCCCGCCTCCGAATGCGGCGGCTCCGCGAAGAAAGGCAGACTCGTCAGGTTGGCCTTCCCCTTTCGAGGAAGAGGGATATCGTGCAGAGCGGAAGCGGTGCGGCGCTTCACTGGCAGCGGACCAGGGACTCGGGTTGGCCTTGTCAGACGATGATGACAGCCCAGTGAGCACTCTGTGAAGCGCTGCGTACTGCTCACAGGCGGCGCGACAGAGTCCCACCGTCGAAAGACGAACGCAGCACGCCGACAGCGGAAGGGTTCCTTCTGGCCAGGAACAGCAACAATGGCAGCAGTCCACCACACGATCGGTCTCCGCTGTGGACGAATGTGTCATACAAGGTAGCAAGACCTCAATTGTAGAGACCTGCGGCGACGAGGCCGCACCAAACTCTCCTCCCCGTCCGTCCTCCTTCGTGATGTTCTCAGCGGTCGACGACGGCGTCACCTCCACCGAAGCATCTGAACCTTCGAGCAGAACTTTAGTCAACCGTAGGATCCTCGAGAGCACAGCTACCTCCACAGCTTGCGCCTGCTGGACTCGCAGTAACGTCGACTGCAAAGCAGCTTCCGCATCCATCGCGAAGCATAACCCTCGAAGATGTGAAAATGCAAGATGCAGCTCTCCCCCGCCCTTCCGCCCGCCACCAGACCCTCTCACCTTTCCCTCTTCCCAGTACTCACAAAAATCTTCGTTTTAGGCGGAGGGTGCTATTACTATTACTATATTCCAGTGTCTGTATACACTTATATCCTTCGCATCGATCCACGCGGTGGGGGTTGACAGCGGGCAGACCTTCGTCCCACCACTATCAGGACAGCCTCTATTCGGGGAGGGGAGGGGGCACCCTCGAAGTTGTCTTTTCCGCGTCTGCGTCAGCTCAGCAAAAAAGTGAAAGCGACCACAATCTTGAAAGACAAAACAAGAGAGATGGAGGCGGGCGGATGCGAAGAGCACTGCGTGAGCTCCGCTGGATCGAGATGTGTTGAGAGGTGCGGCGAGTGGGAAGAAGAAGCGAAGGGAAAACCAACAAAAAAGAGGCGAAAACAATTGAAGGAAGAAGATGAGCAGACGAGGCAGTTTGACGCCTTTGCTTGACCGGGCCGCCACCAACGGCTACGACGAGAGAGAAGGAGAGAGAAACCAAGAGACGAGGAGGAAGTAGAAGAGCAAAGGAATACGAGAATAAAGAGCAGGAGAGCATGGTGCTATGGGGACGGGGGACGGCAGCCGATAGGCACGGCAACGCATCACGCCAGCGCATTCGCCCTTCTATGGCGAAACTATGAAAAGAAAGAGAGAAAGGAGAAAGTCGGCGTCTCTGCTGTAAAGCACACCACCTCCACCTCTCTCCATTCCCCAGACTTCGGAAAGTCCACCAAAGAGACTTCCTTCGCTCCACCCCCATCGTGATGCAGAGACTGATTCTATGATGAGGAAGAAGGGGAGGGCCGTTCTTTCCCCGTCTCCGCTCAGAAGAAGTCCAATTGGTCGAAGAAGCAATGGTGTCACTTGTGTTTGATGGAGTGCTATGTGTGCGTTTGCGTTGTTTTTGTTTTGAAGAGAGTAGAAGATGGACGTGGGGGGAGGCCGACCTCCGACGCAACACCCACGCGCACCTCCGAAACGAAAAAAGGAGAAATAATGAAAGTAGAGGGCGGAAAGCGAAGGGACCACCATCGAGGCACCACCACTCCCAACACCGACCCACACCCCGCAGCCTGACAGGGAAGCCCCGGCCGATCCAATCACTCTGTGTGTGTGTGTGAGAGAGAGAGAGAGCAAAAGATGTCGGGAAGTTACACCAGAAGAGGCTTTCGATCCACACGTGCGTCACTTTCACAAGGCATCATCCGCCCATCTCCTCCCTGATCTTTTCCTCGATCCCCTCCCCTCCGGATGCACATACGAGACAGGAAAGGGAAGGAGGGGACGAAGCAAAGAAAGCAAAAGGAGGCGGGCAAGGAAGGGGAAAACACAGGCGTGCTCTACTCACCTTAGATCTTTACAGCATACACGCGCTTGGGGAAGCGGTGCTCCTTGCGCATCTGGTGCGCCGTCTTGCGGTTCTTCTCGTTGTCCTTCAGCGCGAGGCGGCGGCGGTGCGTCAGCTTCGTGCGCAGCACCTTCGGCATCTTGCTGCGCATCTTGCGCTCCGAGTAGAACTTCTTCAGGTTGTCGCGCTCATTCTGGTTCAGCACCGTCAGGATGCGAGCGATGCTCTTGCGGATCGGGCGAATGCGGCCCAGGCGGGTCTCAGCGCCACCCGTCTGCTGCACCACGCGCAGCTGGGACAGCTCCTTCTTGTAGTCCGTCAGCGTCTTGAGAAGATCATCCTTGCTCTTCTCCCGCAAGTCCTTAATCTTCATGTGATGGGACATGGCTGCTGCAGTAGTGGTAGCTTTTTTGTGCAGTTGATTTCGTGTGCGAGTTGGAGTGGCGATAGGGAGTCGTGATCGCGTGTACCACCGCGATGTGAAACGGGGTCCATCACGGGAAACGAAGAAGAGAGCCCCCAGAGAAAGAGGGTGCAGTGGACGAGACAAGGGGGCAGGGAGAGGATTGTGTTTAAGATGGGAGGGGGGGGAAGGAGGGCAAAGCGAGAGAGAAGGCGAGAGAAGGGCAAAGGGAAGAAAGAGGAGCGCAGCCGCGGTGGAACGTACAAGGTGGGAAAGGGCAGATAGGACATCGCAGGGGGGGAGCTAAGAGCATCGTTGGCGGCGGAAATGGAAACGGAGAGGCAGGCAGTGCTCCGAGCAGACAAAGGGAGCACCAGCAAAACGAGATCCTCCTCTTCTCGTCTCGAGCCGCGAGCCTCTCCGCATCTCCTCACGCATTCATCAACGTTGCCGTCCCTGAAAGGTACTACACCTTCCGTAAGACATCGACAGAACAGCGACCAGGCGGAGAAGAAGCTTCACCACTCTATCACGGCGGACGTCCTACATTTGCCCTGCCGAATATGCGTCCCTCACTGTTACGAGGAAAGCACGTTCCGAAGGGAGGGGAGGGGAGGTGAAGGAGGAGAAAGCGCTGACGTTCATGCCGGTGGGTGCTGGCGCGCGTGTACGCACACTTTTTCGTAGACGTAAAATAAAAAAAATTAGAAAAGGACAAAAAACGGAAAAGAGGGAGGGCGAAGGAGGGCGAAGGAGGGCGAGGGGGGGAGAGGGGGGCGGGGGGAGAAGGAGGAGAAAGCGGGTCGAAAGACGGAGGCGAAATGAAGCGAGACGTCCGTGCGGCTTCCATTGCACGACAGCAGGTAGGAAGATGCGTCCTGCAACGAGCTGCAGCCATGCAGGAGTGCCTCCCATGCCCGAAGCGTAAATCTCTCATACATCAACGCCCTCCATTGGGTAACGAAGGAACCGAGAAAGGCAAAAGATAATCCACCGAGAGAAGAGCGGGAGAAGTAGAGATGCGCAACGCGCAGCGCGAGACAGCGAACAGGAAAGACAAACCAAATGAAAGAGGTCAGGGTGCATGAGAGGTAGCTGAAAGGGCTTGCATACACCCACCCGCCCACCCACGCGCAGGCAGGCAGGCAGGCAGTACTACCATTATCCTCCCTCAGGGCACGTAAGGGCCCTCCCTCACTTCAACCTGCACCAAACCGTGGGACGGCTCACGCGCCGTCCTCCCTCCTGCAGACGCTGCCCAGCACAGGTCCACGCTGAGCTCCTTCACCGTCGGTCCAACCTCCTATTCCTCTGCTCGCCTTCCTCGCGCCGCCGACCCTCCCTAATTCCACTCTCCTCGAATCTCTCTACAGTTTTCTGGTCCTGCAATCCCTACGCTTCACCTTCCCATACCAGCCTCATCCTCAGCGTGTCGGAGATCGAATGAGTTTTGTCTCTCTCATTCCGCTCTTATCATCCGCACACCTTAGATCTTCACAGCATACACGCGCTTGGGGAAGCGGTGCTCCTTGCGCATCTGGTGCGCCGTCTTGCGGTTCTTCTCGTTGTCCTTCAGCGCGAGGCGGCGGCGGTGCGTCAGCTTCGTGCGCAGCACCTTCGGCATCTTGCTGCGCATCTTGCGCTCCGAGTAGAACTTCTTCAGGTTGTCGCGCTCATTCTGGTTCAGCACCGTCAGGATGCGAGCGATGCTCTTGCGGATCGGGCGAATGCGGCCCAGGCGGGTCTCAGCGCCACCCGTCTGCTGCACCACGCGCAGCTGGGACAGCTCCTTCTTGTAGTCCGTCAGCGTCTTGAGAAGATCATCCTTGCTCTTCTCCCGCAAGTCCTTAATCTTCATGTGATGGGACATGGCTGCTGCAGGCGACACAAACAAAAAAGGCAAAGGTCAGAGAAATGTGGCGGTTACGGCGGTAGAGGCCCCCTTTCTACGATTCGAATGACGTGTACCCGTAGCAGCACGTCGAAAGGGGGGGAAACACAATGGGGGGAGGTAGAGAAGATGCACAAAGATAAATGCACGTTTTTTATGCATATTTATGTGTGTGTAGGGAAGAAATATATAATGTTCGTCGGTGTGAGAACGGTGTGTCGTGGGGCGTGCAGATGTTTTGGTGTGTATGTGTGTGCGTGTGTAGGTCAGGGTAAGGATGGGGAGAGAAATCGACACGATGAGAAGTTGCGGTAAGACATTAGGCGGCAGGAGGTCATGGTGGTGAAGATAGAGAGGAAGAAGCGCGAAGGGCAAAGTGCGCGAGGGCAGGGATGGAGAGGACTAGCAAACAAAAAAGAAGAGCGATCACAAGCATGCTGCACCTCACGGAGTCCGCGCCGTGGCTCAGTCAACTCGTGTAGCACAACTTTTTTTCCGTTGAAGCCTGGTGGCCCAAACAGAGCGGGGAGGTGGTAGAGCTACTCGAAACCCTCCGATGCAAAAATGCGAAACCACAACCCCTTGACAAAAGGAAAAAGCATCTCTTACCCATCCCCTTCACCCTTGCACTTGCAGCATATCTTCGTCAGCTCTCTTGATAATAACAATTAACATCCTTCGAGGGTGAGGGAGTCAACGCACCGTTTCGGAGATGTGGGAACAGGGTGGCGCCTCTGCGTCGAATCCGGATTTCCCCTCCCTCCTTATGCGCACGAGCCGCCTCATCGAGGCACGCCCGACTCGGTGTTGATAACGAAAGCGTAGAGCCCAGAAAAGGGAGATGAGGAGGCGCCGCTCATCGGCATATTCCATTATTTGAGGGGGGTTTGATTTCGCACCTTGTATGCTGGTATATCCTGTTTTACATCACGTCCACCTCCGCAGTCGTTCCAGTCACGAGAAGAAGTCGGGTAAGAGAAAGGGCGAGGAACTGCCCTTCGTCCCATCCCTTTCTCCATCACCGTCACACTCCCACACTATCTCCCCCGACCCCGTCTCTCTCACACGCCCACCCACACCACATCCCTGGCGGATGCGCATGAAGGAAAAGAGGGGAGGGAACACGAGGCATTTTCGGAGGTCCACAGGGCGTACAGCAGCCCCGTGTGCCTCGACGAAAAGCATTAACTTGATCCCTCTTTTCCTTCTCCCACCCCGCATCCTCTTCAGGGAGAGCATTGGCGATGGTGCCCACCCCCTCTCCTCCACTCTCTCCTTCCACCTGCACACACACATATATATACGTGTTTGCGTGTCTCGTCGTGGGTACACACGCGCGGCTGTGGGCAGCACCCACGTTGCTTCCAAGTCCCGCATATATTGATAGAAAAGAAAAAAAGAAGCCTTCCTGCGAGCCCAGACGAAAGCGGGGGAGAAGGGGTGAGAGGTGGGCGTGTGAAACCAAAAAGTGAAAAGGTGACGTTTCCCAGGGAGGGATAGCAAAGTGAAAGGAGATCGGTAGAGGCGCGGATGGCGGGATGGAGCGGGGAGAAGAAGAAAGAAGGAGGGGGGGCGGTGGCCACCGCCGCAGGCACCTCACGCAAGCGCCACCGCATGATCCACTTCCACACTTTTGAGCTCTCATATGGAGGAAACCCAAGTGTTACGTGCCGATATCGAACATCAAATACATCAACGGCGCACTGCGTTACACAAAGGTGGAAGGGAGGGAGAGGAGACTTGAAGGAAAGGAAAAATGAGCAGCAGGAGGAGGAGGAGGGGGACGGACGAGCGTCAAGGTTCTCCGAAACCTGCTCCGTCCACTATGAGAACTTGGAAAAGGCACCAATCACAGTCGAGGGGAAGGAGAAGGTCTTTCAAAAAAAAAAAGGAGCGTCGAGAGAAATATATAAAAGGAGGAAGAGATGAAAACGGGGGAGGGGGAGAGGCGGACAGGATTCACACTGGAAAAACTCTTGTCACCCTCGTCCCCTCCTCCGCCACCTTTCTCCCTGCCGAAGAGCCTGCATGAAGCGTGGAGTATCAACAGGAGAGCAGTGCGACTGTAGCCCTTCTCCACCGGGTATGCCCCCCCCCTCGTCCTCCCCTTTCTCCACCATGTATCCCCCCCCCCCCCAACACACGCACACACACCTGAACCTTCACACACGTTCTCCACCTAGAAGAGTTCCTCTCCTACGCATTACAACTTCATCACTCCGAACTGGAGAGAAACGGAGGCGACCGCCCCACCCTGGGCCACGTACACCTTTTCGTAGCCCGGTACCAGAGGTGCCGAAGCCAACGCCACAACTGCGGATCCGTCACGCACGCAGCCGGTGGCGGTGTAAGGTAAGTTAGAAAATTGTGCGCGAGAACGGTGGTAAGGAACCTTTGCGAGGGGTTGGAGCTGTGCCACGTGCGTCTCCGCCGACTGACGAAGCGCCGTGATGCGCTCATCGCGAGACTTTTCCTCCTCCGCGAAGAGAGCTTCGAGGGCGATGCGCTGCTCGTCCGATAGCTTCTTCCAGGAAGCTGGCCGCCGGGGTTTGTCGTCAGCGTTTCCATCAAAGACTCTCCGCCTCCTCTCCTCGGGCACAGCCTTTTCGCCGCTTTTTTCCTCACCCTCCTCCAGGGTGCCCCCCTCTTCCTCTTCCTCTTCCTCTTCCTCCACGGCATCCTCCACCTCATCCTCCTCTGGTTCCTCCTCCATCTCTTCTTCCTCCATCTCTTCCTCCTCCTCGAACTCTTCGTCGCCTTCGTCAAGATCACTGTTGTCGTTGTCCGAGTCATCCTCAGCCGCAGCAGCGGCGGCAGCCCGACGAGCAGCCCTGCGCTCCTCTGCCTCCTTCCTTCGTGCCGCTCTCTCCTCTGCAAGCTTTGCCTTTCGAGCCTTCGCAGCGGCCCTCAGCTCCTTCATCTCGGCTGCCTTCATCTTCGACGCGGCAGTCTTCGCGTACATCCGGACGCCGTTCTTCAATGTCCGCTGCACGCTACGCATTCCTTGCTGCACCTGCTGAAAGTTGTAGGCTCTGTGTTGACACACTTCCTTCACCAGAAGACGATCCTTTATGCCGTACACGTAACCCTCCCCGGCGCCGATAAAAAGGAGAGGCGCCGCACTGTCACCGGCGCCATCCTCGCCACCGTAGCCGGTGGAAGAAGGACCAGAACAGGTGTAAGGGGCGTGCGGCAACTCCACAGTGCCGAGAGGTTCATGAAAGGGTACAGTGCGTCGCTCTGGTGCCTTCAGGGCCGACTTGCAGGCCTTCGCTGCCGCCTGCTGCTGCAGAAAATGCAATTTTGCGTTGTATAGCTGCGCTTGCGACCCGTTTGTGTTTTCGGCTGGTGAAGCAGCCGTCTCTTCCTCATCTGCGCCATCCTCGGCTGTTTCCCGCTGTTCCTGGGCAGCGCTGATCCCCGGGACGCTCCCATCTGTGGCCTTCAGAGGGGAGTTGGTATCAGGCTCCTGGAAGCTGATAGCTACGCTGCGGCGCTGTACGCCAGAGCCATCATCAGAAACGCGATGCTGGAGCTGTTGCTGCTGCCGTTCCATGAGCTCCATTTCAGCAGCAGCCTCCTGGAGCTCGGGCAGAAGCCACACCTTCATTGTGCCGTCTTGAGAGCACGACACGAGGCACGATGCATCTCCGTCACCCGCGCCACCGTCCTCGTCACCGCCCCCGTATACCAGGACGTCCTTCAGTTCGGACGGCGCCTGCACGGGAGCTGCAGAAGAGCCGTCGGTCTCTATCTGATCGAGAGGAATGCGCTTCGATCGGACAACAGGAATACGGGGCGGCACTGCTACGACAGAGAGTGTCCTGATGGGCCCGGAATGGCCTCGTAGCCCGCAAACCGGTCGACCGGACTCCATGTCCCATACATAGATGAGTCCGTCCATGCCGCCGGTGATGACGGAGCCGCTGTTACCTGTATCTACAGCGATCGCTGTCAGAGCACCACCGTCGTGCGCCGGCCACGTAGAGCGACGTTCGCCCTCCATCAGCGTCAGTGATCCGTCCTCCCCACCTAAAAAGATGCGCTGCTGGCCACCCCCTGCACCGCTCTCTGTACTTTCGGGTATCATGGTGTGGACTGCAAAAGGGAAGGTGCTTGTCTTCACCAGAGCAGCGCGCACACGAGGCCCACCCACAGGAGACGTGCCTCCGACGTCCTCCAATGACCATTGCTTCACGGTGCCATCCATCGAGCAAGTGTACAGCTCAACGGAAGATACCACCACAATGCCAGTGACTGCCTTGCGGTGCGCGTGAAACGCAAGGATAGGAATGCCAAGCTCCGCATCCTGCATCGCATCGTAACGCTCAACCGTCCCATCCTCGCGGCCTACAAAAAGAGGCACGAGTCCACCCCCGCCCTCCTCAGCATCGGCTGTAAAGGCTGCCAGGCAGCGAATGGTAACTCGTGACGGCATCCTGGAACGGTAACCTGGTCTCGTCTACGCTCCAGCCTTGCGGGCGTATGGCGTCACTAAGGATAAGAGAGATAAAAAAATTTACTTGTAGAGATATCAATGTATATTGGGAGGAGCAGGCGATTTGCAAAGATACGTGTGCGTCATTGCGAGAGGAAAAAGGGAGGGGAATGTTTGGAGGGGGGGAAGAGAGGCGAAGAGAGAAAGGGGGAACGAAGCCGCAGAGTCAGATGGTGAAAGGGGGACGCGAGAGGTAGAGGAGGAGATGGGCAGGAAGAAGAGGGATGACACGCTCAGCGCTTCCATGGCACACACCCATGCACACACACAATTTCCTGAAATGAAATAGGAGGAGCTAGGGTGGTGTTAGCGCTTTTGATGCGATAAGACACTGCAGCAAGGCAGCGAAGATGCCGTTTGAAGGACGAAAAAGGGTGGAGGAAGAGTTGGACGAGCCCGTCCCTACATTGCTGCCCAGACGTGTAGAAGAAGGAGAAAAGCGAAGGGAGAAACTAGAAGCAGAATTTTAGTTTTGCAGCCCAATCACCAAACAGATCTTCCTTACCATGAAACGCGACGGAGCAACTGAAAATTAAAAAAAGAGGAAAAAAAAAGAGAGAGAGAGAGGAAGAAGGGGAGGGGGGTAAACTAAACCTGTGGAGGGACACTCGCTCGAGTGGAAGACAAGGTGTATAACCATGCGACGACCTACAGACTCATCTCCTCCTGCGATACTTTCGCGCCTCTGCCATGGATCGTGACGGCGCCACCGACGCTGTAAAGGGAGATATAAGAGGGACTTCAAAGAAGCGGCAATGGCGTAGTGAAAAGGGGGGGAAAGAAGAGATGGGAAGAAAGAGAAGGGTAGTCAGAGGTGCCTCTCAACGTACGAGATAGGAATTGTGCTCGGGGTGGTAAGAGGGAGAGCGGGGGTACAACATGGGAAGCGGGAGAGAACGGTAGAGAGAGAACGCGGGAGCGATACATACCACAGCACAGGCAACAGCAATATCAACAAAAGAGCAGTGACGGGAAGAGAGAAAAGCTTTCTCGTTTCCACCCTCCCTCGTGCCATTATGCTCCGCAGCGCGACGCAGCCAAGTGATAGACGAGTTCTCGCCGTGGCTTGCAGAGCTGGTATGTCTGCTCCCCCCTTCCGCCCCCACACAGTTGAGCGCCATCACCACCACCCCCTGCGTCCTTTCCTTTCCCCCCCCCCTCCCCCTCTTCGCACCTCCCTCCCATTTCCACCTTGGTGCATTAGCTTTGAGCTTGCCTTACTCCTTGGTAAGCTAGAGCTTCCCGCCTAGTCCTGAACCTTCCGGCTCACACGGAACGGAGGTGGATCATTGCTTTCCTCGATGTGCACTACCGGTGGGTTCACTCGAGTCGGCCGAGACAGCAGCTCGAGCCGCTTCTGGTTAGCTAGCTTCTCCTTTTCGGTCAAAGGCCGCGACTTCAAGGTGAGTTCAGTGTACTTGTGCGGATCTGCGTAATAGTCGTACTGAGACACGAGGAGACGTCGATGATCATCATGGGACATCGACGCTGACGGGGGCCGCCAACCCTTTTCAAGTGCTCTGTAGTGCTCTGTCACGATGTTAATGCGGCCCTTCCTGCCCTGGCGGCTGGGACTGCGAGCCACCGATGCTCCTGCAGCTACCGACGGGGGTCCCGAAGACGGCGCTGCTGATGTTCTGGCCGAGGAGGTCGGCAAAGGATAGTACTGGTACACCGTCTCCTTCATGACCTCCGCCGCATCCTTGTCAGCACCAAAGATGCGGCGGAGTTCCGCCTCCCGCGCTCGACGCACCTTGAGTGGCTCATCATACACGTGCTTGATGTGGTGCATCATCTCCTTCTCCGACAAGTACTTTGGCGGTGACTCCGGCTCCGGGTAAAGTTCTTGTTGCAGGGCTACCCGATGTTGCTGTCGCCGCAGCAGTTCCCCCTGTACACGGTCGTGCAGGTACGCCTCCAACTCAGCGCGAGAACGGCGTGTGGATTGAATCGAAGGATAAGCTTCCTCTGCCGCCTTTGCCTCCGCCCTCTTCTTGCTTTCTACCCCGCCGTAGTAGAGCCGGTTGACGGCGCTGTGCACCATCCGAGGGGAGGCGTAATACTCCACGAAGGCCGCCGCCTCCTCATTTCCTGTGTCAGGTCTGGGCATTGCTTATCGCTTTCCTACCGTACCCGGACACCTTGATGTACTTAAGCAAGAGAAAAAAGAGCAGTCCCTCGAAGTCCTCGACTTCTTTCCTCTCGATTTCCTCTTCGCCGTCCTTTCGGCCCTCAGTTCGACAGGAAAGTACACAAAAAGACAAAGAGGAGAGGACTGATTCGGGCTCCGTCTCGCAGAAAACGCGCCGTCTCTTCTCTTTTCTTTGCCGTTCCACTTCTCCCTCCACTCTCTCCCTGGTTCGCTCCCTTTCTCTTTCCTTTTACCCCCGTGTATATATATGCTTTCGGGATTTACCGTGATTTAATACACAACGACGTCCTGCTACGATACACCATCGATCTAAACAACGAGAGAAAGGCGGGGTGTTGGTGGTGGCGTAGAGGAAAGGGGGGAAGAAACAGCTGCCACGCTGGTTGCTAATGACTCCCCGTCTTCTGTCCCCTCCCCCCGTAGAGCAACAGAGACAAACCAGCCGACCCGATGAGGAGAGAGGGTAACGGAATGCCGCCAGAAACCCGGAAAGAGGGGAACGAAAAGAGGG
This sequence comes from Borovskyia barvae, assembly GCA_030849085.1. Classification (NCBI taxonomy): domain Eukaryota; phylum Euglenozoa; class Kinetoplastea; order Trypanosomatida; family Trypanosomatidae; genus Borovskyia; species Borovskyia barvae. The sequence continues at coordinate 185,721 of JASAOM010001119.1, read as the reverse complement.
AGGAATAAGAATCGTTCGAAGGCGATTCAGGGAGGACAAAAAGAAGAGCTCTATGGGAGATGGCGGCACTTACGTCGAAACAAGGAGGGGGGACGGGCAGGTGCCTTTTATGAGCGTCGAAGATCCAATCACCAACACAACTGGAAGGAAAGAGGCAATTCTAAAGGAAAAAAGCGGTAACACACACGTACAGATATGCCCTAATCTCCGCAGAAGGCACGTAGGAATGGATGATTACCAGCGCACCACCTCGTCGACCTCTCTTCGCGCTGCAGCCACGTGCAGAAGTCCACGACACAAAAAAGGGAGTGCCTTCGAGAGAGAGAGAGAGAGAAAAGGTCGGTGCGTTGTGTATAACGGTGACTGCCTGTTCAAGCGAACGAGCTCAGAAGGCCCGCGGTCACGACTAGAAACAGAAGCAGAGATGGTGCTTCTGGGAACGCCAGCTTGAAGAGTGGGGAGGCACGATCGAAGTAGAGAAGAGCTTCGATGGCCAAAAAAAAATGCGGCGAGTGTGTGGGGGGGGGAGGGAGGGGGGGGAGAGGGAGCTCCGGTGAAAGGGCGCACCACCTGCTTTCCCCACAATTTGGCCGCCAGTAGTCACAGACAGCGGCACCGAAGCGAGAGGAAGGGGCAGAGGTGGGTCGTAAGATGAGCGTGTACGACTCTATATTAAGGTGATGAGAAAAGCAGGAAAGACGGAAGAGTAAAGGAAGACGCGCCCGCGTGGACGTGAGACATTGCAAGAGAGAGCAGGAGAGGGGGAGGGAAATGCGCAGGGTGCAGGTGGGCAATGACTTGGAATCGAGGATGCTGCTCTGATTATGGTAGAGCGAGCGGAAGGGAGGAGGGGAAAAGGCAGGAAAATGGTCCATGCGCAGAGCAGCGAGATCGGAAATCTAGAAGAGAAAGACCGATGAGCTCCTCATAGAGCCTATTCAACCCCAAGGGTGCGCGTGAGGCTGATATAAAAGCACGCGAAGACGAAAAAGATCTGAGCAAGAGGCAGCATGAGACAAGGGGGAGACGGAAGATGAGGCGCAAGAGGGAGAGCCCATAGGTGAAGAGAGACCCCTTTTCTCATCTCATTAACCTCCCCCGTCCCCCAATGCTCACCCGCTGAGTCAACCTGTGTCCCACCCCCATCCTTACCCAACAGCCCCTTACCTCCACCACCCCGTCTCCTTTTCATCAGTGATGCTGCCGGAGAAGCCAGAGCGCACGCATGTTTTGCCATCTACTCATATCTTCTCCTTCGTGGCCCTTTGCCATCACCGCCCCCTCCTTTCCATCCGCCTCTACTTCTCTCGCGAAGGACAGCCATGGAGGGGGCCCAATCCTTTCCCCCTCCTCGCTCTCTCAGTTTCACTCCGGTACGCAAGAAGGAGCCATCCCCATAGGTTCACCGTCGCCCCTTACCACCTCTTCGTGAAACCCTCGGGCTCCTCCATTCACGCCCAAGTTTCAGTGCAGCGAGAGAAAGGAGAGGAGAGACGCGCCCGCTTTTTTGTTGTTGCGGTTATTCGCCCTTTCTTTTCTTCGTCTTCCCATTTTTTACTGGTGTCTTCTCTGCTACGGGGTGGAGTGACGCACAGCCAGACATATTCTCTTCCCCCATCCCGGTTGTTTCTTGTACGAAGCGCATCGTGAGTATGTGCACTTGTGTCTGGGGAGGGGGGGGGACCATTCCGCATCTTTCCATAGAGGAACACCCACAGCCTCCCTCTCCTCAGCTGCGGTGCTCCTCTATGGAAAGATGCGGATAGCGACCAAGGAAATCGCCAAGATTGTCTCATGCAACAAGGAGAAGCAAAAGAGGAGGGGGGGATAGAGCTCGCACGCACACAACTACACAAAGGAAGCCAACGGAGCATACGATAACCCTCAGCGTTACCTGTCTTTTCTTTTTCTTTCACTTTATCACTAGGCCTGTCGCTCCCACCCACATTTTTGAGAGGGGAGCGACACCCCTCCCCCCTCTTTTTCGGTGTTCCGATGTGACCGCTCTCTTTGATGAAAAAAAATGGTGATTCACTTGGCCCTTGGGCTGGCGTGAAGGGCACTCCTTCACTCACGCACACGCTCTCATCTTCCATCTCGCGGCCGAGTGAGAAAGGAAGAAAGCTACGCGGTGATGAAGAGAGAACATGCAAAAATATGTGTGTGTGAACAGAAGCATAGACTCCCTCAACAGCAACTACATAGAGAGGAAAACGCAAGACTCGAAAACCTCGGGACGGACGAGCGATAACACACTCGTGTGTGCGTGCCACGCCTTTTGAAACAAAAAAAGTTGCACGTTCGCGGTGAGGAAGGGGAGCATTAGCCGGTGCATGGCGTTCCTTTGCCGCTGTTGAGTTGTCAACTTTACACGAGACCGTACGGTCAACCCTCCGAACCAAAGAAAATAGGCTGGAGGATCAACCACAGGGCGCCTGAGCTACACACGCAACGGAAACAACGGGACCCTTCGCTCATGACGCATCACCGACGCATCGGAAATGGGCACCCCGTCGCCACTCCTTTCCTCTACGGTGCGCCAGCTCCCCTCCTTTTCCTTCTTCTTCTCTCGTATCGAGTGTACGAAATAGGAAAGGGGGCGGGGTGAAGGGGGATCACCAATACGGCAACAGGAAATTCTACCCCACGACCTCAGCACCCTTTGCTTCCGCTCCGTTTGCCCTACTCGTCTGCCCTCACACCCAAATCTACGCTGAACACAAGACGATAGTAGACCCCTGAGGACCTTTTATGGGATTCACCGTGACTGTTGCCCTGGCGATGCCCCATAATTCAAGCAAACGTGAAAACCCCACGTGAAGAGGGGAGATACTGTCCAGAAGTGCCTTCAGGACAGCAGGGTTCATCTCTCCCATCTCCAACTTCGGCATCGACGTCAACGGGAGCTGCGATACCGTACTCATTGCACCACCCATCGAATTCGAGATCGACGGGGTCAGTGGCACCAGGGCAGGCAGCATCCGCATCGCTTGCACGGATGAGCTGATGTGGAGCCGCGTGTACATGGAGCGAGGAATGGCGGTGCTCCCAAACACGCGACGTCCAAACATGATGGTAGTATGCGCAATAAAAAAAAAAGGATCACTATAGAGAGTGGGGAAGCGAAAGTGAGCGTGTGTGTGATTGGGTGAGAGAGAAGGAAGAAAAACTCCAAGAGGAAAGGAGAAAGGGAGGGGGTAGTCGGGCAGCTATCGTGTACTGCGGTGAGCTAGTGGAACGCTCCGAGTAGCGCCGTTGAAGCTGCGCAGGGTTGAAAAGAAAGAGAGAGAGAGAGAGAGTGAAGGAAGAAACTGAAAAAAGGACATGGTATTGCTCATGTGACGCACGAAGAAGAACATTAAGAACGAAGGGGAAGGGGAGGAGAAGAACATGAAAGGATACGGATCGAAGAAGTGCGCCAAAGAGCACTGCTGCAAGGTCGATCCTCGATAGCATAAGTCGCCGGGAGAAAAGGAAAACCGTTGAGGTAGGAAAGTGAGGGAGGGGGAACAACCGCCGTAAGGACCTGATTAGTGCAGCAGCTTCGTTGGATTGCATGCAATGAGGGCACGACAGTGCGCACAAACGGCACCGTAAAAGAGGGTCGCTGAACAGTCTAGTACAGTGGCGAAGGGGTAGAAGCAAGAGCACCCTTTCCTGACTCTCCTTCAAGTCGATCTAGCGGGTACAAACCGAACTCTTGCCATGAGTCACCCCACTTCCTCCCCCTTCCATCCGCCACCTCAAGTACATACAAATGAACGCACAGGCGGTGACAAAGGAGAAAATGCAGAAAGCACTGAGACCCAAAGCTCAACTGACAGATCCTGTTCCCGCAAACCTCCCTGCTGTAGATATGGATATCGAATGGAAGGGTAAAGGGGTGTTTTGCCAAGTGCATCGATGGAGGCACACCTAGGTAGCTCAATTTCCTCCCTCGCGGCGCTTTCGGCTCGCTCCATATTTTTTTTTGGGGGGTGCTGCTTTGCCACTTCCGCTCGCCGAATGTAAAGCGAAAGGTCCTCCTTTTCCCTGACTTCCGGGGGGGAGCAGATAAGCAAAGCTAGAGGAAGTTGTTGTCAAGAAGCGAGCAGAGGGCATGCTAGCGCCTGTCCTAGCGGCCGTGCTCACAAGCCGCTAAAGAAGCCCTCCCTTCTTCTTTTTTCGTTGTTCTCTCTCTTGATCGGCCGCGGGCGCTATACAATGGCATCGTCCGTGTCTACGTCGGAACTCACAATGTGATGCTCAAGAATCTCCTGCAGATTCGCAAGGTTCACCTTCTCCTCCAACTGGCTCGCTAGCTGATTCTCCAGCCGCTCTACCTCGATTCTCATCTCCTCGTGCAGGAGCTGATGAAGGCCACTCAGTTTCTCGTGCACCGCATCCACATCTTCCTTGCGTGAGAGAAGACTTATCATCGAGGCCCATATGTTCTCCAGTCGCTCTTCCAAAAAAGTTTTGGTATAGTACTCCGTCTGCACAGACTGAAGAACTTCGTCTATCCATTCCTGTTTGTCTGAGTGAGGTAGCTGCGGCGTGTGCTCGGAGGTTCCTGATTTCTTCGATGAAACAAAAGCGGCAACGTGCGCGGAAGAATCTCTTGGCGATGTCTCAGGAGCTACCGCAGCACTGCACGATAAGCGTGCCGGTATTGTCACCTCCAAATCCGCGCACCTACTTTCAAGTTCACGCAATGCCTTCTGCATCTGAAGCTGCTCCTCTCTATGCTGCCCTTGATGCGAAGAGTTAGTCTCCTTGATTTCGTCATCTATCTTCTGTTGTTTTTCCTGGAGCGTGTGCAATTCACGCATGATGGCGCTTTCCTTCGCGCAGATCTCAGCGATGTTCGTGTCAAGAGCCCCTTTCAGCGTTTCGACAGAGTCGCTGACTACCGTCAAAGCGGTCTGGTCAGCTATCTCTTTCATCGACGACGCGACAACATCTCGGCAACGAAGGACTGCAGCCTCCACCGTCGTCTCCACCCACGCAGACTGCATCTGCTGGGATTCAGCATGGATAATGGATTTCACCAGCATCGGTAAGTCGGTCCGCAGCGCGATCAACTCGCGCGTATGAGCCTCCCGTTCGGCCTCCATGGCCGTTATCGTGACGCATGGGGGGCGATTGGACACTTCCACAATGTGCCGTTGCAGTTCTTCCAGCTGGTTGTGGTGCGCTGCCATCTCTGCTGCGTACTGCACCGCATCTGGGGAAGGGGCCGTCGTTGCAGCGGCAGCTGTGTGTGCAGATGTCGCCAGCGTGCGCGAAAGGAGCTCCGTCATGCGCGTCTCCACAGCCTCTATGCGCTTTCCCAAGGCACGGAGAGTCGTTTTCAGAGGTTCTTGTCCTTCATCGATCATGGAGGCGAGTCGGCTGCAGCCCAACTCCTCCTCCACGGCTTCGACTAAGTTTTCGGAGCGCGCACTTGCAGCTTTAGAAGAAAATGTGACCTTCAGTGGAGAACCCGTATCGAGAGCGGCGTTGTGCGTGCCCCGCAGGGCCTCTAACTCCGCACGCACAAACTGCTGCACTTCCGAGTACTGCTGGGCAACCTGGGATGACAATTCGCCCAGCGACGCCGTGAGTCTCGCTACATCAGTTTGCACATCACTGAGTAGAACATCACTCACGCGTTCTGCGCTTGCAGCAGCCCTCTGCACAACCTCCAATGTCGAGGAAGACGCCGCTGCAGTGGCGGCCAGTTCCTTTTTCCAGTTGTCCAGCCACACGTGCACCTCAGCAAGCTGCGACGACGTTGAGCTCTGATGCTGGGTAAGAGAAATCTCAGTGTGCAACAGGCTCTCGAGAGCCGTCGTCAAATCAGTCCCCAACTTCAGCACCGCCCTCTGCATTTCCTGCAATTGCGTTTCCAAGTCGCGCATGCGAGAGGTCAGGTGCGAGTTCTGCTGGTCAGTTCGGAGACCATGCTCGCTTATCCGCATCAAACGGTGGTTCAAACCATCCACTGCTGCCTCTACCATAAACAGTCGTTGCAGCGGTGCAGCGGGAGACGATGAAGAAGTGGAAAGGTCACCAGAAACAGACTCTAGCGACCACCGTCCGCTTCGGGCATTCAAAGTTTGCAGTTCCAGTTCGTTGCTTGCCACGCGGCGCTTTACCGCTTCGAGTTCAACCAACGCTGGTGCCATCTCGCGCAGTGCTGAATGGGCCTGTAACTGTTCTGTAACCTCGACTTTAATAATCTGCTTGACATGATCCAGCTGCTGAGACACAATAGACTGAGTATATTTGGCGCCACCGTCTACCTTGGCTGTCAACTCATTGAGCAGCTGCGACATACGCTCCAAGGCGTGAGGTGGAAGCGACGGTGATAGCGATGCTGGTGCAGACGGCACGTTGGAAGCTGCCTTTGTTGCGATCATGACCTCCACGTCTTTTAAAACGGCAGAGCGCAACGTTTCCCATGAGGGTGGGTTATTCGATGCGGCAGGCACGTCGCGTGATGCATGAATGGGCAATACAGACGGTGGTGCAGTGCCCACAGCGGTAACGGTATGCCGTTCACTCTGTAGTACCTCCACCGCAGCGGATAGGTTGTGTACGATCTCGCACAAGGATGTTACCTGCCGCTCTTGCTTTTCACGCTGTTGGGCAGTGTAACCTACCGAAATATCAACACGGCCTAGTTCGTTGTGAAGCCATTCGTTGTCGTCCCCTTGCTCCTTTCGCAGCATGCCGATTGCGGAGACAAGTTGCTGCACCTGGTTTTGGAGTGCATTCACTGTGCCCGTCATAGTAGTCTGAAATGCCTCGAGGGACTCTTGCACAAGTCGCACCTCCCTTTGACTATCGCGGCGCGAAATGAAGACGGAATGAAATTGCTCAGTTTCAACCTCAAGTGACGCAACCCGCTGTGAAAGCTCTTTCCCCTGCTTCACGGCTCTTCGAGTTGCCACCTCGATTTCACCATTCAGTTGCGACAACTGCTCTGTCAGCCGTCGCTGTTGTTCTTTTACGGTATGCAAGTCTCCTGCAAGATCCTCGAAGCGCTGGATCTTTTCACCATCCGCCTCTTTCACGAGACCCCGAATATCCGTAAAGAGTGACTTGGACTCTTCCCGTAATTTAGTTTCTTTTGTACACCACGCCTCCTCGAGTTTCCTCAACTGTACTTGTACCTCTGCCTTCTGTGCCGCGCACAAGGTTTCCAGCTTTTCCACAGTGTGAAAGCAAGCAGTCATCCGCTCCCTACTTGTATTTCGATCCATCTCCATGTTCTTCCTCAGCTCACCACACACGCCCCGAATCTCTATGTTCTCCTGCATTTGTGCTGCAGTTCTATCACGCAGGGTCGAGACTTCTTTTTCGATGCTGCATTGCCGAGTTTTACAGTTTTCCCTCCACTCGGCGGCTTGACGCTGCTCATTCTTGATGGTAGACCATTCCGACGAGCTGATCTGTTGCTCCTGTATCCGGTGCGCCTCTGTGCATAATTGAATATGCTGCTGAAGTCGCGCTTCAGTATCCTCAACACTGCTAACGAGAGCTGAGACCATTTCCTTCGTTGATTTCACCTCTGCACCGTCAGCCGCTCTATACTTCGTGTCTTCTATGATTCGATCGACGCTTCCGGTGAGACGTTGCAGCACATCGTCTTGCTTTTCAGCCTTTTTGCGGAGGTAGTGTATTTGCTCCATGCGTCGCTTTTCGATAGGGCTGTGCTGAATATGTGAAGATTGCTGGTTTAGCGCAAGGGTGTTGCGGGTGTTGTCAATTTCCAAATCTGCCTGCTTCTGTATTATGCGCCGCAGCAGCGTATTCATTTCCCTTTGTTCCTGACGTAATTTCTCAGCGACAGAACGAGAAGCCTGCGCTTCGTCATTTAGCTGCTTCATGAATTCCCGAACAACAAACGGGATATTCACCCACTCATCGGCATCTTCCAATAGGACACACCTGCCCTCATAGCCCATCATGATCCTTGATTCGGTCATCACCTCGTTTTTGTAATAAGGATGGGTGCGCCGCTAATAATCACCCTAAAAAACGTAGCACTGTCGAAGGTCCTCACATGTATTGAGATTAATGCTGGTAAAACAGTTCCTTCGGTAGCGTAACGCAGCAGCTGATCGCTGATTTAACGCTGCGGCAGCGCTTGACGAGTGTCTGATTTAGTTGCAGTGTCAAAGATGGGAAAGGGGGAATTGAAGGTGTTGGAATGCTTCCCAAAGAAAGTGGCGCACGTCGGAGCAACGTGTGTGAATCCTTGATCAAAGATCGATAGGGGCGCAGGGGACTGAAAATTTGCAACAAGAAGAGCAGCGGACCACCCACAGCGTCTTCGTAGTGCCCACAAGAATTACTTATACAATATACCTATTGGGGGGATGAAAATGGTCAAAGAGCATTCCAGCAGCGCCAAAATGAAACTAAGGAAATGGCCCCTGTCATGCCCAGAGACCAGGCGAGCTAAAACTGGCACTAGAATCCTGTCTCTTTTAATCTGTTGGAGCCGAAACCACTGTCATACACTACAACAAAGCAGTCAAAAATATATAATGTTGGAAGGGAACCTTAGGAGACACGAAGCATCACTAATCAAAAACTCTGTCGGGTTCACAGTACGCCATACGATACGACCTGCGAAGAAACCTCTTTCTCCAAGCTCTTTTAATCTCCTAAATTGAGTAGCCACTTTCTGTAATCATCTTCATGTTGTACTGGCGAAAATATCGCATGTAGTTCCAGAATTCATGAGGGTTGATTGCATAATATACCTGATGGTCACGAACGTCAGCAAAGTGTACATTTCGTAGAGGTGGGCGAACTCGCGCCATGTCAAGCATGAACTTGAATTTGTAATACCAGTCCTGTTTTCTCAATAAGCCAGGTACATATACGAGACTGTGAACACCGTTATAGTTCTTCACTTTGTCTTGTGGGCGATCGAGGGGCCTGAAAGGGGAGCCGTTTCTGCCTAGTATTGCCGTGACACTGAGAACTAAGTCCTTATTCTCGAGAACGGTACGAAGTGCAACATAGCCGCCGTTACCTTTCCCAAGCAGATGCACTTTTCCGTGCTCGACGCAGAAGTTGCTTGTCACCCAGTCACAAAAGCGTGCAACTACCCCCTCCACAGGGATTTGAAGATTATGGCGTAGGTTGACAACAGGCGAGAGAATCACCCACCGTTGTTGCTTAAGCAATTCGTAGTGAACAGGCCGTTCAAAAAAGTTCGCGCAGACATCTTCAAAGTCCCGTGGTATGCCACGGTGATCCGGTAGCACCACCATGTATGGATATTCCTCATCAGGTTTCCAGTCCGGTGGTGCTACCATACTGTATGCGATCGGTGAAGGGTCCTCGTCAATGTTGAATGCGCTGTGGTCGACGCAGTCTGCCCTACCTTCAATGATCTTTAAGCTCGTCGACATCGGATAAAGAGCGCGGAGCTCAAACTCGTTCGGTAGAATGTAGTTCTTGGGGAGACGGCGAAAAGAGGTCTCGTTAGGGTGATATTCTACCTCTGGTTGAGGTACTCGAACAATGTGTCGGCGTTTCCGAGAATCGACTGTGTCGATTCTTTTATCCTTCGTCTTTGACCCTATAAAGGGACCATCTTGTGAGTACATGTGCTGGAGTTTATGTAACTCTATAAATTCGTTATCCTTTTTATTCAAAATACTCACATCTTCAGCGTCCACTGTAGTGCTCTTCAAGGAACACTCTGCTTCGTCTGTATGAACCACCTCATGGATGATTTCAGCAGCGTCCACGACGTTGTGGTGTGGTGTGCGTTCGCTCACAGAGCTAGGGTTCGAGATTTTGGGATTATGGCAGCATCGCAGCATCGATATAGCGGGGGTTAGCACCAGCCGACGGACCCGTAGGATCATTTTGACAAGACAAAGCTCTTGCCGCCGAATGAAGTAACGCTTTGAGAGCCCCACATAAAACAAAATTATTAAGAAGGAAATAGTAATAAATGTTAAGTGGCAAAATAAGCTTATCACAAATGTAGTGTGCGTCGTCACTACTAGGAAGAACTCACCTTTTCAACATTCATAGGTAGGATAGGAAACCTTCCATGATTACCTCCCCAAGTGCCTTGTAATGTGAAACCCTCTTATATTATATGCGGCTAAATTCGGTGGATTTTGAGCGTTCTGCTTGATTTTGATGTCGGTGTCTGCCAGAGCCCATTGCAGAACACATTGGTTTGCATTTATAAATATAAACATAAAATTTCGAATATGTATATGATCTCAAACAAAAAAGGCAATTTGTGCTGCACCACCAAAGACAGGTCGGGACTGTCACGATACAGAACAGGTATGCGTCAAACCTTATAGAATTTTTACAAACAGAAAGTATATCAATGGTCCCTTCCGGGAGAGACACAATTCATGTCGAAAAAAAGAAGGTCAATACAACAGCAAATTATTCTTTCCATTCCAATGTGTAGAGGTCGTTGCGAACCCCCTCGAGGATTGGAATGCGGTTTCGCACATCCTTAAGCACTCCCAGGTCCACATTAAAATCCAATACGTCTTCCTTCTCATCCAGTTCGCAGAGAACTTTGCCCATCGGGTCAACAATCATCGAGTGTCCCCAGGCCACATACTCAGATGAAGTATCGCGTGCAGGAGAACAGAGAAAGACGTATTGCTGGTTGTCCACGGCTCGCGCACGAGCTGTAAGCTCCCAGTGGGCCGGCCCCGTGACCATGTTGAACGCGCCCGGATAGACGATGAAGGATGTTCCTTGAGTAGCGTACTTCCAAGCAAGAAGCGGGTAGCGCATGTCAAAGCAAACAGCGACACCAAACTTTATGTGCTCATCCATTGGGATGGCGGTCGCGTTTCTCCCAGCTGTGAGAACTTCACTCTCATCAAAACAGACTGTCTCAGTGTTGATTCGAAACAAATGAACTTTTCGGTGGACGTGCTTTAGGATGCCGTCTGGTCCGAAGACCATGCTCGAGTTGAAGAGCTTTCCACATGGCCATTTCTCTGGAATGCTTCCTGCGACAATCCAAATTTTGTTGTCCTTAGCACATGTAGACATCGCATCGTAGGTTGGGCTTCCGGGCGAAAGTGATTCCGAATACTCGTCAAAGTACTTTGTGCCGTATGGGCAATTGAAGCATTCTGGCAGCACTGCCATCCGACTTCCGCGTTTTGCAGCTGAGCTGATCATGCTCACTGCTTTTTGAATATTAGTGGCCTTCTCGCGCGTCACTGCCATCTGACATAATGTTATCGGTAAAGTAGAGGACATCGAGAAAGTTTGAATCGTCTTTTTGTGTTATTGTTATGTCGACTGTATAGGCTGTGGGATGTAATGTGTTAAAAGGAAATCGCGGATAGGAAATGAAGAGGGAAGTTGTGCGGCGCCTCGTTTGGGGCTGGCGGGGTGTTTTTGCGGTGGCCGTGCCACGCTCCGGTTCCGTCCGGGTGTCGGCCCGCCTTGGCGTGCGGGGAGGGGGGGGGCCGCCCTTTGCCCTTTGGTGGAGGGGGAGGCAAGGCGCCCCCCCTGGTGCTCCCGGAGGAGGCAGGGGCCCCCCGCGTGGCCTTCCCCCAGAAGGGACTGGTGGGTGGGCCAGGCCCAAAGGGCGGAATGGGCGCGGGGCAGGGGGGGCCGCGAAAAACGATGGGGGTGTTTTCTTTTTATACACGCGCAGTTTAACGGACCGGGTCCTCACTCACACACCCGCGCCTTCATCCCTGCGGGGCAGTCGTTGCTTCAGACCTTGCGGCTAAATCTTGATTCTTGAGCTCAAATCGTTCGCCGTCCGACGGAGATTTTTTTTTTCAACGAAGGCGTGGCGAAAACAAAAGACCTACTGCGAGAATTTATCGGTTTGCCAGGTCAATTTTAGGTAAAAGAGGCGAAAAGAAAAAGAAACAAACTCCCCGTCGTGAGCCGATATAGAGCGATGCTGCAAAGGACGTGGATGGGAGAATCAAGAAGAGAAAGACAGATAACTTACTCTCGTCGAACAAAAAAATAAGGGTGCCCCCTTATCGCGCGATGGAAAAAAAAACATAGGAGAGGACAGCCGAAATTCGGGACCACCGAAATGTATAGTCATTGATTGATGATACCTGAGCGCAGATCTCATTTCTTTTAGTGAATAGTGTAATGGGTGCATTCAAACAATAACTAATAACTTCCTTGTCGCTTCACGCGAACGATGAGAGAGGATCGCTTCCGCGATTCAAGTGAAGGGTAGCCAGAAAGGGGAGGTCTGCAGTGCGTCGTAGAAAAGGCAAAAAATAAAAAAAATGAGTATTTCGATGCTGTCTTTCTCCGGGACGTCGAGGAAACAAAGCTGAAGGAGTCCCGATTTCCGTCCACCCCCCTTCATGGAAAAGGGGTATTCCACCTCAGCTTAGATTTTTTACGTTCCGTCTCGCACACACCGCAAATACAGAAGAGGGAGAATATATAAAAATATTTACACATGCTTCCTTCTTGACCTTTGAATTCACCCCGAAATAGGTGAGGATGCGGCAGGAGCGGCCACAGGATTTTTTCCATGCGTCTCTTATGGCGAGCATTCCCCACAACCCACCTCTCTCTGCGACACACTCTTTTTCTTTCCTCACGCTTAAATCGCTCAAATCCCCTTATGCTCATGCTCTTCGCCAGCCCTGCCAACAGCGGCACCGCCCCAGACCACCCCGCCCCCCCGCAGCGGTTAGGAGCGGCGATTGCAGCCCCTACATGAGTTTAAACCACGTAGAAGCGGTGGGGGAAGAAACCGTGGGCAGTGCTCCACATATCCAAGACCTCCTTCTTTCTTGGTGCCCTCCGGTTCTCCACCGTCACTACCGCGTCCATTTCCTCATCGTAGATGCATGCGAAGCTAGCCGCTAAGAAACTGGGCAGCAATAGGGAAAAGGAGGGGGCGTGTGCACAGCACAACATCCTAAACGGTGAAGAGCCTATGATAATCTCGGGTTTTCTCTCCAACCAATCTGAGTTTCCCATCAAAAGCGGAGAAAACACGAGAAAAGTGTGTGCTTATGAGAGGAAGGAGCCCGCCACAGGGACCTCCTCCTTGACTAATTGATTTCAGACAGCAGCGATGACACGTCACTGCACTTGACCCCGCTGCCTTGCACACCATCTGACCATCAGCGGTAGAACGACCGCAGAAAACTTTTTTCTTCTCATGGCGCGTCCACCACCCCACCGTAGTCATGTCGTTGCTCTCACCTGCAGAGTGGAAGACACGGTTCGAGGCTTTCTTCCCGGGCTCTCAACAGCATGTCAGCAAAAAACCTTTAGGCAACGGAGCACGGTACCAACACACGCTGAAAGAATGTACAAGGACAGCGCACTACCTACTAAAAAAGGATACCAAAAAAGCAAAACCCCTTTTTAGCAATCCACGAAAGGTGGGGCTTGGATGGGAGAAGAAAGATCTCAGCGTGAGCGACCCGTCTTCGGCGGGTGACACCCCAAGTCGGAGAGTCGTTGGCGTGGAAATGCACCCGCTGCAGTCACCACGATGCCACCCGCATTCTTAATAGTGGCGCATCTGCCGAGAGAAGAGATGAAAAACAAAAGTGGGACAACGAAGAGCAGGAAGGGGAGGCGCAGCGTCTTCTCGAGCCGAAGCCCCTCAACTACCTCAACGATGGAGTGCAGAGAAGCAGCAACGTGTCCCCCTCTGGGGAAAGCATCCAATTCTCACCTCCCCATACCACGATGTCGACATGTTCCGTCCCCATCCTTTGGAAGGCCATTTTCACCTGCATCACCACCACCAATAACGGCGCTTCCCTCACCGAATTAGGTAAGAGAGCTCATGTGGACACCGTCCCTTGCGGCGCGAAGCCTGAAAACTCCTCAGCGCTGGCCGGTGTCTCGCCTGGTCAATCTGGAGCTAAAAAAAAGAAATCACAGTTTTTATAAATAAGCCGTCAACCGGGGAGACGCGCTACCCCTTCTTCAGCGACGCCATGTCGATCACAAAGCGGTACTTCACGTCGCTCTTCAGCATGCGCTCGTACGCCTCGTTGATGTAGTCGATATTGATCTTCTCCACGTCACACACGATGTTGTGCGCGGAGCAGAAGTCCAGCATCTCCTGCGTCTCCGCGATCCCACCGATGAGCGACCCAGCCAGGGCATTGCGCTTGCCGATCAGCTGGAATGGGTGAAGCGCGGGATGGGGATGCTCTGGTGCGCCGATCAGGACGTGTGTGCCGTCCACCTTCAGGGTCTGGATGTACGGAGAGAGGTCGTGTGTCGCGCCCACAGTGTCGATGATCAGGTTCAGCGAGCGCGCCGTCTTCGCCATCTGCTCCGCGTCTTTCGAGATCACCACGTGGTGTGCACCCAGCTCCTTCGCCGCCTCCACCTTGCCCGCGGACGTCGTGAAGGCGGTCACCTCGGCTCCCATCGCGCGCGCCAGCTTGACCGCCATGTGGCCCAGCCCGCCGAGGCCGACAACACCCACTCGGCTGCCGGCCTTCACGCCCCAGTGGCGCAGCGGCGAGTACGTCGTGATGCCGGCGCACAGCAACGGGGCCGCTGCGCACAGGTCCAGGTTGTCCGCGATGCGCAGCACGAACTCCTCACGCACGATGATGTGGTTCGAGTAGCCGCCCATCGTAATCTCCTTCCCGTCGCGGGACGTCGAGTTGTACGTGCCGATCATTCCACCACAGCAGTACTGCTCCAGGCCTTCGCGGCACTCCTCGCACTCCAGGCAGGAGTCCACCAGGCAGCCCACACCGACGCGGTCGCCCACCTTGAACTTAGTCACGTCACTGCCCACCGCCGTCACGTGGCCCACGATCTCATGACCAGGGATCATGGGAAACTTTGTGCCGCCCCAATCATCGCGCACCGTGTGCAGGTCGCTGTGGCACACACCGCAGTACTTGATCTGGATGCTCACGTCGTTCGGTCGGGGGTCGCGGCGCTGGAAAGACATGTACTTGAGGGGGCTCTTCGCAGACTCCGCACCCCATCCGCAGGCTTCGGAGGGCATCCTGAGTACTGTTGTGAAGGAGAGGCAAATATGTGTGTGAGCGTAGAGTCACTGAAATAAAGCTAGGGGAATGGAGTGCTAGCGGGATTCGTAAGGCGCGTTCTGGCACCGCCCGTTGGTGCAAGCGAGGAGAGGACAGAAGGGAGAGTTAATGTATCAAGGGTCCGAAAGGGAGCACAGCAGGATGTCCCTTTGCGATCGCCCTGTGACCTCGTCAACGCTGAACCGCACTTCGGGGCGGTCGATACGCTCCCTCCCTGTTCACCTCGCTGTCCCCACCGCTTCCACTCTCCGCAAGGTCGGCAGAGGAGGCGATCGGAACCGCACAGGGTCATAAAGGGGCGCGTGAGGCCCGAGACTCAGAGGGAGAGGATAAGAAGGGAGGACGAACGCGAAAGGACGGCCTCGATCCATGCAAAACTACCCGCCTTTACGGGTGTTCCCTTTTCGAGACCGTTTGCAGATTTGCTACCGTCACCACCCGCACCACTCCTTCAAAACGTGTTCTTCCTCATCCGCCGTGGGGGAGGGTCGCGCGCACACCCAACCGGTGCTGGCGATGACAATGGATAGCTTAGGGCGACTAGTAAGGAAAGTGCAAGTGGAGGCTAAGACAGTAATTAGAGCATAGTCATCATGTAGAAACACTTGCGGGGACCCACTCCCACATGACAGCTCTCATTCGTCTTCCTCCCTGCCTCGCTGCACCGCCGACTCCGCCATGCACGCGGCGGTGCCACGCCTCCTCACCCCTGCGAACTCGACAGGGGAGTCCATATAGGGGGCAGGAGGGCGGTGAGGTAAGGCGACACACGCGGAGTGCAGAGGTCGATAAGGGTCAACGAGAAACGGACTACGAGGGAGAAGGAGGAAAGAGAAACAAGGGAGAGAGATTCATCCGCGAAGAGACGGTGATATTTTTAAAAAAAAACTCAAGCATCACGCAGGACCCCGGCAGCTTGAAACAAAACAAAATGACACAAACTAAAGATGATGCCGATCTGCCTCCATATGCGCTTGGGATTCAAGAGAGAAAGTGAGATGTTTATGTGTGTGGTCATCGTCGTACGGGTCTGTAAAGGTTTCAGGGAACGATCTACATCCTCTTCGCAATCGACCGACCCTGCCGCTCTACTTTCACGATGGCGCGAAAAAGGTACTTTACCACACGAGCAAGGCGAGGCACTCCCCCATGAACAGCCAGGAAGCGTGCAGCGGCCCCTTCCCTAAGCGTAACGGCTGGAGTGAGCGAGGCCGAGAACGACCACTCAAAATTATCGCACCCAGCTTTGGAGGAAGGGGGCAGTGTCTTATGCCTTCTTCAGCGACGCCATGTCGATCACAAAGCGGTACTTCACGTCGCTCTTCAGCATGCGCTCGTACGCCTCGTTGATGTAGTCGATATTGATCTTCTCCACGTCACACACGATGTTGTGCGCGGAGCAGAAGTCCAGCATCTCCTGCGTCTCCGCGATCCCACCGATGAGCGACCCAGCCAGGGCATTGCGCTTGCCGATCAGCTGGAATGGGTGAAGCGCGGGATGGGGATGCTCTGGTGCGCCGATCAGGACGTGTGTGCCGTCCACCTTCAGGGTCTGGATGTACGGAGAGAGGTCGTGTGTCGCGCCCACAGTGTCGATGATCAGGTTCAGCGAGCGCGCCGTCTTCGCCATCTGCTCCGCGTCTTTCGAGATCACCACGTGGTGTGCACCCAGCTCCTTCGCCGCCTCCACCTTGCCCGCGGACGTCGTGAAGGCGGTCACCTCGGCTCCCATCGCGCGCGCCAGCTTGACCGCCATGTGGCCCAGCCCGCCGAGGCCGACAACACCCACTCGGCTGCCGGCCTTCACGCCCCAGTGGCGCAGCGGCGAGTACGTCGTGATGCCGGCGCACAGCAACGGGGCCGCTGCGCACAGGTCCAGGTTGTCCGCGATGCGCAGCACGAACTCCTCACGCACGATGATGTGGTTCGAGTAGCCGCCCATCGTAATCTCCTTCCCGTCGCGGGACGTCGAGTTGTACGTGCCGATCATTCCACCACAGCAGTACTGCTCCAGGCCTTCGCGGCACTCCTCGCACTCCAGGCAGGAGTCCACCAGGCAGCCCACACCGACGCGGTCGCCCACCTTGAACTTAGTCACGTCACTGCCCACCGCCGTCACGTGGCCCACGATCTCATGACCAGGGATCATGGGAAACTTTGTGCCGCCCCAATCATCGCGCACCGTGTGCAGGTCGCTGTGGCACACACCGCAGTACTTGATCTGGATGCTCACGTCGTTCGGTCGGGGGTCGCGGCGCTGGAAAGACATGTACTTGAGGGGGCTCTTCGCAGACTCCGCACCCCATCCGCAGGCTTCGGAGGGCATCCTGAGTACTGTTGTGAAGGAGGAGAAGCGGCGTTGTTGGCGTGCCTCGTTTGAGAGAATAGAAGGCTGGCGAGGGCTACGAAAGCTGAAGGTGGTGTGCTGAGGGGTGAAAGAGAAAGAAAGAAGGGTAGATCGAGCTTTGTATACGGAGGCACGGCAACGCATGGTTGTGTGGGTGATGAGGGCAATGGTGTTTGATTGCGAGAAAGTGGGGGAAGACAACACAAGCCGGACGGAAGGTAGAGGGAGAAAGTAAAGATTTGTTTTAGGGAGGCGAGAATGGCAAAGGTGTAAGGATAGGGAGAAAGGCGTTGACTAGGCTACTACGAAAGGGAGGGGGAGACGGGAAGAAATGGCTTGGGATATCAAAGGTATATCGAATATATATGGCTAGGTGAGGATGTGTCTACGGGGGATATTCCCGCGAAGACAGAGAAAGAGTAGCTAGGACGACCATCGTGAGCGAGACAAGAAGAGCACCCACCAACGGCGCCAGAGACGCGAGCTCTAATATACATTCCTGATCACGCGGTAAGTCTTCTGATGTAACCTTTGGGGACGCTTTCAACCCTCAATGAGAACAACAACAACAAAGACGATACAGCCACCCTTTGTTCCGGTGGCTTTGCAACGGACCAGCTCACTCTCTCCATTCTCATTTTTGTCCTTCCCCTCCCTTCCCTCCCCTCGTCAAGCCGTTTCTTTCCGTCTAGTGGCCACAGATGTGAATGACCACTAGAAAAAGGGGGAGCAGGTGGGGGAAGGGGAGAGAGAGTGCGTGTGCATAAACGGATGGATGAAGAAGGCGAAATGGGAATAGATGGAGAGGACGTAACTCTTTTGCTTTGGTCTCGTCTCTTCGCCGGGATTTTCTTGTGTTTTTCATGTGACGTGATGAGCCCTTCCACTTCTTCCTCTTCTATCTGTACGAATGCAAAGACGCCAACACACACACACACACCTGTCAACGCCCAGTCCATCGTTCATGCTCTCAAGACCCATCGCTTTTACATCCCCAGATCGGCCTCATTTGATGCAATCAAACGAAATAGAATGGAGAGAGAATCACGACGCAACAGCCCACCTCCCTCCCTCTCTCTCTCCCTCCCTCCTCCCTCTACCGAGTCGCTTTTCCCTCTTCGGGTTGACCCCACACCGCACGTTGCGATCCTGGTGTCCTTCACCGTTGTTCCAAGGGTGTGCTGGAAGGGACCTCGGGCTCTGTCGTTCTGCCGGAGGACCGCCATCTGTGGCTGGTCCGCCAACGGCTTCCTCTCATCCCAACTTGTTGGTACGGAGAGTGGAAAGGGCAGAGAGCGGGTGGGAGTACGTACGCAAGAGAGAGAGAGAGAGAGATGTCAACAGTTTTTTGTGTGTGTTTTGCAACCATCACCGCTGAGAGACGCCGAGAGTCGGAGGAGGGGGCGGCGAGGGGTGGGTGGGTGGGTGACACTCTGCCGTGCCAAGGGCTCACACGGACTCATCAAAAGACCAAAAGGGGGAGGAGACCATCTTCGATATTTCTCTTGCCGATTCTCTCAGCTTCACAGGAAGGGGCACGTCCCATCCGATGACCCCCCCTTCCTCCTTTTGGCCCCTGTGGTGGCAGTACTTAAGTGGCTCGTTGGGCCTCGTAGGGATGCGACCCATCGTGACTCGCCGCCGTCGTGGATACGTCTTCCCCTTCTGGTGCGGTGGCTTCCATCGGAAGGTCCGGCAGCACACCACGGTCCTTCAGCAGCCGCTCCACAAATTCAGGCGGGTTCGGTGCGTCGTAGAAAGGGTACGACTTCAGTCGATAGGTGGAGGGGTCCACCGGGACATCAGTGCCGATACTCGGCGGTGGCGGTACGATTGCATCGAACGGCACGGCTGCCTCCTCCTCATACTCCATATACCACCCAGGTGTATCCGCAAATTCGATGCGCACGGGACGCGTTGTGGATTCTCCATGAAAGGTAATGTACCCGTACGCGGTGCCTTTGCTGCCGTCGCGGTCAAAGTCAATCGCAGCGAGGGTGACGTACTTTTCATAGGTGCCTTGCCGCCACTCCTCCCGCATGAAACGCTGCCCACGGGCGTGAAAACGCGTCTGTGAGGCAAGCTGGAAGATGTTGTGGCCGGTGGAGGTGTTGTATGCATACGTGGCTACCGCGGCCTTGAGCACCTCCAGCGGGTCTACCTGAGCAGCTCGATCGATATGATCCAACTCCACTAGCTGTGTTCCATCCAAGACGAGCTTATTTTTGTTATGCAGTACTACGCCAGGAAGGTACTCCTGCGCTGCGGTCCACGGCATGCGCCGTCGATGCGCCTCCGGAGAAGGGCGTGCACCCTTGCTGCCGAGGGTCATGGAGCTCCCTGCGTTGAGTGCATCACGCGCGAGCCGAGGAAGCGTGCGGCACCACATCCGACAGCGTGTGTAGGAGAAGGGAGAGGAATCAGGATAGAAGCGCACCACTTCTTCCCGAGAACGACTTGATTGCTTCGACACGAGATGTGCGTAAGAGATTTTTTAGAAAGGGAGAAAGAAGGGGGAGGCAATACGAGAGCATGGCGGTGGAGGGAGCGAGCGCAGGTAGTCGAAGGTGAACATCCTCAGCTTTACTTCTCTGGTAGGGTGGGATGGGTGTTGGACAGGCCAGTGCGATGCACCTTGATCTGTTGAATAGGCAACCACGGAAAGAAGGAAATCAACGGAAGGTAGACGGTCACAGACACCCACACACACAGAGAGAGACGAGCACCCACTTAACACAGAAGTATGACGTGTAACTCCCTCTGAACTCCACCCTCTCTTTTTCCTGCCGAAAACAGGCAAACGAAACAAACAAGCAAAAACTAAACGAGAAGGGATACGGCAGACTCAAGCGTATCGCGGAGATGTGCAAACCAACACACGAAAAAAGAAAAAGGAGTGAAGGGCGAGAGAGAAAGAGAAGTTGCGAAGAGGCCCCTCCCCCCCCCTCTCCCTCAGCATCGGGCTAACGCATTTTGTACCTCCTCCCTCCTCAAACATAATATGATTGCTAATAACGACCATAACAGACGACTGGAGCTCAGGTTTAAATCCGGTGAGACAGGACTATCTCTTGTATAGACGCAACGGCACACTCGCTGCGAGAGATCCCCAAGCGCTCACTCACCCACCAGTCCTTCTTGCACGAACTATTTTGCTCTGTCTAGACATTCGAGACCTTCGATGTTGGCGAGGGAGAGTACGCTATCCGGACTAACGCAAAGAAGTTAGACAAGATAGGAAGATTTCAGGTGTCAGAAGGGAGGTGCTGCCGATCAGCACTTCGACGTGTGCCGTCTGAGAAACTTCGTAGGCTGCTCGCACCTCGCCGTACGTCACCCCACCCAAAATAAATAAAACTATACGCCGACGTGTCTTCAAGGAGAAAGTCCCCTCGTGGCCGAGATCGAGAACCGTGTTGGCACTTGCGGCAGCGGAACCATGAGTAGTGGCATCCACGGCTCGTAATGTGCGACGCTGCTGCAGAGCTCCACCGAGGCTGCCCATGCGTCCACCAGCGCCACCTAACCCTGCGCCTCCAAAGCCTCCATCCATGCCCCCATTGAAGAATGGAAAGTCCGTGGCGCTGAGAGTGCTGTGCGCCGCGGCGTTGAGAATAAGATACGCTTGATTTTTGTATGGATCACCGCCGTTCGTCGCCTCTTCCGGTCCTTTCGGGCTGGAAGTAGTGGAGCTCGTGCTTGCCCCCAAATCAGGCCGACCCCCATTTCTGGTGCGCAGGGTGCGACGCATGAGGGCTCCGATACCGGCTTTCCCATTGGCTTCATCGGTGCCGTTGTTTCCCCCTCCATTAGCACCCGGATTGGCAGCGTCTTGCGGCAGATGGCCCATCCTTGAAATAAACATGGAGAGGGCGGTGCAACGGTAGACCTCGTTACTGAGTCCTGTCTCTTGCAGAAGTAAAAGTTTCTTGGCCTCCGAGAACTCACGCGTGTTGGCTGAGGCGACGAGGAGGAGCACCAACCGCACTCGCACTCCGAGGGTAAGGGACACGTCGGAGGCCAAGCGCCGCACGCGGTCATACAGCTCCTTGAAAGGGTGTCGTCCAACCGCCACGTCTTGCTCCACTTCGCACACCTCGGCCAATCTCTGCTGCTTGTAGCGGTCCATGATCTTGGTACACATGTCAATGTGCAAGGAAAGCTTCGCTTGCCGCTCCTGAAATTCCGGAAGGGCTCGAATGGCATTCCCGACGTCGGCCAACTTGCTGCTCGACCCACCACCAGCCTGCATGCTATTCATGCCCTTCGCCAGCGCTGGGTTGGCCGCCGTCAATTCCTCGAGCTTTTTAGGGAATTCGGAGAGACACAGAGGGAAGAACTTATGGCGGTACTGGCACCAATACGGGTCTTGCTCATCGATGGAGCAGCTGCGCTTGCCGCCTTGCCCGGAGCGGCCATCAAAGGTTTGTTCGTAGATGTTATTCTCCAGAGGCATAAGGTCATTTAAGAGACATTGATAGGTGCGTTCGTGCAAGACGCACTCCGCCGCGTCGAAGGAGCGGTCCACAAGAAGCAGCAGCGGAGGCTCGTCTGTGGTGTCGTCAAGGCCACCGTGCGCGGTCACCACGGAAGCCATTCGGAAAATGGACGGATTCGTGCGTGCCGCCACGGCGGTCTCGTTAACAAAGAGCCGCGCCACCTGCTGGGCCAGTCGGCTGCTGCCTTGGTACTGCACCGTCGGCACCCCAGCACCCATGGTGAAGAAGACAGAGACGAGACGGGTGGCCACCTGGCCCAAAATATT
This sequence comes from Borovskyia barvae, assembly GCA_030849085.1. Taxonomy (NCBI): domain Eukaryota; phylum Euglenozoa; class Kinetoplastea; order Trypanosomatida; family Trypanosomatidae; genus Borovskyia; species Borovskyia barvae. Next base: position 163,595 of record JASAOM010001119.1, on the reverse strand, counting down.
CTCGCGGCCACCGCTAAGCGCCGTCTCCGGTGGGAAAAGTTTCGCGATATCGCCGTACATGTGGAAGTGGAAAAGGAGGCTCTCCGGTACCATAAAGTCGAGGAGCATATCTTTCACAGTTTTTAACGCATCCACGAGACGCGGCTCCGATGCGATGAGTTTCCACAGGGATTCCGTGGAGGGCGAGGTGAAGAAGAGGTGCGCCTCACGGTACGTCTTCTTCGACTGCCAGTCCCCCATGACACGCCGCACGGACTCCTCCGTCGGCTCGATCAGATAGATGGCGGCACTGCTGAGCACGGGCTGGCGCGGCATCCCGAGATCCTCTACCAGGGTGACGCCGTGGTCCATCAGATCGTGCATGCGCACGCAGGTGCTGAGGATATTGGCTCCTTTGTTATCGCAGATGAGGATGTTGTAATCACCCTCTACAGGATCGAGCATATCGGCGAAGATGCGCTGCTTGATGCAGCCCAGGATACCGCTGTGGGTGAGCGTTGCTTTTCGCGCGAGAGCGAGCCTGGCCTGCGCCGCTACTGTCGTCGTCGAACCAGACGGACCATCAACACCATTACGGCTGCCGACAACATTGTTATCGTTGCCTCGGTTGTCGGCTGGTGAGGTACTGCCTCGACGCATTGTGAAGTGGTGTGTCACAGTGAACCCTTTATTCTCTTCCTTTCCTGACTTCCCCGTCTCCGTGTCTCTTCGAGTTTCCTTGTTTTGTATAAGATGTACGCGGGAAGCCGAAGCGATAGATGGCGATGAGAGGGAGGGAGGGTAGGCGTATGATGGTGGTCGGAAGGCAAAGCTGTACGATGCTGTGCGGGGGCTCTACGTGGACAAGGAGTGGTTGAGATACCGTGGGGGAAAGCGGAAGAAGGGAAGAGGAGGAGAACAGTACATAAGGTGCATCTTAGTACGGTAACATCGGAGTGAACGTACAGGCGGGCGAAAGCCACTAGCGGCTCGAGCACAGAAGAGGAAAAGTGGGTCGAGATGAGCCCGCGGTGGGGCTTCCACCCCCCCCTCCCTCCCTTCCCCCTCCCCAAAACGAAACCAACCGATAAAAAGCGAATCTCAGCGAAGTTAGTAGCCTTGCTGCACGGGCAGCAGGCGGATCGAGGGAAGAAATAGCCGCATCCCACCCACCTTCCCATAAGCTACGTTCTTCTTATTCTCTTCCGCTATCGTCCCAGGAAGGATTCTAGTTTCGTTTCTCCCTTCTCATAGTATAATATTTTTTTTGAGGAGAGGAGAGGGAAGAGGGGTTGCAGGGAAAGCTATGCAACGTTGCCGCTGTGCGCTAGGGAGGTTTCATGGAGGAGCTCACCATACCCGTTACGCTTCCTTCCTTCCCGTTCCTATCCCGTTCTTCTCTTCGAGCTCTTTCACCGACATCAGTATATCTTTGTGCGATTTTACAACGCCCCTCTTCACAATTTTTTTCCCCGTTTGCAGTCTTCATCTCGTTGGAATACCAACATGACACATTCCCTCTCTCTCTCTCTCTCTCCCCCCCTCTTCCATTCTTTTGGAAGAAAAAAATCCCGTGAGCGTGCGGGGAGAAGAGACGGTAGAAAAGGAGAAAAAAAGCATGACAAAACACGCCGAGAGTGCACGGGTGAGGCGCAAGGCTCCTCACACGGATGGCCGTCACGGAGACGCGCATCAGCATTCGTCTCTACACCCATGTGCCACCGCGTATGACCAAGGAAGAGAAAAGAAAGAGGAGTGCGTATGACAATATCATTGTAGACATCCGCACCGTGCTTTGTTTCGTCCGCTTTCTATCTCTTCGGCGCTTCTTCTCTTCTTTCCCCGTGGTATCCCTTCCTTGGCTGGTGTGAACGAGGGGCACCCACTCACATGCACGTACACTCAGAAAACAGGGCAGCATAAAAGGAGAGAGCATAAAATAGAGGTGAGGGGAAGGGGCATCTCAACACCGATCACTCGTGGAAAGAGAAAGGTGCGGCCTCGAACTAGGTGAAATCGTTGAGGATTGCGGGAGGGGAGACCATGGAATGAACGACACAACCACAGCAAAAGGGAGGGGCAGGGGGAAGGAAGTAGACCACGATGAGGCACACGTGCACGCATGCACACGCACGCAGAGTTGCTCAGGAGCAAACATACATAAATGCAACCCTTTGTCGACTCTTTCAAGAAAGCACACACATGGAAAGTGAGGCAGTCACAACGACGCCTGTACAAGCCCTCGCACACACACACAAAGGGGAAATAAAGCGAGAGGGAGATGCGAGAGGAGGGGAGGGAAGGAAAGAAGATCTGAAACTACTCCTGCACCAAAAATAATTTGATGGTTCGTACAAGACTAAGTGAAAGATACACGCATACACACAAGAAAAAAACAAAAAAGAGAAACGAGAGACGAGCAAAAAGCCCGCGGTCCCATGCAAATGGGTTGGGTGAGTTGAAGAAACTCAAGCTACGCGTTTCTTACTGTACATGAACAACAACAACCGCAAAGGTGAGTGGGGCCAGTGGGCAGACGACGCTGTCACTCTACCTGCGCATAGTTTACTGTATAGTGGCCTGGACCCGGCGCCGAAGGGAAAAGTTTCCGGTATCGCTCCGACTGCACACGATGCCCGCGAAACTCGTATTCCTTTGTGATCTGCTTCTCAAAGTTTGACACCGACTTCACTGGTGGGTCCAGATAGCCCGTGGGATTGTACATCACCTTAGCTCCACAGCCCTCCTGGGATGCTCGCGTATGCACCTGCTGTCGGCTAACCGTGCGACTGATCGACGGAACGCCTTTAATTCGAGGACCAGTCAACACGTAGCCTGGTTCGGAGTCGTAGGTGAGATCGTGCAATGGAAGCAGCTGAGCCGGCCGCACCTGACCCTTGCCGAGATCGGTCGTACAACCGGCGCGCGGCTTCGTGAGCGTCAACGAGGGCACATCACCCAACTCCGTGACGTTCGTGGCATAGGGCTGCTGACGTGCTGCGGGAAGGGGGTTTATGATGGCTGTGCGACTGCGGGGCTGCGTCACATGGTTGACGTCTCCATCGTCATCCTCAGAAACACCCAGCTTTGCAGCACCACCGTCACTCGCGGTGGCGCGGCTTCCTCCCATCACACGAGCCTCACGATCAGCTCGGCTTGGGACCTTGCCGAAGTCACGGATATGCGACAGCTGCGAGGCTTCCCCGATGAGGGAAGGGGGATAGGCTAGGTTGCGTTCGACAGACGCACTGGTGTCCTTCACCGTGCGAGCCACGGCGGGGTCCGCATCTGCACTGCCAAGCTGCGTGCGTGGAGGTAGAATGGCCACCTTCGCCTTGGGCTGTGTGGCGCGCAGGGCCTCTTCGACATCCAATGGTTCCCCGCGTGGCTGCGTCGCGGCCCGGCCATACCAATGCGAGCCTCGACCAGTTGTTCGATCCATCGCCACCGTCTTGGGCTGATTCGCTGCGATATCCCCACAAACGTCATAGATGGACGCTGGCACCCCAGATACGAGCGGTTCGCGCCGTCGATGCGACTCCGAAACATCCAACTGGAGAAAGCAGGGCACTCGCCGTGTCGTGGAACGCACATCTGGGTAAGGCCAGTAGAACTTATCGGGTGCGGCAGTGCCATGCTGGATATGTCGAGGAGATTCTGAGATAAACATGGAGCTGCCTTTGATGTTGCGGCCGTGCGTGTCGCCGCCGCGACGAGTGGCGGAGTCGGTTCTCACACCCTGCGACTCGCCTGGGAAGATCGTGCCGTTGAGCATGTCGTCCCGTTGCGTCTGCCCCAAGGTTCCACAGTTGTCGTTGATGGTACCCGGTACTTGGAGGGTGTGGGGTCCCTCGCTGCCTACCGTACCAGCCCCCTGTACGGAGGCCGATCGCCCGCCTTGTGGATGCGATGCGGGAGCCTGAGGCGCCACGTAGCCACCCAGGACACGCGGTTCCACAACCGAATAGCGAAGGTGGTACTGACCGAGACAGGGCTGACGACGACCAGCGAGATGACGCTGTTGCGGTTCGCTGACGCCCCTCTCCGATGGGACGGCGGTGTGCCGTGCATGGGTCATATTGGGGCGGCCCTGGCACGTAAATGCCCACGTCCCTCCTTTCGGTCCGGAGCGAGGAGAGGTGGTACCACCATCCGCTGGTGGGGGAGACGAGCCGTCAGCCGTGGTGGCAGCACACCCTTCCTCATCCGCGGCGGTTTCCTGGGATGCGTACTGGTGTTGGAGGAGCAGTCGCAAGCGATACGGAAGCGTCTCCTGGTCTACGAGGAGGTGCTGCCGAGTGTCCTTCTCGCCATACTGCGGTGGCGGCTTCACTAACTGGGCAAGCTGCTGAAGGAGATCGGGATGCGGTGCAGAGATGCCGCGTAAAGCCGTCTGCTGCTCCGTGCGAAGGGCGTCGGTGCGGTACGCACGAAAACTGCTGACAAGTTCATAATTATCCTCGATCATCCGCGTAGTGGCGTAAGTCGGTACCGCTCCTATAAGGGTGACGTACCCGCGATCCTCACCACCAATTTTCGTGCCTCCAAGCGCCTCTGTACCGTCATCTGCAGCTGCTTTCATGGACGGCGCCATCGTCGGTAGTGCAGGCACAAACAGACAGGGGGCGTCAGCAACTCCAGACTTCTGATGGGCCGATGTAGACTGTGACGCAACGGCAGTCGCGCCGTGCCCTTTGGAAGCTGGTGGGGAACCCATCGCCGTGACTCCGGCCGCAGACTCCGGTGTGGCTGTCGCCTCTGCGCAGTCACTCTTCGCGAGAGCGGTGGCCCGCTTATGTGTAGCATCGCATATCAATTGCATTTCGCGTTGCAGACGTATTTGCCGATCTCTCTCCAGCCGGTTCATCTGCAGGGCGCTGGGTTCCATCTCCACCCCACCGAAGCGCTGGTGCGACAAGCTGGTATCGAGGGCGCGGCCTACCGTACTGTGGGCACTCTTTGCGGATTTCACGAGTGAAGCCAACAGCGTGGGGTCATCCAACGTCGAGGCGCCCTCAGGGCCACCTCGACCGCTACGAGCGCCGGAGCCGAAAGTAAAGTCTGCCTTGGACATGAGCAGCTCAGTGGTATATAAACTGTACAGGTATGAGAGATAATAAAGAAAGGCAGAGATAGGAAAAAGGAGAGGGATAAAACAAGTCACCCGGCACAACCGCAAGATGAAGTCCCCCGCCCTCCTCCCCTCCACCTCTCCCTGCGCTAATGGTAATGCGGAAGGGCGCGACCCGGCTCGATGGGTGGAGGGTACGTATACTCGAAGATTCGGAGATATCACCAAAGTATCGACTCCCCGAGATTCGTGCACGGAGATGCCCACTCAGAAGTCGTTGCACGTGCCGCGATGGAGCAGCGAGGGGGTAGGGGAGGGAGTCGTCAGGCAAACGACAGGATACAAGTAGAAGGAGAGGGAGTGAAATACATACACACGCACGCACACATACACTCCAAGAGTCGCGGAAAGAGAAGATCGTGTGTGACGGTGGCGCGCCTTTTTTTAGTAGGCGAGCAAAAAGCCAACATAGAAGAGAAAAAAGTCAGAGCGGTGGGGGGTGGGGGTGGGGAAGAGACAACGAAAGGCGGAGTGGCACAGTGATGATGTCAGTATATATATGTGTGGAAAGAGAAAGATGATGAAAAGTAGGAGAGGGGGTGTGTACATATGGTGCTACATATACGAGTAGAGGGTTCACCACTACGGTATACCCCTCTCATTCCCTCGTCGTTATGCGCGCCTCGTGAAGCGCATGCAGAGGAGGCATTCTCCCCGGCGTTTTCCTCCTCTTCCCCTCTTCTTCATCTCCACATGGCGCGCCTGCTACGCCGCGAAAGAGATGGAGCAATCGACGTTACTGGAGAAGTACTCCCCCCTCCTTGCTTAGGTTTGTGTGTGTGTGCTCGGGGAGGGTGGTGGAAGGCCATCAGTTCGCAATAGCCAGCCTGTATTGAAGAATCTATAGTCTGTCGCTCCGTTACATCCCTCTCTCGACACGTGGTGCGACAGAGCCGCAAAACAGCATCTTCCTCCTATTCCCCCCTCCTCTCCCGTCGACGCCTTCTCATTGGGGAAAGCCGGTAGGATGGGGGGTGGGGGGAGGAGGAGGAGGAGAGGGGCAAGGACGAGAGCAGTCAGACTACAACACCTCTCAAAAGATATCCACCACCGCAGACCCCTTTGTCTTCTTTTGGAAACGTGCTCGTTCGCAAAGGAATGGAAAGCCGATCAATTTATCTATATCAATGTATATATATATATATATATATATATATACAAAGGAGTTAGGCAGGAAAACCCATGAAAAATGAAAGAGAGAGATATAGAGAGAAAACACGCGAGCTCAAAGCAAAAAAAATTCGAAAGCCGAAAAAAAAATTACGCACCCACACACACACACTCCTCGTAGAGAAAGAAGAGCGGGTACAGAGAAGTAAGGGGGGAGGAGAAGAAGCTTCTGAGCTGGCGGAGCTAGACCCCGAAAACCCAAGAAGTAAAAGGACCTGGAATAGGTCTCTTAGCGTTCGCTGTGGCATAAATCGAAATTCTTTAAAAAATCATGAGTGAATCGATATACGTATATATATGTGTGTATGCACATCCAGAAAAAATCCACGGAACTCTCTCATAATGGAATAGGGATAAACGATGAAAGAGCGCGTGATACACCACGACACTTCTCGCACGCCGACAGAGAACCGCTATTGCACCGCCATGATGAAACACCACAGAACCTCTCGATGCATAGATGCAAGAAAAAGCCTTCGTGCCTGAGGTCTTTGCACACGTTCACGTGAAGGGGAAGGGCCGAATCCATTCTCCGTGAAGATGAAAAAGAAAAGAAGTACAACCGATTACTGCTAAGGTGAGTCCCACTTCCGCCTGCCTACACTAGCCGTAGCTCGTAAGATCCTTTCATGTACTGTCTGGAAAGCAGTTGAAGGCATCTCCAAGGTACTCCAGGTGGACGATAAAGACAAAAAATGTCCTGAAGGGATTCGTAAGAAGAACAAAAGACGCATGCCACTCAGCGGCTCGTATACAGGTGCATACGCGAGTGGGGAGGGCACCCATCATGCGCACAGCCTGGGCGCGCAACACCCTCCCCGGTGGCCCCGTCCTGCCCGACGCACACGCCAGGCTCGCACCGCAACTTGAGCGGGAGCGTGAATGGCGAAGCAGGCAGAGCTCACCCGCGACGATTCACGCACGCACACACACACACACGCACGCACCGCGAAAAAAAAATAGGGCGAAACAGAGAAAAGAGGTGTGGGGAGGGGGGGGAGGGGAGGGGAGGGAAGGGGAAGTAAGGTTTTTACTGTTTTCCGCTGGCCGGCTGCGGCTGAACCGCACTCCGCATCGCCGCCGTCGCCGTCACGAGGAGGAGGAGGAGCGAGCGACCCACCGCGCCATAGGGGTCGAGGAGGGCGCCAGGGGTGGGAGGGTGAACGCACGCCGCTCGCACGAGCGCACCACCGGGCGTCACTGACCCCCTCAGAAGAGCGATGCGATCACCCGCACGCCGCGCAGCACATCGGCGAAGTTGTTGTAAATGGGCGCCGGTGCGACGCGCACCACGTCCGGCGGGCGCTTGTCGATCATCACGCCCTGGTCCAGCAGCTGGCGCTGCAGCAGCGCCGCGTCGTCCACCTCACCAGCGCCGCACTCGTACCCGGGCGTGCTGCTCTCAGCCGACTTCAGCTTGTTCGGCAGAATGCGCAGCGACAGCTGTGCGCCGCGCTGCTCAGGGTCCACCGGTGTCACGATCTCGATGCACCCCGGGGGAACAAGTTGCTGCACAAGAAGCTCCAGGTACGCCGTTAGTAGCAGCGACTTCTGGCGGAGCGCGGGCATGCCGACCGACGCCATCAGCTTCAGGGACGGCGCCAGGATGGCGTAGCTCGCCGCAGGGGCCGTGCTGATCTGGAACGCAGCAGCGCCGGGAGCCGGCTCGAAGTGGCGGTGCTGCGAGAAGCGGCTCTTAACGTCGTTGCCCCACCAGCCCTTCAGGTACCGCAGCGTCGACGCGCCCGACGTGTGCCTGCTGTGCACAAACAGGCCGCCGATGTTGCCCGGGCCGCTGTTCAGGTACTTGTACGTGCACCAGCACGCGAAGTCGACGTCCCAGTCGTGCAGCTGCAGCGGCACGTTGCCAACCGCGTGCGCGCAGTCGATGCCAATGATGATGTTCTTCGCGTGCGCCGCCTTCACGATCGTCGGGATGTCGAACCACTGCCCGGTCATGTAGTGCACGCCGGTGACGATCATCACGGCCACCTCGTCGCCGTGCTTCTCGATCGCGGACAGGAACGCCTCTGTCGGGATCAGCGTCGCCGGGTCTTCCCAGCTCTTGACGCCCGGAGCCATGACGGTGACGAGGTCCTCGGCAGGATTCAGCCCCCGCAACTCCAGCTGCGAAAGCAGGCAGTACCCGTCGCTCGGGAAGCTCTGGTGGTCGATCATGAGCTTCTTCCGCGCACCCTGCGGGTGGTAGAAGGCCATGAGGAGAAAGTGCAGGTTCACAGTGAGCGAGTTCGTCACGGTCACCTCCGTCTCCTTGGCGCCCACGAGCGACGCCATGTCCTTCACGCACGTCTGGTCGATCTCGAACCACGGGTTGGGCTGCATGAAGTGTCCCTCCACTGCCTGCTCGCGCCACTTCTTCAGGTACTCCTTCATCGACGCCTCCACGCCGTTGTGCTGCAGGCCCAGCGAGTTGCCCACGAAGTACGTGTACTCCGACCCGTCCGGCTTGCGGGGCATGGTGTACGAGTTGCGGTGCTCGCGCAGCGGGTCGATGCTGTCCATGTGCGCGGCGAAGCCATCCTCCGTCAGCGCCATGCCCGTGTCGCGGGCGGCGCTCAGGAGCGTCTCCGTGGCGGCGTTGCGCATGGTGCAGTGCAGGGTGTCCTGACGACAGACGGGAAGGGGGGAGAGGGCGAACGAGCGGGAAGAGCGCGCAGAGCCGGCGATGTCGAACGCGGAAACAATCGGGGTGATGCGAAGCGAGAGCGAAACTAAAAATAGCAAAAGCGATAAGCTAAGACTGTGGATGGGAGAGGACGGGGGGCGCGAGGAAGGGGGAAGAGAGAGTAGCGGAGGTCGGGGAAAAGAGAGGCCGGAGGGGGGGGGGGGGAAGCGAGCGCCAGAGCCGGCATGGCTGCGACAACTCGCGGGGGTGCAGCGCCGGGAAGGCTGGCGCTGCGGGGCATATCGCGCATTCCTGATAGGAGATTAATGAGAATATATGGAAGGAAAAAGGGGGATCCATGTCTGCTCGGTGTTAAGGTTTTGTGAATGGAGCTCCGGGGAGGGCGTCAGGAGTGCTGTAAGCATGGGACAGAGGTGAGGGAGAGAGGGAGCGGGGAAGGAAGTCAGAGATGCGGGGTAAGAGGAGTTTGTCGCTGCTCTTCGTTGCGTTAGCCAAAAAATAAAAATGTATTTTAAAATTGAAGAAGTGAATTCGGCAAAGGACACGGTTTCAAGTTTGATGTTATCGGTCGTTGTGTTCTTGTTCGAGCTGGGGGGTGGGGAGAGGAAAGTGCGGTGGTGACGCCTTGGCTAAGAATCGTTTCCCATTGCAGAGGGAGGAGAACGACGAGGAAGAGGTGCTCTGTTCGGAAGTGCTCCTCGGGGATCGTGGTGAGGTGGCGGTGATAAATATTTTTTTGTTGGTGTCTCTTCTCTTTGGGGGGTAATTTGCGGACAGCTTGGGTACGGAGCCGGAGTATAGGACGCGGGAGTGGCGCAAGGATGGTGGCTTCAGCTTACGGTGGCGGCAGCAGTTGAGAGCGGTAGGATGGCTCAGAAGCTGGTGAGGAAAAGGGGGCAGAAGAGAAGCGTGGAACGAAAGAGATGCGCAGATGTTCTCCGTGAGCTTGGTCAGGGTGGCTACGTGTATTACCCCTCCTCTCCTTTCCAGTAGCCGCCCTTCGTCGGAGGATGGCACCGGTACCATCGAAGCGTGCGTCGGAGGCCTTCCTCAAAGGGCACTGTAGGGGACCAGCCTAAGGCGGCGAGCTTGGTGTTCTCGATGGAGTACCGCGCATCGTTGTACGCGCGATCCGCCACGTAGGTGACGTAGCGGTTGTCGAAGTCCTCGCGCGAAGACGTGAACGCCGGGAGGTGTGGTGGCCCCGTGTGGAGCTTCTCCTCTGCCGCAACACACGCCATCACGTGTCGCGCGACCTGATGCACGGACCACTCTTCATCGCTTGCGATGTTATACACCTCCCCGGCGGTGCCGTGGACGAGTATGGTGAGAAGCGCCCTCACCACATCTTCCACATAAAGAAAGCTCCGTAGATGATGGCCATTACCATGAATCGGCAGGCGTTCCCCGCGCAGAGCATGCACCATGAAGCGTGGTATAACCTTCTCCGGATACTGGCCAGGCCCATACACGTTATTACCGCGCGATATCAGAATGGGGAGATGGAAGGAATGGTGATAGGCTTGCACGAGGTGCTCTGCCGCAGCCTTCGTCGCGGCGTAGGGATTCGTGGGGCGTAGCACGGTGCGCTGCTCATTCGCCATCGGCCCTGTGTCGGGTGTTTCGCCGTACACCTCGTCCGTACTGACATGCAGGAAGCACTTCAGCTGGCCGTACTGCCGCGCACACTCGAGCAGGGTGTGCGTGCCCACCACGTTTACCTGAGTGAACAGCAAACTGCTCGAGAAGCTATTGTCTACGTGGGTCTGTGCGGCCATATGAACGATGGTGTCGATCGCGTGCGTGCGCAGTACGTTGAGGATCAGATCTGCATCCAGAATGGAGCCTATGATGAAGTGATAACGAGGGAAGATGAGCGCTGAGGCAAAGGGGATAGTCGAGGGGCTTGAGTTGGACGGAGCTCTTTCTGCAGCAGTTCCCAAACAGTTTGCGTCGTTTTGCCTCTCCGTTGCCTTTTCATCGTCATCTTCCGTGGGGCTCGCTTGAGAAACCCCTACGCCTGCACAATATTCCAGCTTGTCAATATTGCAAACCTCCGTATCGCGTGGCGCGTGGCGCAACACGTAGCGAATAAAAGCGGTGCCAATGAAGCCGCAACCACCGGTAACGAGAATACGACGACCTCGCAGATGCGCCAAGAGAAGCTCGTGCGAGTCTGTTTCATCATTGTACGGCACTCCGCCATTCGCATCTACGCTCCTCGCCAATGGCATTTCCATCGCAACGGAACTTTCCTTGTGACCACCGCTGAAGGAATCCATGGGTTCCGCTATGGCTGCGGCTACGAAAGTTGTATTCATGTCCTCTGCGCTTTCACTTACTCTTCCTCACCCTGCTCCACTTGTCCTCGCCATCCAAGTAGGTATGAGAAGGCAGTCAAACGGATATTTGCATATAGGTTCGTGTAGAGGAGGGGTGGAGGGGGCGAGGTGCGCCAGGAAGGGCTACTGGAATCTCTCAAGAGTGAGAATGGGTGTCGAATCGGCCTATAAGTCTGGGCAGCAAAGAGAGAAAAGAGAGAAAGGAGGACAGGAATGAAGGAGGAGGAAGTGGGGGGGGAACGGATACAAGCGTACTTGCGCCAAGGCGTACGCGAGGGACGAGGAAAAGAGTAGGCAATACCGATCCACTAGTCTTCTTTTCAAGGGGACTGACTGAAGTCAAGAGGGTTGCAGAAAAAACCCTCCTCTGCCTCTCTCTTCCTCCCCTCCCCCGCCCTCCTTCGAAGGAATCGTTAAAAACGTGACCGCCCTCATCCCCAAACGCCTCTTCCTCTTCACGTTGGGAAGGAGAAGAGGAGGAGGGGGGGAAGAGCTTGAAGAGCATCCCCCCCGCCTTTCCTGGCCATCAGTGAACGTACACCACGGGAGAGGTCGAAACGCGGCACTGAATACCACCCCGCAATAGACATCGCCGTGCCGTTTCCGTTTCTCCCTTTACCTCTCTCTGAACGTTGCGGTGTGCATCTTTGAGGCATGAGCTCTCAACGCACCATTTGTGAACAACAAAAGAAAAAATGATGAAACGAAGTCCAAAACAAAACAACAAAAAAGACGCTCACACTTCAAGAGGAAAATGCAGCCACCCTCTTTTTTCTCCTTTTCTCTCATGTTGCCTCGCTTCACCGCGAGTGTGATCACACACACACACACACACATACATACACACACACGTATGCGAGCAAGCAACGAAAGAACACGAAACCGAGTGTTCGCTTCCGTCCATGTAGACAACCGCCGAGCTCCAGATTTCTCTCGTCTTGCTCCCTCACGCGTATTCAGGTGAGACCGGAGAGCACGTATTGCCCACGTGCCATCCACCTTCCGTCCTCTTCTTCTTGTTCTTCCCCCCCCTTTCTCCTTTATATCACTTCTCTCAACAGCACCCCAGTCTTTGCCTAGCCTGCTCTACTCCAGTATCATCTGGGAGGCGTACCGGGGGCAGAGCCAGAACAGAAGTGAAAAACGAAAGAGGTGTGGAGTAAGTCTAGGGAGAAGATGGTATAACAGGAGGAAAATCCGCAAAAAAAACCACGATCGGAGGGGCGATGGTGTGTGTGACGTATACTCACGTATCCCAACTTGGATGCTCAACTCACTGCTTGGCGGCAGTGTTTGTCTTGGCGTGTGATCGGGCAGTCACGGAGATCTTCTTCACAGACGGGTGGATGGAGCGCTCGATCTTGTCGGCTTTCTTCTTATCGTTGACTACCAACGTGTAGAGGAAGCGGCTGCAGCGGACCTTAAACTTGGTAGCCGTCGGGTTGCGCTTCACCTTCACGCACCGTGCATCCTTGCGGGAGCAGATGGCGAGGAACTCCTTGAGCGTCTTGATCTCACGCGGCATTGCTTCGAAATAGGAGGACGAGGGACTGAGGAAAAAGAGAAGTGAGACTGTCACGTAAGAACGGCGATAAGCAACACGAGGAATGAGTGAGAAAGATAAAGAGTGGCACGACCCATATGGGATGAGCGTGGGGACGCAGCGAAGGCCAATGAACAATGAGGTGCGATGGTTTTGTGGAGGATCCCCGGGGGTGGTGCGGGATCAGCATGCAGCAGAAGTCATTTAGAGCCAAGGAGAGCAAGCAGAGGGAGAGAGGGTGTGTGCGTGTTTTTTTTTTTGAACATCAACAAAAGCGTGAAAAGAGAGAGCGGAAAGGAAGTTTAGCCAAGCTGCGATGAGGCCAGCCTCGACTGCTTGCATTGAATTCCCTTGGAAAGCAACGAAAGGCCGAGGCGCATACACACAGATATATTCCTAACTACATACAAATATATATGTGTATAGATCGACATGTAACACACGCCAAGAGAGCGATCCGGAAGGCACACACGCGCTGCAAACGTTAGTCACGCCTTTTGTTCGTACGCCACTTTGCTCTCAGTATTTGTACGTTATCGAAGCATAGTTGTGTGTGTATGGGTAGTTGGTTGGATAGACGCGGGGAGCCACGCACCTTAGAAAGCAATCAATAACGGAGGGGCTCGTCATTCACCTCCACCAGTACTCCCTACTCCATGAGTTTTGGAGGTACACGGCACGGCGGTTAAGAAAAGAAGGAGAAACTGCACGAAAAGAGGGGTGTCCGTGTAGGCGCGGAGGGGGCGAAGGAGACGCGTGTAGATCTATGTACGCAATTCAAGAGGAGCCCCTACGCCTTCTTCTACATGGGAAAAGCAACGGTCGGTGTGGCAAGAAGAATATATATATATATGGAGAAGAAGGCATGAGGACCTTACCACTGAGAACAGAGGAAGGCAGCGCCGTATCCTCGGTGCTTTTTAGAGGGGGGAAGGGGAGGGGAGGGGGTTGAGAAGGGTCACACAGTCTTCGTTTGCTTGAACGCTTTGCTTGCCATTCCATCGCTTCAGTTCACCTGCATTCCTCCCCCTTGCCCCCCCCCCTCTCTCTCGCCTTTTTCTCCTCGTCTCTTAAGCTGAGAGAAGCAAAAAAGTTATCCCGTGGCCAAAGACGGGGGTGGGGAGATGACGGGGACTATTCAATGAAGAACGCACTCCACAGCGGCTGAAACGAACGTGCTTGTGGGAAGCGTAGCGCAGTGCGGAGCGCCAGATGCTGTCCTGAACTGTGTGTTCTGGAGCAAACTCCTTACCCTCGAGCCTCTCTCTCTCTCTCTATCGATCTATCTTCCGTCCTCTCTATCTCTATCTCTATAGATGAAGTCGTGCGTGCTATCGCTTTCACTTCACGAGTTCTGTCAGCTCACGCAGCACTTCCTCAAATCGATTCTCCATCATCACTTCAGCTCCCGAAAGTACACGATCTTTCCGGATACTGTCCCCACGCTTCACCAGTGCCGAGTGCATCGCGGGCAGCGTCCAAGTTCCGTTAAGCGAGAATACTCGATCTGTCCCACGCAGCTGCGGTCGGGTAAGAACGCCAAAGTCAGCGAGGCACTCCACCTGCAAAGGGAACCCCTCAGCACGCATAGAGGGGAAATGCAGCTTCGCCATCAGCCGTGTGTACAGTTGATGAACCTCGTGCATCTTCAGCGCCAACGTCGGCACCGCTCGCTGCGCCGCTGACTGGCCAGCACCCGCGGTACGACTCGTTCCCATACGACCCCCAACACTTGTGAGAGCGCGCTCGCGTTCTTCCTGTTTGCGCAATGTCAGAACTACGATACAGCTGAGGACGTAGAGTGTCTGCTCTGGTAGGGTGCCAACGTGCTTGTCGATATCGCTCTCCACCTGATTGCTGCGTAACAAATGCACGCTCTTCGCCACAGTCATCACACCGGATAAAGCTAATGCTGGTGTTGGGGTCGGTGACGCGGTGGCCGAGGTGAGGGAGATGATCGCCGCAGGGGAGGAGCAGCTGGAGCGAGTCGAAGTACGACCACTTGCCGCTCCAGGTGTCGAGGAACCGGAAGTTCGCGACAGTGGCACGGAAGTGGGCAGATCGGTGTCGTTAACACCGCCGTAGGACGTCACGACTGCCTCCAAATTGGTCGGCAAGTCGTGTACAGCGCCACGTGGGGGTACACCAAGAGATGTGGCCATGGCTTCCCTGCTCGTCATTTCCGTCATCGCAGAAGTGGAAGAAATGGACGGACGCGCCTCTGAAACCTCTTTCCACGCTGCAGCAACGACACGATGGCACATGGCAATGACCTGTCGAACATCTCCTGAGAACTCCAGCAACGCTTTCTTTGCTATGTAGTCGTAGAGTCGAGGCTTGATGTCGATATTCGCGGCGTGAAGGAGTGGGCCTTCCACGCTCGTCACTGAGGTCTCCTTTTGCGTCGTGGCAGCGCACGATCCCTTTCCACGACGGTTGGTCCGAGATGAGGATGATGTAGCCGAAATGGACGAAGCCCGTAGCCGTCGATGGCCTACCCGTAGGAGCTCCTCCCGCCGTTGCAATTCAGAGGTGATCACGCTGATACCGATGTATTTCAGCTGCGTCTCACTATACGGCTGAAACAGCAGCGGCTCCAGCATCATCTGCGGCACATGGAGAAAAGCCCGCTGATTCGAAATAAAGATGAAGGCGAGCTGGGTGGGGTGCTGGAATGCGAGTTCAGCGAGGTGGGCGAGGGTCTTCGCCCCGTTCCCGCGCACGTACTCCACCTCATCCAGAGCCACTACGTGCAGTGACGGTGTGCACTCACGCCTCGCCGCGGCCGCACCCACCTGGAAGGAACGCGGAATTTTCATTGCTAAGCCGTCACCACGGCCCGACCCCGTCTGGCCTATGCGGGCCAGTTGTTGAAGCAGCACGCAGGTCGGGCTATCTGCTCGGGCATAGGTCGCCCGCACGCTCTCGAAAATGGCTTCGACGAGTTGGGAGCCGCCTACGTCAGCGCAGTTGACGTAATGGCCAAATAAATGACGCGATGTGGCAGACGATGGAGCTCGCGCAGTACCCGCGAACACCTCCGGGTAACGCCTGTGGAAGTAGGCGAAACTGTAGGGCGTCAAATCTATCGGAGCAGTGTGGGTTTTTTCCAACGACGCTCGCCGCTCCCCACTCGACAGCCTCCTCCATCTTCTCTGTGGGACCGGAGATATGGCACCCGCCTCAGACGTGAGGGAATTATCGAACTCTTCCTCCTCTTCAGTATGGTCTCCATCTCGCCCCCGCTTCTTTCCCCGGGCAGCGCTACCGGCGGCAAAGTTGCTGGCGGTGGAGCTCCCACTGGAGGCACTCGCTCGAGGGGACACCGGCGGGGGCTGGAGCACCGTGCTGCCCCTCGTCGCCTCTGCACCCCATACGGGCGTTCCATCGAAGTGCAGCGTATCCGGTGAAGAAGTATGCGAAAACACCGCAGCAGTCGAAGAGGCCGATGGGGTCAAACCATTCACCTCACTGCTGGTTCTTCCATCAGCAGTCTCATGGAGGGAGTTGCGTGGAGTACAGCTGTGAGATTCGGCCGCTACCGAGGCGCTCATCGATGCTGTACATCCAGCGCATTTCGATGAAGCAAAAGGCAAAGGCCAATCTGCAGCTTGGATGCTAGGAGTCACTGCTGCGAAGTTCTTTTCTATTCCTTCCGCAATCCACCCACGCTCCTCAAGGGTGCTGCGCTTCACAATACTGCGCGTTTGGGCATCACACGGCAGAACGCGGGCAGACATGGCCCGCAGAGCCCTCTTTACCGTCGACGTCTTACCACAGCCGCAGCCGCCGCACACGAAAAGCGACGTGTTAGACTCCATCAACCAGCGGCGTGATACATAGGCGATCACCGCCTCGTATTCTACCTCACGGCCCAGGTGTGGCGCTTCCTCCAACAGCGACTCCGACTGCAAAGCCACATCTGAGGAAGGGCTCACACCGTCGAGAAGGACCGACCGACGGCCGTGGGGGGGACCAGCATCCTGCGTCCTGCGTGTGGCTGCTTGAGCGCGTGGCATGATGAGATGTCCGGTGTGAATCGATAATGGTCGGACAAAGTGACAGAAACAGCAGCCAGAAGAGCGAAGCACTACATATATATATATATATAGAGAGAGAGAGAGACTTTGACAATTGTTTCTGACGGGTATTCCACCCTCTCTCTCTCTCTCTCTCTCGATCTCCCTCACACGCACCTAAGCAAAGTACAGAGAGCAGACGAAAGTGGCACTTGGCACGTCCCACTGAGAGAAGGGCACAGACGCAAAAATAAAATAAAAACAAAAAAGGGCAGAGGAGACGGAAACGAAAACCAAAAAAAATGTGCAGGTGCCTCTATAGGAACGTGATCGAACTCCCCCTCGCCTCAAAGAAGAATCTAGGGCCTTACGATCGTGTGTGTGTATCTATTTTGTATGAGTGTGTGTGTGTATGTATGCATGTCTGTCGGTAGGGAAACCCAGTAGAGTGGAAAGGGTTGGGGGGGGGGGGGGGTACATCGCCAAAGGCATGGAGGGTAGTGGTAAAGAGAGGAGAGAACAGAAAAGTGCGAAAGTTCGTGTGAGAGAAAGAGAGGAGTGGGAAGGGAGTGAGAGAAAGAGAGAGATCATAATCCAAGGAGATACCTCATGGCTTCCGGATGCCGCTTTGGATTCGAGCGGCTGTGACAGATCGTCCAGGACTGCAACCAGTCACTTACTCACACCGGTGCACCAGCATCTTCTTCATGTGTGTGTGTGTGTGTGTGTCTGTTTGATCGTATGGCTTGATTAGAGAGGTTCGCTGCAAAAAAAAAAGGAAAGGGAAAGAGCTCAGCATGGAAAAGAAGTCAAGTCAGCGGGCGCGAAAAAAATTCGGTCCGCCTTTTCCCCCCTCTTTTCTCTCGCATTTCTCATCCTCGGAAAAGCAGCAGGCGCGCTTTGGCTGCATCATGGTGATTCGCTATGGTAGGGATAAGTGTGAAGAGGGAGACCAGGAGAGAGGAGGAAGGAGAAAGGTGAAATAGTGGCAGGAAATGATGGTAAAGTCAAGAGAGCTATCGTTGTAGCGATATCAGCGCCGTCCCTTCTTCCTTCGTTTTCTGATCCAAGTTATCCCACGTCCTTCTTATCCCAGGCCTACAAACTCCTTCTCTCCTCCTCCCTCTGCCCTTCTCCCTTTTCCTCCCTCCAACGGAAAAGGGGGGGGGCAACGCACACAAAAGGAAGGGCATCGTCGTCGCCTTCCTTCCTCACTGAGCGGCGACTGCTGCTTCAGTGGTGGCTGCTTTGGCGTTACTTTCCTCACACCATCTCCATCATGAATTGCACCGAACACACCACTTCTCCCGAACAAAAATAGTAATACACAAGCCGGCCACGTCAGAGCCACACGCGCAGCGGCTGCTATGCGCACACATCCTTTCCTCAAGGGAAGAATAAAAATCGCCTTTTTTACGGTGGCATCAAGCCGAAAAACCGCGAATGGAGACGCAACGAGAGACGGAAAGATACCCATTAGCGGTAGCGTGAGACTTGCTGAGGAGAGGTACCCAGGCAGAAAAAAAGCTCCGCCACCCGACATCAGCGCTCGCTTACGGTGCTGTTGGATTCCCCACCAGCACGACCACCTTTTCGCTTTCTCCTCCATCCACGTGGAAGATAGATCAAGGCTCCACCTTTGGCCACCGAGATACAGAGAAAGAGAGCTGCTGCAGGTTCCTGCAAACCCTTTTCTCACACCAGCGAACTGTCTGCTGCTGCTCTTACGCTGATATGCTGCACAACCTCAAAACACCGTCACCACATCAAAAGCGGCGTAAAATAGTAGCATAGGATACAGCACGAGGTAACGCTGCTTTTCCATGCTCAGACCTTTCGCCACCATCGTTGTCCCGCACCAAGCCGACCACATCACCATCAGAAATGTAAACGGCAGCACGCCACGCCGCGTTAAGAGCCAGGACCCGACCGTGCGGACGACGGCGAGGAGCACCGAAGGCAGTAAGCCATAACCCACCGTGCTCACAACAAACTGCAGTGGCACCTCACCGTGTGGCTGCATCAGCGAGAGCAACATCTTGAAGAAGACGACGCCGAGCACAAAGAGACCGTAGATGGCGCTAAACTGTATTTTGCCCCGAAGCGACAGCAGCAGCGCCAACGATAGGGCAAACAAAATGGGCCCGGCAAGGTCCGTGTCTTTGGCAGCCTCAACGGTCATCATCTTGAAGGGATTCAGCACTGCCCGTGCCTTCTCCCAGATGTGGCCAGGGAAAATGCCGAGCTCCTCCAGCAGGGGGAGGTCGTCCTCGGGGTTTCCGAAACGCAGCTGATGCGACGGCCGCTCCTTCACAGGCCCGTATGAGGCTTGGCCATCCACTGGCTCCGCAGAGTCGCCCAACACGGGCAGTACTTGACTGATAAGACGGCTGAAGAAGCCGACGCGGCCCGTGCGGCCTGGGGTATTCGATGTGGTCGCACTTAGGCTGGCGGAGGGGTCTCCGACGATGGGCATGCGGGGCGCAGCGTTGTACGTGGGACTCACCGCAAAACGCTCGCTACGCTGCGTGAATGCTAGGTCGGGAGGAAGCGTGTCGCCCGAGTCTGTAGCCGTGGGGTCGGCATGTGTCGACGATGGTAGCGGTGCCACGAAAAACTGCTGCTGGTGAGGTCTATAGGGCTGCGCTGTTGGTTGTGATGAAACCTCGGCCAAGGGAGAAGACGGCAGAAAGGACTGCGGTGCCGGCTGACGTGCCGAGAAGCTGCTGACCGTGCTATCAGTGAGCGATGTTGGCCGGCCCTCTCCAAAAGACGTGAAGGCTTCGGCAGCTCTCGGTGGAGGAGAAAGTGGAAGGGGCGAACGACTGCCCAAGATGCGGGTGCGCGAGCTGGAGTCCACGACCCGAATCCCGGCCCCTAATTCAGGAAGGTTGGGGTTCGCAGGCGCAGCGCCACCTCGAGTAGAATCCACCGTGACGCCAGAGACTAATGGCGGGGTGCTACTGGCGAAGGCATTACCACCGCTGCCGTAGAGCGCATTCGAGGTGGAGCTCCCGGCATCGCTGTTGTACCCACTGTTAAAGTCGATGCTGTTGCCCTGGCCATGGAAGTAGCCGTAGGAGCCTTGATAGGTCGGGAAGCCGGGGCCGCTGGTATGCTGAGGGGAGCGACGGATAAGTCCGGTGGTCCCCGCCGCACCGCTAAACGCCGCCGCTGTCGATGGCGTCACGCGGGCAGACCCTATATACCCCCCGCTCACGGCGTCTTGGCCGCCGGCTGTGGTGGGCGGTGCAGTGGTGGGGTAGGAGTACCCTTCATATGGTCTGCGCTGCTGTGGCTGGCTCATCCAGGATTCGCACGTGCGTTAGGCGAAGTCGTTTTTGAGGGCCGTCTCCTCCTTCCTCACCTTTACTGTTGCGTCGACTTGCGGGGATGCGCTGCTTTGCGAACGCTAATGCTCGAGCGTCTAACCGTGTAAAGGAGCAGAAGTGTGTGTGTGTGTGTGTGTGTGTGTGTGTGTGTAGGGAGCGAAGGTAGTAGAATCGTTGCATAAAGTATCAAGAACTACTGGATTCTTTGTTGACGAGTGGAAGTCTGTAGGGGGCTCCGATATGCACCAAGACTGTCGCGTGCAGAGATAAGAAAGCGGACAGGGGGAGGAGGAGGGACAGAGGCTGGAGCAAAAGCGCTAGACGAAATAGAAGTAACGCATTAGAGAGCACAATGGTGGTGGTGAGGAGGAGAATAAAAGTACAGCAAGTGCAGCAATTTAGTTTGGTAGGCCACTGCCAGCAGCGAGCTCCCCAGTTCTGCCGTAGGGGCATAAAGGCGCAGCTCCAGGGTTGACTTTTGCCTTGGCAGCTGCGAGCTCTTTTGTTCTTCTGTGTATGTGTTCCTCCTTGATCGCTCCTGGTGATAGATTCTTCATCATGTGACTTATAAAAAAAAACATCGTGACCCGCTACTACCACTGCATATCTCATTTCCTTCTGTGTGCGGTGTACTTTTGTACACGGGTTCCATATGTGCCCGTCTCCCACTCTCGACCTTTCCTGCGATTCGTGCCCATCGAGAGAGAGCCGAACAGCCGTTCACTCTCTCTCTCTATCTATCTATATAGAGAGAGATAGAAAGAGAGGGAGAGATGCATATTAATTTATTTACAATTATGTAGGCGGCAGGGCGAAAGGGGGGAGAAAGAGAGGTGTGAGAGGTGAGACGCCTATCAGAGCGCATGCACGAAAACTCAAGCTTATCCCTCTCGCACGCAGTGCATATAGCGTAGTCTAGAATATATACACATACATGCATGAAACATATCGAGTGGAAGATAAGCAGGACAACGCGAGTCGAAGAGTGGAAGTAGAACTTAGGAGGAGCGGCGGTAAGACAAACGTCACCACACTTCTCATCCAGCGCCAAACATGATACTTCTGCTGGAAAGGAGTGGAGTTTTCAAGTATAAATGAGCTGTTAGCGCGGCGTTTGCGGAAAAAGTAGTAGAGGAGGCGTCAGAGCGGGGGGGGAAGGGGGGAGGAGCGAAAGCATTCGAACATAATTTGGACTGCTCCTCATCTGCATTTTTGACTATCTCGACAGTCGACATCTCTTGCACGCAGCCAACTGAAGGGAACCGTAGGAATAATAAAAAGCAGACGGTAGTGACCGTGATGCCCCAGGGGAAGAAGGGGACGGAGGGGGGATAGCGATAGCGGCATTGTTGCGTTGAAGCACAACATAAAGATGAGAGTGTTTTAACATCACGGTAGAATAAAAAACGAAGCTCAGCGCCCATGAGAAAGCCGCGAGGCCGAAGTAGACACCCATGTTGTCTACACAGACGTTAGCGCGGCCAGTGCGCCTCCGAAGTTATGAGAACCCCCGACAGGCACGCGCATACAATCATGCACGTCCCCTATTGTGCGGCTTCATCAGCACAATCCCCTTTCATAAATCGCCCTTAGCTCGGAAACAGAAGAAGCAAGGGTGTGGTCACACGCACAGCACGAAACGTAATGATCAATCACGAAAAAAAAACATCACCCCCCCGCTTTACTCTATCACAGAAATAATACACCTGCTTTCTCTTTGCACATGATCCAAGATCCGAGAAAGAGAAAAGTAAAGGCGGACGCAGTAAGGCATCAGAGAAGCACCACTGAGCTGCACTGCACCAGATGATATATGCTAAAAGTCATACCATGACGGGAGCGCTAGCAAGAGACACGAGGGAAGAGGGCGCGAACATCGATGGCACAACAGGAAATGAGCGATGCCTCTTCTTCAGATTTTTCCTTCCCACCCACCCCCTATCCTCTCTTTAGTCTAGCCTTTAAACAGCTCCAAGCGCCGTCGAGGCCCTCAGAGTTGTCTCAGACTTCAGCGGATGGGTGCTAGATACTTCCTTCGCTCCCGGTGTGCTTTACTTCACTGTTGCTGCGGCGGTACTGAGCACATCCGCGGTCTCCTCGGAAGGACTCGAGCCTTCGATGAGGTTCACCAGTCGTTCGACGCAGTACCGTGTGACCCGTGAGGCCTGATAGCCTACCACCATGACTAGCACCAACTGCACCGCTCGCTGGAATAAAGATGGATACCCATAATCAAAGAGAAGCACACCGTAGGCAAAGATGATACCGATAATGACGGAGGGAAAGCGATTCAGCAAGTGCTCAGGAACGCTACCAAGCAGGTTAAAGCTAAGTTGATTCGGGTTGAGCATGGTGAGCGTCCTACGTTGTCGAAAGCTCGAATTTCTTTGCGGGCAATGCTCGGTACCGTTTGATGTAATGCCGACTCCAAACCCCAATAGGACAGCCAAAGAGCTAAAGAAAAAAGGAGGGGAGAGGAGAGTAACGCCGAGTGGCCCTAAATGAACGCACCCGATTCGTTCAAGTCGTTCGATGGAGTTCGTTTACCTCTCTCACTTTGGACTTCTGCAAGAGAAAAAGAAACAAACCTATTGAAACCGCTCGTGAGGATGTGCGATAAGAGGGGGCGGAAAAGAGAGAGAGAAGAATGCCGCGCACAGCCTACCCTCCGTTTGCTGCGGTAGTCATCCCCGCCCCACCACCATTCCTGCTACGCATATATGCACTTACACATATGTACAAGATGTGCGTCTCGTTCACCGCGATCCCCACCGTTGAGGATGGCCATTAATGCATGCCCACTCTGGCCCCACCTTCCCTCTTCCTTCGACAGCAATCAGTCGCACATTTGCGGAGGTGTAAAGGGGAGGGATGGAGGGCACTTCAGCATAGGCATGGGTGCGCGTGTGTGTGGATGCATGTACATTTTATATGCCATGGAAGATAGGAAGGAAGTCAATAAATTCGTTGTTGCTGTTTTTTTATTTTTGCAGAGCGAGAGCGTCCTGCTGTTCTCTCCTGCTCTGTCGTCACCTCTTCCCGCCGCCGCCTTCCCTGAACACGAGCAAAGCAGGCCGGAAGGGGGGGAATCGAGAGAGCCCAAGGGAAGAGCCGACGGAGAAAGGCAAGAGGAGGGGAAAAGGGGGGGCCAAACGAAACGAATAGCGCCCAGGAGAGGAGGGAGGTACTCACGAAACGCTGCTAACCTTCCCTCTCCCTCCGGCTCCCTCCACGAGCCCGAGAAAGTAAGCGATACAACGCAGCAGCCGAGAGCAAAAAAAAAGAAGACCGGAAACTCAGAACACACAAAAAAAACATCACTAGTCGGAAGCTACGGCAAGTTTGTGGCTAACGTCTTTGTGAAACGCTTTCTCTCTTTTTTCTTTAAAAAGGGGGTAAAACCCTAATGCACGTCACTATCCACGGTTCGAGAGCCATGAAGAAGCTGTGCGACTAACCAGTCCATCGCTCCCGCAACCCCAACCCCATCCAGTGCGCTCACCTCCATAATTCGCATCGCAACCTCTCCAAAGCCGCTTTCCCCCACCTGCCGCTGCGCCTCTTCGGCGCTGGCGCAATGCCGGGAGAGCGGAGCATCAGCTGTGGGTCGGGAGCTTCCGATCCAGGTGCCTCGGTGCACACGCGTTCCACCCTCACGAACCTTTGTGGCCTCACAATTCTCCACGCCGCTCGACTTGGACGCCTCACTGTCACTCACGTCCTTCATTTCTCCTTCGTCGCTCGGCGTCATGTAAAAGATCGGTGCCGCGGCCAACTCATCAAGTCGAAGGGCCTCCTGCACAACAAGAAGCGGTAAATGTGGAACGGCATCGATCTTGTTACTGAGGAGGAGCACCGGGACACCTCGGAGGAGTGGGTGCTGCAATAGCTGCCCGAGAAGCTGCGAGTCAGGCGCGTATAGCTCCTCTAGCTCCTTTTTCGTATAGTGGTCCCGCGGCTGCGGTGGCGGCTCCGTTGTGGCGGAGCGTGGTACCCGGAAAGGTAGCGTGCTGTCCACCACATATACCAACGCCTGACTCAGCGGATAGTACTTGTCCCACAAATCACGGAGGGCGACTTGACCACCCAAATCACGAAGTACCACCCGCGTCGTCGCTTGGCTCGGGGCGTTCGCCAGCGCCGCCTGCTGCCGAACTCGCTGCTCGGTCAGGACTGCATGCGAAAGAGGCGGCAGAGAGGGAACAGCGCGGGATGGGAAAGCCGATGATTTCACCCGGGAGATGACTGCGACGGGCGGACTAAATTTGTGCTGCACGACAGCGTAGTTGAGTCCCACCGTCGGCCGAATTCGTTTCACGGACATTTGCGCCGCCGTGGCCGGTCTCGGGGCCCCGGGGGGCAGCGAGGGTCGCCGCAGCAGTGGCGCCGGAGAGTTGGGCAGGCTCTCTTCCGGGCTCCTGGTGCTACCCTTCGAAAGCGACGCAGAGGCAGAGGAGCTGCTTTGAGGGCCATCCATGGAGGTCGAGCCATGCTGACAGCTGCTGCTCAACTCCTCCAACTCGCGTTGCTGCGTGGCAGGGGTATAAAGGAACTTGAGCTGCTCCAGCAGCGTTGACTTGCCAGTGCATTCTCTTCCAACGATGAGCACATTATATTCGGTGGTGCTGAAAAGGCTGTTGTACACGCCCGCCAAGAAGTGAATCATCCATTCCCCTGTTCTCCTCCCCCTTCGTTTCCTTCTCTCAAGGGATGTTGATCGAGGACGGAGGAAAGAACGAAAAAAGGGAAGAGAAGGGTGAGTCGAATGTGCCTCGATCGGTATATGTATATATATGTGTGTGTGTCTCTGTGTGTTTGTGAGCATACACCCGCACGACTGTGAAAGGAGAGACAAAGAGAGCCGTCAACGAAGAACTTTAAAAACCAGACGAGACAAACGAAGGGGCCTCGAGAAAAGGCCTCGACCTGCACCCCGAAACTCACAACTAGAAACGATAGACAGAAAGGTAGAGGAGGAGGAGGAGGAGGCAGCTAAGTGAAAGTGGGGAGGCGGGGCGATGGGCTGCGCCATAAAAAGCTGATGTGTGTCCGCTGTAGTCTAGGGGTACCTTTTGTGCCGAACAGGGGCAACATGAGGATTTCTACTCGGAAAGAGATGCACACTGGTATAAGGATTGGGGGAGGGGGGAGGCTATGACGCTTAGCAGAGAAAGTGTGTCCCAGTTCAAATCTTCAGCAGCACCGAGCACGCCTCGTTTCTCTTTCTCTCTCTCTCTTCCTCATTTCACGCTTAAGGCTCCTCTTTTTTTTTCACTCTTCACCTTCCTGCTGGTCGGTAAGCCGCCCAGTAGTCGTAAAGCCGGCGAGGAGGGGGCTGCACAGCAGCACGAGACACGTCTGCCGAAGATGAAGTCGACGCTGCCGACGACGGAGAGGCATCGGTCGCATCACTTTCCTCGCTGACAGCATCACCTCGGGCAGTGCGTCCTCCGGGGTGGTGTTCCGTTTGGTGATGAGGGCCTCCATCACCCTCCGCCGCTACTTCGGCATCCGCGTCGCTGGTCTCGTCTGTCTCCTCGCCGGCGTCATCGGCACTCCGACTCCCATCAGTGAAAGAGGTCGCATCATCCGCCATGCCTGTAAGTCCTGCCTGAAGCCCATCCGCCATGTTGTCCTGCTCCGCCGCCGCTACCTGTGCGGTCATACGCCGTGTTGCCATACGCCTATATCTCTCGAGGACTCGGGCGCGACGAGCCTCGGCGATCTGTCGCTGATGTGCGTGCCGCTCGAGCAGTCCCACTGCGGTCCACACTAACAGACACTGCTGCGCGTATGGCAAATCCTCAAAGGCGGTACTGTACGAGGGCGTTGCGTCACACACCAAAGTTGAGTACTCCTGCATCACACGCCCATCATGCATGGCTGATGATGGCACCGCGGCGGGGGAAGCGTTGGGGGTGGTATGGGTTGGTACAGAGAAGGGAGAGGCTGAGAAATTGTTTTCTGCGGGGTCAGGTGCGGTTGCGTCTACTAACGTCATCGTGGCCGTTCCTATTTCGTCTGGATTCCTAAGGTCAGGAGTCCGTCTGTTCTCGTTTGTTTGGTCGTCGTCACTGTCGTCGCTGCTACGTTCACTCCGTGGCTCTTTCTTCAAGTGTCCAGTCCTCCACGTGCTGTGGCATGCGACTTGGCTATCCGCGCACGGCATCCCAGATTCGCCTTCGATCACCTTTGTGCCCTTTTCACTAGTCTCGGCAGTACTACCCACCACATCCCCATGAGCAATACGCCCCTTAACAAGGCTCTCTAATGCCGACTGGTCGTGTCGGAAGACGTTCCCGAGCAAACATGGATCGACGCCACCCTCCAACTTCCGCTTACGCCCCCGATGGCGTGCGCACGTACTGGCGGCCGTGGCAAGCGCACTAGACAATGAGGAGACACGTTTGGAGCAACGCCCTCCATTCGCGGCGGAGAACGACGGAGATGAGTGTGATGAACCTGTTCGTATTTTACTCGCGTTCTGTGTTTGACGGGGGATCGGAAGTGACCCTGCGTCCTCGGTATCCTCTGCCACAGCAGCAGCAACAGGGCCGTACCAGATCACAGGAGCGGTAATAGCGGTAGCACATGCATTGTCATCACCATGACGATGATGATGGCCTTTGACGCCACTGTTTAGTACATCTGGCGTCGCCGTACGAAACGCTGAGAGGAGAAAGGTGTAGGATGAGTAGACGCACGAGGCTTGTGGTGCGTTGGGCACCGCTGTGTTGGTCAGATCGTGTGGGGCAGTGGGCTGCAGCGAAGGAGGAGCCGCACGTCGCAGCACACGGGAGCTCTGGAGAGGTACGCCCATCCGTTTCTGAATTCGGGATCGCACGGCCTTCGCATGCGCTGTCAAGTGCAGCGGTAGCGACCTCACAGCAAAAGTCGAGCGAGTCGCCCCTTCGATCGCGTTTGGTGATACCATTGGAGACGCTGATGCTCGTGCGCTGCTCTCTGCTGTTGCGGAGGGGGCAGCATCTGAGGCCGTTGCGGATGACTCTCCCGCAGACGTCAACGCGGACGTGGCCCCACGTTTACTGTGACTGCTTCGCAGCGACGCCGTCGAAACGGCAGCAGGAGCGTTGTCTTTCATTCCTGTTTCCGCTGCCGTTTCGTGACGAGGCACTTTAGCGCCACCGCGACGACGCCCTCGAAGTTCTTCGGGTGGGGTGGAGTTGCTAGCGGACGACGATGATGCTGTTGTCAAAGTCTTTTGGACGGCACTAGCGGTTTTTGATGCCTGTAACGCTGCAGCAACGCCAGCTGGTTGCGGTGATCTTGGTACTGCTTCTTCTTTCCGCAGAGGCTTAGCATCTGAGGAAGATGAGAGGCGTCCCTTCGTGAGCGGAAGCTTCGCCGCCGTTGACGAGAAACCGAGTTTGGCGGTGGTACGAGCGGCCCCTCCAGGGTACTGACTTTTCTTCACCACAGCGGCAGCATTTTGCTGTCTCTTCCCTACACCTTCTTCTTCTGCTGATGGTGGCGATGAGTTCTCTTCCTTTTTCTGGTCGGGTGGAGCGCTGCTTGTGCTGCTGCTGGATCTTTCCCTACCACTCTTGTCTCCCTGTGCACTTTTGAGGTTCACCGTCTGCTTGGGCTGCGAACGTACCGCTGTTCGGCTCCTCTGAGAAGCTTCTGCAGCCACCCTCACAATAGCCTTTGAGGTTCCTGTAGCCAAAGATGAGGGCTCGGTTAGTGGTCGCTCCTTTTCAACGGAAGGTGAATGGCGCACCCGCGCCGTAGTGGTAGCGAACCGCTCAAGTGCCACGCTCTCCCCCGTGGCTCCCAACTCCAACTGCGCCGCTGCCTTTATCGCCGCAGCGCGTCGGCCAGTCCGAATCGATGTCCATGTCTCTTCCACCGCTCTGTTGCGGTCAGCGGCACGGCGCCGTGGCCGTTTTCCACGTGCAGCTGCGTCAGTGGATGCTGCGACACTGACAGATCGCGAAGCCATTTCCAGACTTGCCAGAGAGGCTTTGTCATGCACCTCGGCATCCCCCTCTGCACTCTCCGCCTTTTCATTTGCTTCCTCGATACTTTCACTTCCGAGGCGTCGGCGAACCTCTGCTTCCAACCGTGCCCCTTCGTTGCTGTTAATTATGAGCGGCGACATGGGCGGTGGAGAACCTTCGGTGCGCCGCCTCTTCTGCGCCACAGCCAACGCTTCTTCTGCTGGATCGTCACGTCGCCGGCCCCCTGTTGGTGGTTCTCTGGTGGTGAGAAGGGAATTACTCGCGGCAGATCCGCGCGGGAGTGTCCGCGATGATCGCCCCACCGTCAGCTCACCTTCAGTGGCGGCTTCTATTGCATCGCCACCATCGACCTTCGCTTCCAGCTTCCCCTCGTTGTGGACCACCTTCCGGATGGCAAGCGTGGCTTTGCGTTTTCGGCTGACAACATCGTCTTTTGCAGCGCTGAGGTGGTCACCGCCGGGGGCGTCCTCGCCTACCACCGTGGGAGGAGCACCCTTATCGGGCACCTCCACCGCATCCCGGTCCGCTGCAAATCCTGTCACCGTCTCATCCTCTGCCTCCTTTGCGGAGAGCAACGTATAGTAAAAGTTTCGAATGGTGATGAGGAGAGCCTCGCGCCGTCGTGGGCCGCTCTTCTCCAGGGCAGCCACGTCCATATCGCAGCCCAGCACCCACCACGCAAACGCCAAATCTTTGTGGTTGTACCGATCTAAAACGACCCCCCGAGTCAACAGGGACTGGTAATACTGAATGATGGCGTCACAGACGTCGCAAGAGTGAGCGGAGCAGGCGGAGGGGCTCTGGCCGAAGTCATGCGATGGCCCTGTGCCGTCAACGGCATCACGAGAGAAGCGCTCAGATGGAGGGGGAGGTGCAGCTGCTAGGGTCGCCTCGAGTGTCCCTGCCACAGAGGCAATGCATTTGGCGGGCGTGCCGCCATCGGCTTCACTCTCTCTCCTCTGTTCCGCCGCAATCAAGCGCACCGAAGTATCTCCCTCGGCAGCACAGCTGAGCCCAGATGCATCACCACCTTCACAGAGAGACGGTGACGGACCCTCGTCGATGGGTGACTCGAAAACTGAGTCGCCCTCTTTCAACTGCAGGCGGCGCTGCGGTGTGTTCTCCACCGCTCCGTACGCGCTCAAGTCTTCGTCGAGTGAACGGACGGCGGTCACCGCGTGGAACGGAGGAGGTGGAGGGAGAGGCGACACGGTGCATATCGCAGATTGGTGGCCGCCCTGAGCCCCTGTTGTGGCGCTGGCTTCTCCTTTCGGCGAAGTGGCTGTTGCTTCAGCACCGGACGGGCTGATAGTGACGCTTGAGAAGAGACGTGTTGGTGATCGGGGAACGCGGGTAACAGACCGTCCGGCAATCGTTGCGGTGGATGATTCCGAAGGTGTAACAGGCACGTGCGGTGAGTGGAGGAGCCGCCGTGGCGACGTGGACGTGGTGAAGGACGACTCGCCGAAGAAGACGGCTCGAGCTCGATCCACTGGGCAGTAAAACGAGTGCGATAGCACACCGTGGACGAGTGGTGAGGCTTGTGGACGCGGTCGCACCGGTGTCGCCCCATCCGCTGAGGGTGACTCGGGAGAGCTTGCAAGGGTCTCGACGATCTCCGCCGACGTCGCGTTTGTACCAGTGGCGTTCCCGTCGGGATCTGCTTCACCTCCCTTCTCTTGAAGCGATGATGTGGATGGGGATGACGCGTTTGATGGTGTGGGGCTGTCCACTTCAGCATCTTCTCCTTCAGGTCCACGTTGACGATACCCTCGCCGCTGCCGCCCAGGCTCCCCCTCTCTTCTCTGTGGAAGGGGGTGAGGCTGTGAAGGCAGCTGGATTGAGGAGGGCGGTAAAACCCCCAGGCAAGGCCGATAATCGGGCTCGGCCTTGGGTAGCAGCAAAAGATTGACGGCACGGGCTGCGTTGGCGTCGTCGACTGCAGGCATCGGTGCATCAACTGGCAAATGATACGCACGGAGTCGCTGGATGGTATTCACGGCAACGAAGTCACGTACTCGATCGTCCGTCCACGGGTCCATCCCAAGCACACTCACGGCGTCACCCACGGCGGAGCGGCGGGCGCGCATGGCTCGGTTTGATGTGCCTCTTCGTAACAAAAAGCAAAATCACAAGAAGACGAGTCTCCAAGTCACGCATAGGGTGGAGAAAGAGGCGTGGGTAGGTGTAGGTGTAGGTGTGTGTGCGTATGTATGTATGGAAGAAACGCCCCTCGTTGGGGGTTGGTCGATGTGAAACTCTTCGGTGAGCGTTCGATCACCACCCCTCCACCGCGTTCGTCTTCCTCCACCGCTTCCTCTGCGTTCTCACCGCCCGTACCACCGCCTCTTCCGTTCCTTCTCCTTCCTTTTTTATTTCGTGTAAAGCGAAACGCCGTCGTGAATGAAGCGATAAGACAGAAAGCGAAAGAGAGAGGTTTGAGAGAGCGAAGGGTGACATTCTGAAGAGAGGAGAGAAGGGAAGCGGGACGCTCGATGGGCACCGTAAGGTCTCCCTGCCCCCACAATGGCTGAATCCGAGTCAGGGTAGGAAGATATTCGGGGGAGGGGGGGGGAAGGCGGCCCTGCACTGCGCTTTCTTTCTTTGACCTGGACCTCCTCTCACCCTTTGCCACCTTGCTTTCTCCTTTTCATTCTCTCACCTCTCATCGTTCCGTAAGGTCTTCCTTGACTTGCCCTTCAAGCCAATCCAAAAAGGAGTGGGGCTGCGCACTCCTGTTGGAGCTCCGCAACCACAAGTCACGGCAGAGGAGCAGGGAGGAGAGAAGGGGCAGGAGAGGGAGGGACCCCCCTCCGCCTTCTCCGCTGCTGTAAGTTCGTGTACATCCCCACGGATGCCTGTATATAGAGAGAGATGGAGAGGGGGGGTTCACGTGCCACCCACACGCACACCTGCCTACACTCGTCGACACTCAACACCGAGAAAAAAAGAGCGACCAACATACACACACATGCTGTACATACACGTCTGTGCAACACCCAGACAAAGGAGAAAGGGAGGGGTTTGAGAAGTGGTGAAGACGGTAAGAACGGGGTTGCCGTCGTATATATGTATACGAGGGTTTGAAAGATGACGTGCAAAAACATAAGAGCAAAACTAGGGGGGGAGAGGAGAAGGAGAGGAGGGGCTTCTCCCTTCTCCTCTCCTTCCTTTCTTCCCTGTTGTCTTTCGATGCGTCTCCCCCATGACAACACTCCCAGAAACAAGAGAAAATAAGGAGAAAGGGGGGCATCGTTGCGAAGCGCTTTCCTTGACAAGGTCACACGTGCGCTATAACGCAAAGCAAGAAGGAGAAAGAAACAGAAAGCTCTGAGAGAAGATCGGCTCAAGAGAGAAGAACGAGGGGTGATGGCGAAGTTCTGGCTAGAGTAGCCCCACGGAACCCCATCAAAAGGTAAGAAAGCGGCGCTCTTCCTATTAGTATACGGGAGACGGCCCAAGGAGAGACGGAGTGTATAGCAAGGCAGCCGTGCATCGCATCCTAAGAGAGAACAAACGCGCAGGCATCGACGCCTTTACCCGCAGATAAGCCTTATAATTTCTGTCGTTTACGGTTGAACTTGAAAAACACAGAGAGGGAGAGAACACGGCGGAGAGAACACCTTGCAAAATGAGAAAGGAGGGTTGAACATGAGCCTTTCATCATCACCTCTCCTTTCCTCCCCGCCTTCTTTCTCCATCACCTCTCCTTTCCTCACACCTGCATTCGAATCCTACGATGTAAGCAAAAAAAAGACATGTTTGCACTCTCATAGTCGAAAGGGGGGGGAGGGGGGTCAGAAGAAGAAGGGGGAGAGGAAAGTCAGAAACAACCGTAACACACACGCACACACGCTCAACAGAGATTCGAACCCCAGGAAGGAGGGAGACAATCAGGAAGTGGGGGGGACGACAGCGGTGGATGCAACTCACGTTGTGTTGAATCACATGGCGCGTCAAAAGGAAAGACAAAAAAAAGAGGGGAGAGTGATGATGACCCATTTTTTTTGTTGGGGAGGAGGGCTACCTTACATCACAGCATTCACTTCAACAGTTACTACACATACATATATATATATGACCTACGTGACAAGCTCACCTCACACCTTGCAATGATAAAAAAAAAGCGACAGTCCAAAGAAGGAGGAGTCGGAAAAGGTGGACCTACATACATATCACGAAATCACCAGCGAGAAAAAAAAAAGAGAGACGGAGTGAGCGAAAGGGGTAAAGGTGAGGGAGAAAAGGGAAGGCGCATCGCAGTGCACGCAACATGAAAAGACAAAAAAAATGGCTGCAAAGCATCCACTGGAGAAATCAAGGAGAAAGTGAGGCAGACGATCGAGTCTGTGAGGAGAGGGCAGGGGGGGGAGGGAGAAGAGAGCAAGAAAGAGAAGGGATAACCTTTTGTTTGTTTTCCTTGACCTTTCCCCCCTCTCTCTCTCTTTTATAAGATGATGTTTCTCCCTTACACACATATATATATATATCTTATACGCCATAAAGGAAAAAGGAGAAGGCCTTGCGCATCGAGGTTGGGGCAGTCTTACGAGGAAAAAAAAATAGAGGGCTCAGCGGAGCAGAAGAAGAGGGCGAAAGGGGAGTGAGAAGAAACCATCTCGAATGCACTTGTCCGTTCAGCTTTTCTCTGCATTCTTTTCACATGAGATGCAGAGATCAGCGCGTGGATGCTCTCCTTACTTTACCCTTCACCCTGGTTTTTTACCTTTTCTGCTTTCATCGAGAGAGGATCCTCTACATATATGGTATCCGCGTGCAACGTGGGCGAAAGGGGAGGGGGGAAGAGAGAAGAGTATGGGGAAGCAAGGGAGTGAGGTACTCGCTCTGCACGGTTCCTATCCCCCTCCCCTTCTCCATACATCACCGAGTTAAAGGAAACGTATACATACATTCATACACACATATATAAATATATACATGTGCATATATCAATTCCCTCTGCGTCTCAGCGAGGCAAAGAACCCTTTTGACTTTTTCTTCGTTGTGGGTTCCTCGGCGCTGAGGTTGCCATCTTCGGGCGATCCTGTGGTGTTGCTGTTGTGGGTAGCACCACCCATATCTTCAACATCGGTGCTGACACGAGAGAGACCCTCTCCAGATGTTTCCCTCTTAGTGGATGCATCACTGCTGCTTTTCTGGCTGACTGCCCTTCCCGAGTCTGCCGAACCGACCTTGGAAAACCGGTGTGACGGAACGCTGGACGTGCAAGCGGCTGAGCTCCCTCGTCCAGATTCACTGGAAGGAGCCGTCATGGGCCGCCCACTCCTCTTCTTTCCCTCGGGCCTGCATTGCTCACTCGAAACAGAGCTGAGGATGACCAAATCGCTCCTATCCGATGCCGCTCTACGCGAACCCTCCGACGTCCGCTTGGTGTAGCGGGTATCAGCACCGCTCATGGCTTCCTCCGTCGGTACGCTCATGGTAAAGGCCCACAACGGCAGGTGGGCTCCTTGCACGGAGCAGCAGGAGCTTGTCTCACCGTTCATGCGAGACAAAAGATGCGCTATCGATGTTTCTGAGTTCAGTGCCTCGTCCGTGGATGCTTTCTCCATCATCCACTTCACCTCCTCACTGCTGCGACGCCACTCTTGTAGAAAGGGGAAACTGCAGTCTTCCAGCAGAAATTGCACACCACCCAGTGCGTGAATACCCACCGAAGCCTCCTGGATGACATCCAGCTTCATGCAAAGCACATCATCCCCACTGCTGCCCGTCGTTTCCCCCGCATCCCCCATCGCCACATCCGCGGCACAGGCATACAGCCGCACATTCCGAACACAGGCTGCATCGCAGTCCAGCATCGCACACACATCTGCAATGATCAACTCCCTCATCCGCGACGCGCCAGTTCTAACATGATAGCGCCAGTGTGGTGCGACCAACAGGAGCTCACAACTGCTGAGGATTGCCCGACGGAGACCCACACAGTCCGCGAAGACATCCCCCACCTCCCGCACCACCTCCTCCTCATAGCCGCCCTCACCCTCCACACTACGATCGACGGTTAAGTCAGGGAACTCAGCACGTACCAACACTACCTCGCCCTCCGCATCCGCGAACACCTCCGGCGCTCCGCAAAGGTAACCTTCCTGAGGTTCCTCATCGATTACCACAGCGGCAACATCAAACATCAACGTCTCCGCAGCTGGGCAATACGTCTCTTCTTCCTTTATCTCTGTAACATTCGGATCCGGACCAGAGACTATAGAAGAAAGCTTTGCGACGCGATCCACTCCCTGCGGTGCATCCACCGAAGATGAAGCCGTTCGCACCTCAGCACTATTCGCACGAATCCCCTCTACATCGCCCAATAATGAGAGCTCACGTCTCATCTCCTTTCCAGTTCCAGGTTCCTTCAGCGGCCTCTTCTCAGAGGGCGAAAACTCGGCGCTGTGGGTGCTGGCTCGGAGCTCCTCCTGCGGCTCCTCAGCGTGTACAAGCTCGTCAAGCTCCTCCTGCGGTTCCTCAGAAAGCACACGCTCCGCGCTGTGGGTGCTGGCTCGGAGCTCCTCCTGCGGCTCCTCAGCGTCTACAAGCTCGTCAAGCTCCTCCTGCGGCTCCTCAGCGTGTACGAGCTCTTCAAGCTCCTCCTGCGGCTCCTCCGAAGGCACGCGCTCCGCGCTGTGGGTGCTGGCTCGGAGCTCCTCCTGCGGCTCCTCAGAAGGCACACGCTCCGCGCTGTGGGTGCTGGCTCGGAGCTCCTCCTGCGGCTCCTCAGCGTGTACAAGCTCGTCAAGCTCCTCCTGCGGCTCCTCAGAAAGCACACGCTCCGCGCTGTGGGTGCTGGCTCGGAGATCCTCCTGCGGCTCCTCAGCGTGTACAAGCTCTTCAAGCTCCTCCTGCGGCTCCTCAGAAAGCACACGCTCCGCGCTGTGGGTGCTGGCTCGGAGATCCTCCTGCGGCTCCTCAGCGTGTACGAGCTCTTCAAGCTCCTCCTGCGGCTCCTCCGAAGGCTCACGCTCCGCGCTGTGGGTGCTGGCTTGGAGCTCCTCCTGCGGCTCCTCCGAATGTATATGCTTGACACTGCATGTGTTCGCCTCGAATTCCTCCTGCATCTTGTGAAGAGTAAGGGGTTCGTCAGGTAGGGGTATTGACGGATCGGTTGCAGGGTAGACGGCGGTGATAGAATGGAGAGATGCAGCTGATGACGTTTCTTGTTCTCGTTGGTTCGTGGCATCCTGGGCCTCTTGGGCAGCAAGAAGGGGTGCAGCTGGAACGGGAGGAAGCCTGGGAAGTGGCTGGTAGAGATCGGAGAGCTGTGGCGTCGCGGCCTGGAGGGTCTCCACGGCTAGCTTTTGACGGATTGCGAGCGCAACGTAGTTGCAGTATCGGGCGTGCAGTGCGATGATAGTGCTGAGGGCACGGTCGGCGTCTGCAGCAATATGGGCTCGTTGTTGCTGCTCGTAGGAAACAAGGTTTCGAAAATGGCCTTCCATGATCTGTTCGATGTTGCGTTGGTAACGGCTTTCGTCGGCGGAGGTGCGAGGAGGGTGCGCACCTCCGAAGCTTTGAAAGGGCTGAAAGTGTTGAGAACATTTGCGGGGCGTCACCGCCCAGCGGTTGGGCACGGCCGGAACGAGCAAGGGGCGAAACGGGGTGCGCGTGCAGGTGAGAGTGGTGTTGAGGGCACCCGAAGCTGGGGTCTGCATGGTGGTAGCGCAGATTTTGGAGCCGTTAGTGACAGGGTGAGCAGCGGGTACCGTCGCACAATGTATGGGCAGCGCCGTTTCGAAGGAGAGCGAACCGAGCGTCTTGGGAAGTGCTGAGAGTGGCAGTGATGAAGGAGCTGGAACGGAAGTCGTTGTGCGGTAAGGGCTCTCCAAAACTCCTTCTGGCAAAGCACGCGCATAAGAATTGGAGGACGGAGCATGCTCCGTAATTGCCACGGCGCCAGCTGCTTGCTGCGGCTCCGGATACCCTTTGAGAAGCTGCTCCAGCTGGGCGTATTGTTCTGCAATAGTCGGTGGCATTCCTTTGCTATCCGGACACGAAGAGTGCTGCGTCAAGGCAGGCAAACGCGATCCAGCCACCTTTGGTGGTGCTGCGGTACTCGCTCTTACCGACGGCTCTCTCCAGTAGACATCTTTATCACCGTCAGGTCGCGGCTGCTGTGGCGGATGCGGATGGCGCGAGGTTGGTTGCGGCGTAGAACAAGGCACGCGCGACTGGAACGGCTTTGGTCTGTCTGTGAGACTGCGCTGCTTCAAAGGCGCGCTAATGTGCTGGGTTGGGGTCTCTGGCTTTCTCCACGGCGCCGAACCGGACACCGACACCAGAGGCGAGGTCCCAGTTAGCCTCCTCTGCAACAGCGGTAGCTCTGTGGCATGATCCTCCTCAAGGGCATATCGCGTATCTCTGAGCTCCGCACCAATGGCTACCGAGGCCAACGCGAGTGCTGCCCTTTGCGCTGCCTCAGCCTCCGCCGCCATAATGGTAAACGGCGTATAGGCCTGGAAAGCCGTCAGTCGCTGCCGCTCCAGCGCCTGCAAGGGATGAAAGCAGTCCGCGTTGGCCGTTCGCGGCCGTACCTCCGCCTCCTCGGTTGCAGCAAAGAAACGGTGAGCGACACTGCTACTAATGGCGGCCGCACTGCCCAGACCCTTCCTGGAATGGTACTGGGCACTCTGCGGTCTCTCATCGCAGCATGCCAGCGCAGCGGAGTTTCGGAAGGAGAAGGCGTTAGACCCGGCTGTACCGCTACGCTTCTTCTCCGTGATCATCATGGCCACATCATCC
This sequence comes from Borovskyia barvae, assembly GCA_030849085.1. NCBI lineage: Eukaryota > Euglenozoa > Kinetoplastea > Trypanosomatida > Trypanosomatidae > Borovskyia > Borovskyia barvae. The sequence continues at coordinate 126,693 of JASAOM010001119.1, read as the reverse complement.
GAAGCATTCGATGTGGCTATCGCGGCAGCAGAAACTGCCGTATACATATCCTCACCGTCGCTTATACGACACGGTCGTGTCTGCGACCGACTTCGCGGCGGGCGGGAGAGGCGCCGAGCTGGTCCTTGAGGTGGAGAGGGCTGCTGCATTCGCGTAGATATCGAATGAGTTGGCCGAGTGTTCGAGGTCGTAGGCCCGTTTCAAAGCCCCCTTGTGTATGTAGCCTCTTACCGGGATATTTTGGCAGAGGGTGCTTGATGCAAATAGAGCTGCACCTCGAAGAATACTCCGACCGACGACACCGAACGCGACTTGGCGTCTGCGAGCACGAGCGTGACGAAAACAAAAAAAATGAAGAAGACGGAGAGAGGGGGTTTATAGGGGAGGGAGAGAGAGAAGGAGGGAGGGGGGAGGGAAGCACCTCGAAGTGAAACTGAGAGGGCCGAGAAAACGTCTACGTCGCGTTTGCAGCACGAAGGGGCGAAAGGGAAAAAATGATGTGAGAAGGGCGAAAACGTCGCCTTCGCAGGAGGGAGGAGGAGGAGGAGAGAAAAGATATGAGGAGAGGGTTTTATTTCAAGAAGAAAAGAGTAAAATGAGAGAGAGAAAGAGAAAGAACGGCGTACCAGAGCGATCCCTGTCGATTGGCAGCGATAGGGAAGGAGAGTGAGGTGGTATCACAGTTCAGAAGACTGGAATGAGGGAGAGAGGGGAGAGAGGAGCAGTCGCAAAAGAAGGAAGAGGACGAGGCGAAATGAAGCGGAAGCGGTTTTGTTTTCCAGATCTGGAAGGGTGGCGGATGGATGCCTCTCCCCCCCCCTCCCCAAACCTCTACAGAGGCTGGAAAGGAGGGAGGGAGGGGGGGAGGGAGGGGGGGGGGCATTGAAAATCGACTGGGTGAAAGAAGGCGCCAGGATTTCGTAATGGAAAGGGAAAAAAGGTATTTGCTTGCGATCGTATGTAGGAGGAGGGAGGAGGAGGAGGAGCCCGCGAACTCCCGGCACGTCCATCGCCTGCGCATCCATAAGCGCCCACAACGATCCACACCAACAGCTCATCCTCTCTCCTTCTCCCTTTCCCACGACCCGCGTTCTGCGATTGTCATTCTTGTGTGTGTGTGTTCTGGAGACCAATACACGCACACACGCACGTTTAAGAAAGCGTATTTTTTTTTTTGGAAAGGAGGGCCCCTTTTCATGCATCGACGTGACACACTCTTCTCCTCCTCCTTTGGGGGGGGGGGGGGGGTAATTGGTCATCCCTTCGCATCTTCTCTCCTCCACGTAGGCACAGCAGGTGGCCTTTATCATCTCTTCAACCTCCTTTGACTCGCTTTGTTTTTCAGTCTGTTCCTCGTATCCTTCATCCCACCCAATCTCGCGCCCAAAAAAAGTTCCTTGTCGGATGATGCGTGAGCGCGAGGAAAACACGTAGATGTATACATATCAAGGGTGCTTTCAACGTGATTTGGCTACTGGCATGCGTGAGCATCATGCTTTGTGTATGCGTCTTCATGATAACAAAGAGCGAGGGAGGGAGAGAGAATGTGAAAAGGGGGGGATGAGGGCGAAGGAGACCTAATGTGCACGTATGAAAGCACTGAGGTCTCAAGTACAGCGAAGCGACAAGAGAGCGAGAGACAGAGAGATCCACTTCCACGATGTGTGCAAGGTTTGCGTATAAATCTATATTTATATAGATTTCATGGTGGGCACCACTTAAGAAACAAATGCGGCAACGCTGAGTTCTGCTCTTTTGAGGGAGGAGAGAGAGGGTATGGATAAAACCAAAATCATAAATCAATACCGAGAGAAAAGAGGAGTTTAAGGATGCCAAGCACAAATCTCTCCCCCCCTCTCTCTTTCTCTGAGTGGGGAGAGATAATTGGAGCGGATGGAGCAAACCTGTGGAGGGGCCGCGGCGGGAGGGGGGGGCTGAAAGAGGGGAGGGAGGGGGGAAGGGGGGGGGAGAGCGAGAGAGAGCAGAGGGTGAGGTGGAGAGGGGAGGAGGTGAAGGAAAAGGCCGCTAGGAAGAGACAAGGAGGCTGCATCGGTTAAGGATGGCGAGGGGGGGAACAAGAGAGTTCCCTCAAAAGAAAGACGAGCACAGTATCGAAAAAGGGGGGAGGGGCAGAGCGAGAGAGAGGAGGAGGGAGGGGGGGGGGGCAAAAACCAGACGATGAAGAGATTTGACATTTGCGACGCAGGAAAAGAGAACAAAGAAGAGAGCGACAGGGTCACCAAGGAGAGGAAAGGAAAAGGAGAGCAAGCAGCAGAGCGAGCAGCTGGGCTATTGCATGTTTAAGTGAATTACGCCGAAGCTACACTGAACTCACACAGAAAGGACACACACTTAAAAAACCCCACAGGGAGAACTGCACGAGGAGAAACGTGAGACGCGACAAAACTGTCTTCAACCCTCGACCAAAAAAGATCCTTCTGCACGCTGATATGAAACATGCAGCAAAAACTCGTTGATGTGTTTACGTGCATCACGCCAACACAGCGGAAACGTCAGACCCATTCATGAAAAAAAAGATGCCTACACACACACGCACACAAACACACACTACAGGTAAAAGCACAAGGGAGTCTGGTGGTAAACCAAAGAAGAGGCTATAGTCAAGTAAATATATATGCAAATAGCTGTGGATATATGAAGATCAGACAGTACAGATCGAGAGAGATCGAGAGAGAGAGAGAAGGGGGCGGGGGAAAGGAACTACGGAATATAGAAAATGACGAAGTTGAGCAGGGGAAGGGGAGGGAAGGGAAAAGGAAGAAGCGAATCCCTCCGAAAGTATATGCGCGCACGTCATGAGGGAGTAGAGGGAGACAGAGAAAGAGAGAGGGATGCTTGTGTGAATATTAGCACCTCACTGCCTCGCTTCGAACGCGTCAGCTTCCCTTTCCACGCCGTACTATACCATGCCCCCCACATGCACCAACATCAACAAGGATAAGAAACGAAGCACCGAAAGCGATGTCGCTGCCGTACCGCCTTCCTCCACACTCGCACTCACAGCTCCAAAAAAAAAAGAGGAAAGAAAGAAGCGGTACACTGGCGCGAGAACACGACTTCCCCAGTTCAGCAAAACGCACCGAAGAAAAAGTGGTGCGAACGTCTACACGAACGTATAGCGGGTCTGGGAGACCTCGCGCAGGGGGGGGGGGGGGTGAGAAGAATTATTCTACAGAAGGCGGAGGAAACAGGAAGGGGGGGGAGGGGCGGCGCCTACGCATCGGGCCAGTTTACCACTTCCTCTGAGGAGAGCAGCGGTGGATGCTTTGGCGAGGAGGGCGGTTCTGCCGGGTCCCCTGGTGTGGGATGTGCATACCTCCGCCGCAGCTTCTTCTGATGCCGCTTGTTCTCCTCGTAGATCCCCCACAGTGTTGGGTACTCGAAGTTTGAGATCCTGTCCCGTATATCCATTGGATCGACGGACATGGAGTGAAGCACGTATAGATCTACCGTTAGGCTACCCACACCGAATCGGACGTCTAGAATGGCCGACTCAGGCAACTCCACTGCGCTTGCCGCATCCTTTATGAAGGCTGCTCGCATGGCCTCGTAATGAAGCGTTACCACAAAGGCCCACGAAGAACCTGGAAAACTGAGGAGCACTGAGGTCTTCTGCTGGATCAACTCGACAGGGGGAGCTAAGAGAGGCATTTGCACGATTGGAGAAGGATCTTCAAGCTGAGGAAGTGGGAGCGGTGGTATCGTCGCCTCAACTGCCACCGTGCGAGCAGCGGTCGTAGGGTCTTGCAGCGATAGGGGAGAAAGTACTGGCACTTCGCCAAAGTCGACGCGCTCTGCTACTAGCGTCTCTGGCGTTGCTGTTGTTATTAGAATGCCTCCCCTGTCCCCATCCTCACGTGATCGCATCGCTTCGTCCATGCCTTTATAACCCTCCTCTGAAGTAGTGCTGGGAGGGGGCACATTAGGTGGAGTCATCTCCGCTGAGATTGCAGGAGTGGGGAGTGACGACGCGAACATGGAGAGCGACAGCGGCCCGATCGCAGATACCAGGGGTGCTGGTTCATACATCTTTGCTGCGGCCTCAGCGTCCTCGAAGAGCAACTTTGGCGCTGGCTCCTCTGCAGCAGAGCAGCGCATTATCTCTGCAGTCTCCGCGCGGCTGTCTTGCGCATTGGACAGTACCACCTCACCTTCGCCCTCTATCTGGATCTCTTCTACATTTTCTGTCTCTTCCCAATCCCGGGTTTCTGACTCCGCACGCGCCATCTCAGAAACATCCGCAACAGCCCTTGTCCCTTTATCGGAACTTGTCTCGGGCGAGAGCTGCTGCAGCGCGGGCAAAGCGTGGTGGATGGAACCAGTGGCGCTCACCAGAGCACCCGCCACATCTGCTGATCCCGTGATCGACAGATGCGCCTCCTGATCCATGGAATACAGCGGATGCTGCCGCTGCTGCTGCGTCGGAGATTGAGTGACAGCAAAGGAGTCGTGGAGAAAATTCATGGGCATATCCAATAGAGTGCCATCTTCACTCACGGTGGTGGCTGCACGAGCCGATATGGCCCCCTCCGATGGGCTACCCTCGCCATATTGCTCTGCTGGCGTGGTGCTGGCGTGGTGGTCGGCGATGATGCCGGCGTCGCGAGTAACGGCAGCGGCATGGCCCTCCTCGGCCATACTTCTACGTGCATTAGATTCGGTAGGTGTATCACCATCGATGCTGACGGCCACCACGGCCGGAGAATAGGCAGCTGCCACGTGATCGAGTACCTGTTGTGGCACATCAGGATTCACATTTATCTTGGTCGGTCCAGCCACTTCCGTGGGATGAGTGAGCGGCAACTTGTCCTCACTGTCCATTCCAGAGGCCGAAGATGCGTGGTCGGTGTCGTCTATCAGCGCCTGTGCTACGTCCTCCTGAGGCACCTGCGCAAAGTCACTGAGGACTGTCGGCAAAACTTCCTCCTCTTTCGCGCTTTCCTCGGCGTCTTGCAAAGACTCGGCCATCAACGGCGGGGCATCAGCCGCCACATCAATAGAACGGAGAGGCTGAAGAACGTCGTCGCTGCCTTCCCGCACGAGTTGCATCCCAGAGACCGCCAGTAGCTCCTGCCTTTTTCCATCGTCTTCGTGTATTGGGAGAGGGGTAGCCTCGAGGTCAGAGGAGGGTGGACCTGTTTTAGCAAAGCTCTCACGCACCTCGACGATGGAGACAATTTTTGCGTGCGCACATATGGCGTCGCTTTCCGTTTTGGGCACCATCGCCGCCGCATCACCACCGGTAATGCCGGTAGGCTCATCCCCAGTGACGAGAGCCTCCCTACGGTCGAGCTGTGCGGCGCTGAGGTGTTCCTCCCTCGCCTCATATTCGCAGACGGCGGGTAGCACTGCGTCCTTATCGCAGGAAGAGCCGTTCGGATGTTCCGCGATCATTGTGCTGTCGACAGGCGAAGGGGCCTCATTCCAATCTTCCGCAACAGAGGTGACCTCCGACTTCACCGCTGGATGCCATTCGGTTTTCGAAGGCTCGACTGCCTGTCCAGCCACCTCTTCCTCCGTTTTAAGCAGAGAGGCTTCGACCTCGAGGGAAATGGGCAGCGGTTTCATCTGTGTATCTGCCTCCGTATCCATCCCCGCTGAGGCGCCATCTCGGCTCTCCCGCCCGCCGATGATCCTCGATTCTGCATCTTCCGGCGGCGATGAAAAAAAAGATGGAACGGCCAAGGCAGTTTCAGGCTCACCACTCATTTCGAGGACTCCATCACCTCTCTCCCTTTCCTCGTGAGGAGCGATGGCCACAATCTGCGTTTCTGCGCAAGGACCGTCATCGTGTGTCACGCTAGACACCGGTCCCACGGTGCAGTTCCCTTCATCGATGGCAGTCGCTTCCGGCTCCGTTGCAGGATTGCAACGATGAGGCGCGATCTCCAGTACGCATCGCGCCGGTGTCCCTAAAGAGGAGGTTGTAGGGTGAACCGGCAAGGCGGAGGAGAGCGGGGCCGCGCCTTTCGCTTCCAGCCCTCCTTCCTTCTCTTCGCTGGAGAAAGCAGGTGGCGAGGGCTGCGAGAAGTGTAAAGGAAGGTGCGGCCGTGGAGACGTGCGAGCGATCTCCCGCTCCTGGGCGGAGCGCCTCAACACCGCATCCAATGCATGCCCTATGACGTCCTCCTTTGCCTCGGCCAGGTCGTGTGCACGTGTACAATGGTTACTGTCAGCGCGAGAGAAATGGGCCACGCCTGCCTCGGGCTCGCACGGTGAAACCTCAGGGGTGGCGCGCGAAGGATCGAAGTACGGATGCAGAAACAGACGGTAAACTTTGTGTGAAGGGGACGGCTGTAGGGGTGGTGTAGGCATCGTTGCAACAGGCGTAAGTGATCGCATACGAACTGAAGCAGTTCGAGCCTCGTAAAGTCCCAGCGTGGTCGTACCGCGCGACAGCGACGAGGATGCGGTCGTGAAAGGGTAACTCGAATGACGCTGTAAGACGGGGTCATCAAAGAACGTTTGCTTCTGAGGCGGATGCGGCCGCAAAGGGAACTGGTTCGCACCCCGAGCGTGGCGCACCCCGTCAACATCATATTCACTGCGTCTGGAAAAGTTCGTGCGCAGAAGACGCTCGGTAGCGCAGGCGCCTTGCCATACCGCCTCCCGGATCACATCCTCAATGATTGGCTCGATTTCAGGCGCTACCCTGTCGGCCGAATCATCTGATCCGTCTTCCCTGAACATATCCTCAGGCTCTGTCCCCCACGGCACCGCATCGGTGCGGCTGCCATATCCCCGATCGTCATAGGAGAATGTGAAAGGAGATGATGGTACGCGTCCTTTTCGCAGCCTGTCAAACTTATCCCTCCATCGTCCCTCGGCAGAGGGGACTGCACATCCCATCGTGCCCACCTGCCGTCCCCTCTCCGTCACCGGAGCCGCGTTTCGTATCCACTGGCCCTCGGTGGTCGTCTCTGCATCTTGGGGGTAGCCAAAGGTCTTATCATACAGGTCCATGGCCCGTGCCTCCCGCATGTCCCCTCTTGCTGGTGGAGATGTGCGCGCATTTTTAGCGTTGCGTTGCCGCCGCGGTACGGCATACCCCTCAGCGACAGCTTCATTACGTTTTGTGAAGGGTCTGGTGTCACTCGGGCGATAGGTGGAGCGCCCGCTATGCACTGTAGGAGGCAGAGGCAGAGGCGGTGGCGTGTCGCGCTCACTGCTGCGTGAAGAGCGAGGCGCTTGCGGCATGGGGTGCCCTGCGTAGGGGGAGGAGGAAATGTGATGAAGCGGGGGGGACGCATTAGCAGAGCGTCTTCCTCCGTTGTCATTCATCCTCCCATTCACAGGAGAGATATCGTCTGCGCGAGCCACATCGATGTGGGGGGATCGACTACGGGAGTGGCCGGGAGAGTGGCGAACGGAAGCGTGTCCAGTCATGTGATTGTGTGACGAGCGGGGCTCCCTCGGCGGAGCTGCGGTCTTCTCTCCCCCCATGAGCGATGAAGTTGCCATCACCACACGGAAGACGGTGCTCGCCAGTGCCACCGTCTCTTCCATGAGCTGCACATACTGATTAAACTCTGAGTCGAAGTAGAGGTACGCGAGTGGCACACATGGCGGCGGTGGTGGCACGCACGTCCCCACCCACGTCAATGCGATATTGCGAAGAAACGACCGGGTGCTTTCCAGGGCGTCTTTTGCAGGCGCGTCGATTGGCAGTACCGGGGCACGACACTGCAGCGAGCAAAGCATGCGCATATCCTCCGGGGAGCGTAACAGTGCGGCTGCCTGTGCCCCAGTGGTGGGATGAGCCAGCGCCACATCGGTGAGGACGACGTCGATGGTCCACCACAAAACGACGTCGTCGCCGTTTCTCTTCGCAACTGCGTCGGGCATGTTATGCTCGCCGGCTCTGCGGTACGGGGGCGAAGAGGACATGGTGAGGGACGGCTCCGCCCGGCCTGCCTTTGCCATCGGCGCCTTTTCTTCACGACCTTCCATGGCATGTAAGTACGCTCGGGTCGTTGGAGTTTTCCCGGCTGTCTCGTGAGGATAGGGTGGCGGTGGCGACTGACCTGGTCGCAACGTCTTTGTGGGAGATGAAGATGCCGCATGGGACGTTGTTGTCTGTGTCAACGCCGCTGCGGTCACCTCATCGAGAAGGCGGCGAGAGAATACTTGTCTTAGTACCGTCGCCGCTGCCACGGCTGAAGGGGCGGGCATTGGTGGCGGGGAGCGCGGTGCAAGTTTGGGAGAGATCTTGGGAGACTCACCTCGCAAAGGGCCATCTGTGCCTGCTGTTGAGGTCGTTTGGACACTGGGTCCCCCATTAACACCGTTGGAGACGTACGTCGAGCCGTTTGCCTTGTCGCTCGACGGATGCTGATCCGGTCGTGGCCCTACAGGTGTGGAGCCTCCCACTGCAGGTGCCGTACTCGAGCGAGGAGATTTGATGTGCTGGTCACCAGCTGCCGCAGTGCGAAAGGCACGTTTATCGAGCGCGTTTGCGGGCGGCGGTGGAAGGCGAGGATGCGCACTATTGCCACTACCACTACGGATCTGCGGGGCGGTCACGTGGGATGCCGGGCAGCGAGAACTCTCTCCTCTGGTACTGCCCTGCGCGACGGGCAGAGACGCCACCTCCTCTGATAAGGAAGGGCGACTGGTACGAGGAAGGTAATCAGCGCGTTCCCACGCTCCACTGCCAACCGACAGCACTGAGGAGCTCGCCCGCTGCCGGGACGTCAGCAACCGAGTAGTGCCTCTCATCGCAGATACAGCAGAGCTCGGGCGTGTCTGAGGCTTGGATTGCGTTTGATGGCACGCATTTCTATTAGCGACGTTGGGAGTGTAACCACGCACGTCTTGAGAATCACGTTGAGTCCTGTACACCGGCGACGACACGTTCCGCTGCCGCGCCGGCCATGCTGCTGCCGAGCACTCCGGCGTCCTTGCACCACTGCTGCACAGTCCCTGGGTGTCCACGGAGCAGACCGCGTCAGCATTGGCGCTGTGGGAGGAGTCATGACGCGCCGGAGGTGAATAAGCCTCCGAGGTCGCGTTAGTCACTTGCGAGTAAAATGCATCGGCCGTGTCAGTGTTGAAGTACATCTTGCAGTCTCGACAGAAGCGTCGCTGAGGAGTAAGGGAAAAGGTCAGTGTGACGCGTACACGGTTTCCCTCACCGGCGCTTCGTGTGTGTGTGTGTGTGTGTGTGTGTGTGTTTGTGTGTGCGACGAGGAAGAAAGTTCTGCGCCTCGTACTTTCGCCTCCAAATCGTTCCTGTTCCGATGTTTTCAAAGGAAAACGAAAAGAAAAAAACTAGAGAGGAAGAACAGCACAACAATTTCTATCCCCCCCCTCCTTCTTATGTACTGTACTTTAATGTAGTTCGTACATATATATATATATATATAGAGAGAGAGAGAGAGAGAGAGAAAGAGAGAGAGAGAGCACTAGAAGGAATGAAAACTGCACACGCGAGAATGTGGCGAGGGAAAGAGGAAAGAAGATGGGCAGATGGTGGACCTACCGCACAGTGCACGGTGAAGGAAGCTAAGGGTTCCCCCTGTGCTGGCTGGAACAATGAAAGTAAAAAAAAGAAAGAGGTGGTGAGGCGAAGAAAGTGTGGTGTTGTGGTGGTTGATGTTGGGGGGAGGAACTATAGGAAGGAATCGATGGAAAAAACACCTCGAGTTGTTGTTGCTGAAGCATACAGTGGTGGCTCTCTTCGCACGCACGCCGACGCTGTACTCGCTTCCGCAAGTTACACAGTGGAGGTGAAAAGGAAATATATGAGTAGCTGAACCGGAACAGCTCGCCGAGGGAAACAAGAAGCGAAGTGGAGGTGATGACAAAATTTCGCGGACGGCAAAATAAAAAGGGAAAAGTAGAGCGCAACGCAGGCTAAAAGGATCCGCAAAAGACTGCTGTCTCCCTCTGCGACATCGAGGGCACGGAGCAAATTGGATCTGGACGTGCTAGGATGCTCCTGGGGACTTTCGGACGTGCGTCCGCGTTGAGAGCGTCGTAGGTCATCCTGTCTCTTTCCTGCGGTATATATATATATATATATATAGATATGGCTCAGGCTGTTTGGGTAGGTGGGGGGGGGGGAGAGTGTATGTTTGTGAGACCCGCATTTCCCGCCGTACTAATGCAATTAGAAAAAGGCACCGCCATCATCGTTACGGAGAAGGCGGATTGGGGGAAAAACAAAGCACACACCATCAAGCAGATGGCCGTCTTTAGCCTCCGCGGGGGACACCATCCCAACAGGGTTACCTCAAGGCCGTCGCTGTCATCCTCTCTCGCTTCCTCCATCCTTCCCCATCACCACATCGGTACTCGATTTCCCTTGGATTCGATGCTGGTGCTTCCCCATTTGCGCACCAGAGGGCGCGAAAGCGCTCCGTATACACAAGCTCAGACCAGGGAAATAAATAAAAAAGAGCTTTAACGCACTCGTTTTCTCTGCGATGCGACAGTCGATTGGGCCCCCTGCTCTCCGATGCGGTGACCAGTGCTGCGCATGAATTGCTCAGCCCGCTCACGGCGGAGGCGCAGAAAAGTTTCTGCGCGTTTCCAGACGGACTCCACAAGAGGACCGTAGCGCTGGAAGCCCTCAACCGCGAGCCGAAACCCTTCATCTGACTCCCCCAACCACAGCTGCCTTTTCTCATCGAGCGACGACTCACGAAAGATACCGACAGAAGGAGAAGGAGCGGAGGAGGACCGCGGAGGCCCTGCAGGCGAAGACGGCAGCGGACTCACGCGCGGCTTCTCGGCAGTGAGAGACTCGAGGAGACACGCACACGCTTCTTGGGCTGTGTTCCATCTCTTCGGAGTCTCCGCCGCGGCAGACAGTTCATCTGAATCCGCAGAACGGCGCACCTTTGTCCAAAGCAGGTACACGGGGGCTTTTGCAAGGTGCATCGTCTCAAGGACATGCACGCGACACGCAGACGACGTCGTCGAAGCCGAGTCCGCCGTGATAGAAATAGGAGCGTTGGCAGACGCGATCGGTGCCACTCCTACGACCTCCTCCATCGCCCGAAGCAAGATGAAGAGACTTGCGCAGTGCGGCGCTCCATGCACCAGCATGAGCGAGCCGCCGTCTGCCACGTAGGTCAACGCCGTCTGCAGCTGCGGTACGAGGAGGCTAAACCAAGGCAAAATCACCGTTGGGGCATGTGGTATGTCTGGAGACCCCAACAAGATCTTCTCGCCACTGCTAGCGTGGCCAGAGACAGGGATCGCACGGCTGCCGTGTGGGGGCCCTTCAGCACTCCAGGGAATCCCTGCAGTTTCGCCTACCGACGAAGAGTAGGCAGCCGCTCCAGCGCCTTCGTCGCGCCGCCGTTGCCCATGATCGAGTACGGCACCACCATTCACGAAGTGGAAGAGGGGCTGCGGTTTCGCTACGCCAGAGGTGAGAAGGTCCAGCCCGACATCCAGCGCACTGCGCGATTCGCGTTCCCCTGTCGCTTTTTGGCCACGGCCTGGGGCCTGCGCCATGACGGCAGCAACGGCCTCACTGGCAACGCCCGTCACCTTTTGGTATGCAGCAGATCTGCGCCAGCTGCGTGGGGATTGCGTCACGTCGCCGTCGAGAAGTATGAAGGAAGGGCCGCCCACGCGTAAATCACGATTGAGTAGCGCTTCATCCACGTCAATGCCGCCGTCTTCGTGCGCCAGGGTAACACCAATACCCTGCCATTGCAAATCTTCTACCAGAAACTTCGAGACCCCACCCGGGGCGCAGCCCAAGTCCAGAAATAGAGGCACAGAGCATCGCCCAACCTGGTTCGACGCGGGAACAGCATCCACAGGAGGTTCTGCACCTGCTGCTCTCACAGATACTTCCCGGGTTTCGGCATTGGTAGAAGTGGTAAGAGGAGGAGCTACCGTGAAAAAGTCACTTGCTGCGCGCTGCATTATACGCTGTGCGTGTTGGCGGTAGCGTTCCGCCAGCGCCGAGACATCAGCATGGAGGAACGCCGTAGTACCGTAGTCAGCTTTCGATGGTGGAGTGACCTTCAGAGCGACCGCAGGCTCTGCCGTAGGTGGCGGAGAGGACGAGTGCTGCGTGACACCCGACTGGCGCCGGGCATACCACTCATCTAAGGCGGTTGAGCTCCATCCTCGCTGCCGTTCTTCCTGCAAACGACGAAAGGCTTCGGAGTGCTCCAGCAAGTACGTGCGCCACCGCTTCACGTTTATATAAAAGGGAGCATCCGCATCACGTACCGCTTCGCTGCCAAGCGATCCATGTGCCGCCTGCCGGCGAGGGAGATCGACCTCCATTCTTAACTTCCGAAGCGCGACAGCGAGCGTACAAAGAGAAGAATAAAAGAGAGGAAGGGGGATAAGGGAGAGTACAAGTTAAAGGGATCAGCTCATGTCGCTGGGACGAATCTCCTCGTCTCCCTGCGGACGCACCTCACGTCCAGTACACCCCCCCGCTAAAGAAGAAGTGGCAGTTCACCCGATCCCCACTTCTTCGGATCACCAGCAAGGGGAAAGTGAAAATAATGGCGACGGAGACGGCAGCCTGAGTCGTGCCACTGTCCTGATTTTTTGTGTGTAAGTTCGCTTTACGATAGAGATGTGGAGGCCGGGTCTAACGGACAGACGGGAAGAACGACAAGATCAGAGAAAGCGCATCACCACCACAGCTCTGCCTTTCTCTTCCCTTCCCTTCCCTTCCTCCCACTTTGTCGCCTCCACACAAACTCCCTCCTCTCCTTTTTCACTTATTTCTTTTGAGATGAGCCTTCCTCCCTCCCCCCCCCTCTCTCCCACCCCTCTTCGAAAAAGCGAGGCCAAAACACCTCCGCGGTACCCTTGTACTGGGTGGGCGAAATGCAAGGAAAAAGAGGCGAATGGAAACAGAGACGGGAGGGAGCATCGCGCTGAAGGGGAAGGGGGGAGGAAATAGCGGCTGCGACCGCCCTTCCTCTTTGCCATGAGAGGGAGCGCAATCCTTCCCATAAGAAAGAAAGTGGAGAAGCGCAGGTAAGCAGGGAAGAAAAAATAAGAAAGCCTGCTGACGCTGCTCGATACAGAAGCAAATCTACCGAAGTTAGAAGATCAGCATCATTCAGTACCTCACACGCACCACATTCTCTTCCACGAACGCGAGCCGCACCTTTCCGTGAATAAGAAAAAAGGGATGTTGCAGCAGCGCTCAAACGGTGAAGACGAAAGAAAAAAGAAAGAGCGAGAGGAGAAGCGTGAAGAGAGAAAGGGGGGCGTTTGATTAAGTGAGCTGCAGAGAATATATGTACGTGCACAACTGTACATCATGGCACACAGTGCGGCTGCACTCTCTCGTTCTTCCAGCTGCGTCATCACATCATAAGAGTACCCCTTCCATTGTTTCCTCTCGCACCTTTCACGTGCAGACAGCGAGAAAAGGAGGCGAAAAAGAGAGAGAACGAGAAGTTTCTCTCCCTCTCTCTCCCTCCCATCGCGATCACCGCTTCTTCACACCGGCACTGTCAAAGTGGTTGCACGATCCTCTGTGTGCATTGCATCGGGATGATGCCATCTTCGCCCTAAGAGGTGGTGGAATCACCGCGAGGCATGATATAAACCGTTCCTTTCCTCCACTTCTTCCAGAAAGGAAATGAAAAGCCCCGACATCTTCGCCTCGCAAAACTCAATCTTCTCGTGCTAATTTCCTTCGTCAAGAGACAGGCTAAAGGCTTTCTGTCCACGATGTACAGACGGGGAGGGGGAGGAGAGAAGGGGAGAAAAAAGCTAGCGGCTATAGCTGTTGCTGGTGATGAGAACGAAGAAGAAGGGAAAGGGCCTTAGTTAGCGCTGGGGTTCTTTCGATTATGCTCGAGATTGTACACGTACATCTGTTTTAGGACACGGTCAGTGCACTGGCCGAAGGCCACGTTTTCTTTGAAGCAATCGGATGCCCACTTGTCCCCGGCCGCCTTCTGGCACTTAACCCCGGCATCGTATTCCTTTTTGCAGAAGAGTTGGGCGATGCCTTCGAGATAGGCCGACTTCTGTCGCTGACAGACGAAGTTAATATCATCGTTGATGCGCGACTGCAAACACTGCTCGAGGGCCACCTGCTGTTCTTTGTACTCCTCTGTGAAGCGGTCAGCCAGCTTGTTAAACTCCTTCGTGTTACGCGACATGGGGAGTTTATCGACGCACCACCCCACAGCTAATATGCACGAGAGACGAGCAGAACGAATTGAATTTTTTGCTTGTGTTTTCGTGCACCCTCTCAATGACCCCCTCAAGGAGAAGAGGCGAGTTTTGAGAACGAAAAGTCGAAAGAAATGAAGGAGAGAGAGGGAAAGGCAAAGGGGGGCAGGAGAGAAGTAGTAGAAACAAAAGCAGGAAGAGACCACCACATCAATCGAAGGAGAGAACCATATGGAGGAAAGGGCGCAAGGGTGGGAGGGGGGGAGGAAATGAGAAAGCGGCAGCGCACAGAACTTTGGATGTGCTGAATGGGGGAGAGATGCTTTCGCTGATGCACACGCTACCACCTTCTTCTCTTTCGTCTCATCAACGTGGTGCTGTGCTGGCAAGTATTCTTCCAAGCACGGGGAGGGGGGAGGAAAGGGGCTGAGGAAGTCGCTCACACACACCGAGAGAGATCAAACCCGATATCTTTGCTCTCTCACAATTCTACTTCGTTTAGTGTTCCCCCTTTACGAGCGTAAAGGTGGCAGTAGAGGAGGCGAGGAAGAAGAAGGGGGTGGGAAGCGCTCCTATTCTCTTTAGGCTCATCTCCGCCCTCTACCCCCTTCCCCTTGCGCCCGTTCCTGTTCTGCACTGCAGCTCGAGTGCCGGTGAAGACGGCTCTTCATGGGGCTACAGATGGGAAGGGGGGGGGGAGAGCTTCCTCCCATGGCCCACCGACCGCCATTACTCCAGAAATCATCATATGCGTCGAACTGACCTCATTCACTTCGGAGAACTTACACGAGCACACATTCGATGCCGATTATTAGAAAATAAAAAGAGAGGTAAGATGCGGAGGGCAAGGGGGGGGGAGGGGTTCAGGGCAAGATGGAGAGATGGAGGAGAAGAGCGAACGAGACGGAACGCACACGCTCTCCATGCTAGCCCTGCGCACTGGCACCTCCGTCGGTATCCTTCCCCGCATCAGGACCACTACCTCAGCATAGGCACCACCATTATCCACAAAAGCGCAAGTGTTTTGAGGGAGTCGTCTGCAACCACCGGTGCGAGGAGAAAAGGCGGATGCATCGGCTGCGTGTGACGGCCGCTGCTCCCCTAATACTCTTGCGGGACTTCAGCGCTGGGATGCCGCCGCTCCAGAAACATCCGCACGCCCGTTTTGCCCACTAGCCGACCTGAAAACAGCGCTCGTGCGTGAAGCGCGCTCCCTTCGTCAGCAAAGGAGACTAGTAGCTTATGCCGCTTCTCAGACCCGCACTGGCCCGCTTCTCCATCTTCTGCTCCGCTATCGTCATCGGCGTCGTGGATGGGAGACGCCACAGCAGCTGCCGCAGTAGCTGGCAGGGGCTCGTCCGGGGTGTCTATGAAGGAGAGAAACCCCGGAACGTCCCGCAATGCCCGCTCCGCCAGCGTCTGAAAGGCCGCTGGAATAAGAAAGCAGTTGACCAGGCACGCTTCTGCATGGCACTTGGTTGCAGTGGCGGGTACATACTGTGCCTTCCATCGGCGGCCCAATACCTTGCGGTTCTGGAGTTGGCGGCACAGCTGCTGGGCCGTCGCCTTATTATCCACCTCCACACACAACGTAGCCGTACCAACCTCATCCAGCATACGCACGTTGGGGTTGACATGCTGCTGCTGCGCCGGTGAGAGAAACCGACGTACTGTGTTGTAATACACCTTCTTGAAGTCTACGGGGAGACGATAAAGCAGAATGGAGCCGTGGTAAATGGTAGGGACAGCGACGGTGGTCTTCGCCGCTGAAGTTTTCGATTTGCCCGCTTCGACGGCGGAACGCTTCAGTGCGGGCGCGGTGGCACCCGCCGCGACGGCCGGCGTCTTCGGTGGCTTGGCCGAGGCCGACGAAGGAGTATGTGTGGACATCCCCACTTCTTTTTTTCTGTTGTCTCTCTCTCTATATATATATATACATATATATATATATATAGCTGTGATAGAATCAAACACAAACACCCTCTCCTCACTCCCTCTCTCTTTCTTCGCTACTTTTTTTCTTCTCTTTGTCTGTCTGTGTGTGTGTTTGCTGGGCGAGTCCCCCCTTTCCATCCACGCGAAGCAAAACCACTTCCAACGAGTCAAAAGGGGAGGCAGAAAAAAGAAGCCCTTATGGATATATCTTTATGGATATTAATGCTGGTGTGTGTCTGTGTCTGTGTGTGTGTGTGCCGAGAACCCCACCGGGAAAAGGAAGGAAAGAAAGGATGTGGAGCGTGTAGCCAAGAGAGAGAGAAAAGTGTGTAGGCACAGGCGGCACCATCTGCGTAGGAACACATTCATGCCCGTATACCCATTCCCCCGTTTTTCCGGCTACTCCATTCTTAATTCGGTCATGAGGCTGTCCGAGGAGAGGGAGTGAGGAGGGGAGAGGGGGCGCTTTATCACCTCCTTACACCACAGCAAGAAGGTCAAGGATCAGGCGCCATACTTCTCCGCATTATATTTTGCGACAGGGGACGGACGGGCGTACGAGAACCGTTCTCGGGAAGCGAGCACACGCCCCACCCCCCTCCCTCGCTGAACAAAGACCGTCACGCTTCACCCGGCCTCATCTACACACGAATCTCTGCACATGAAGGGAATACATAAAAAGAGAAGAAAGTGAGGGGGAGAGGAGGGTTGAGAAACGTGAGCCATATGTATATGTTGAGACACTTCTACACGACGTTGGGGCCTCCACCTCTCCCTCCCTTTCCCTCACCCTCACCTTCCCAGCCACCTTCTCCAACCCAGATGGCGCACCCCACCCTCTCAACCACCCTCGCCACAAGTATTTCCCTTGTGGCCTCCCTTTCCTGCTGAGGTGTGCCCTCTTCATACGCACCGCGGCAGGGCTTGCTGCATCGCATGCACCCACTTTGCTGTCTCATAGAAGTGGAAGGTGCTGGGACTCACATCCAGCTCGGGCGGTGGAAAGGCCATGGCGAGAGAGGGCGAGGCGGGCCACGCCAACTCTGTCATCGAAGTAGAGGAGCCGCCCTCCTCCTCTTCCTTTCTCTCCTCAACCGCAATGGTCGCCATATTGCTGGACTGCCTTTTCTCCGCTGCTGCCGCCACATCGTTCAGCGAGGACCCCGGCAGCTTCGATGTAGTTGGCCGTAGCCAGCCGAGCGCCCGCACTCGGTCGGCTGGCAGCTTGCGTTCCATGTGAGCTAACAGCTGAGAAGCTTTCACCGCCAGTCGCGGTTCTCGCGCCGCTTCCTGAAGCACACGCAAACACCACAGGCTCACTGCGGAAGGACAGCTCTGTTGCAAGGTGGAAAAAATACCCAACAGCTCATCGCAGAGAACTCTAGTCTCCACGCGTCTGGGGTGGCTACCGTCAGCATCGCCATCGTCCTCGCTTCCTTCCACAGGCTGCTCTGCACATGCACTGTCGACATCGTTGTCCTGTGCGTGCGGATGTCGACCCCCTGACGCTTCTTTCGATTGGAAGAGGCTCGCTTCGGGAGCGAGGTCTACGTCAACATGTCCACAGGGTGAATGGGCTCGCTGGTCAGAGCTTTCATTTTCGCTGTACTCCCTCAAGGATCTGCTTGACATCGATGACGTCTCGTCCGCTTCCGAGTCGGAGAGAGGCACCGCAAGGATGGATAAGCGTGCTAGACTTGTGCCGATGCAGCTGAGCAGGCGGTGGTTCGAGCGTTTGGACGGCTTAGACAGCTCTATGGCTCTCTCCTTAGGAAGCGATGCGGCACCTGTCGCACCGTTCGTTACTGGGACCGATGAAGTAGTGCAACCCACAGACGTGTGACCCTCGTGAAACAATGGGCAGCTCGTCACCGCCGGGGTGCTGCTCCTCACCTTCCCTCTGTTCGCACTGCTATTCATCACCCCAACCGAGGTGACCATCGCAGCAGCAGCAGCAGCCTCACCATAGCCCTCTAAGATAGTGCTGCCCATATTACTCTTCGCTGCTGATCGGCCTGCTAACGCGCCCCGTCGATAACCACAGCTCCACAGGTCGCCACATTCGGCTTGACTCGATCCACCGCTGCTTACGCTATCGCTGCTGTCAGACGTAAGGGTAGAAGACAAGCTCGCCGTCTTCCAATCTTCCCAGGAAGGATGGGATGCTCCATGGACTGCGATACATGGGCAGCGGCCCTCATCGCGACAAGCTGAATGCATCCCTGCATCTCGCCGTGACGAAGTGTCGCTCTCACCGACTTCGCGAGCGCTTGCAAAACGCCGAAACAGAGCTGTGTCCCCCTGGCCGCCCCATTCGCTCACGCCCCCTGCTGTTAGCACAGTGTGTGGCAGCGCACTGGGCTTGGCGGAGGCGGAGACAGGCGAGGTGCAATGGCCGGCCAGCGCTCCCATGCCTGGTAAGTTCATCCAGTTATGACCAAACGGATCGTGTAAAGGGATGTAATACCCTGGAAGCCCTGAAGACCTGCTACACCCAAGTCCCGTTCCAACTTGTTCAGGCAGGGTGTGAGCTATCTGTGCAGTAGCCACGCGCGATGCTCGCGCCGGTATGGCGGCCCCTCCGAGCGCCCCAAATGAGGCAACGCTATCGACGGAGGGGCTGAGGGCACCGGACATGGGCGTCGTCATTCCTTCTCTGCTGCAGCAGCTACTGGGCTGCGATGTAATTGGCTCCGAACAGCGAGGCTGAGCCGCGGCGGCGGAGACACCCATGCCGAACATGGCGACGGACTGGGGCGCCGTTAACGGCCACCGAAGTACAGACCGAGGGGTGAGGGACCCCAAGGCGCGATTGGCAGTCAGCCGTGGGGCACCCAACGACAACGGCCAAGGGCTGATGTTGCCGCTCATGTCTTCAGCGCCTGTCGAGCTTTCTATCACTGGCGTCACTCCGACTGCCCCATAGTTCGCCCTTGCGCGCACACCATCATGCTGCGCAGCCCTCGTGTACAAGAACGGCACACCAAAGTTATGGAGCCCCTGCAGCCACTGTTGAGAGATGAGTTCGGAAAAGTTCTGAGCTAGACCAGCAGACGATACGAGCCCGATAAGTTCATCTTCTGTCGACCTCGCAGGAGCGACGGAGTTTATCCTTGGGGAAGCGGGTGCAAGAGCAACGGCCGAGCTAATGGGCGGAGTTGTATTTCTTGGTGTTGAAGCATCATGGCAGAAACGAGGAAGCCCCGGGAGAGATGGAGGAGCCCCGCCTCGCCGAGCGGCCAAAGCGGCGGCCGCTTCACGGCAACGCAACTCTGTCGTCGGCGCTACAGCTGACGGCATCTTGAGAGGGGATCGGCTCTCCACACGTGCGGAGGGTTCGTTTTCAAAGTACCGGTTCACCTCCACATTTCCCACCCCAGTGGCGACAGCAGCGGCGGCCGCCGCTGCCACCGCGGCAGCAGCGGTGGTTCGTGGACGGTCTGTTCGGGAGCCAGCCGCATATAACAAAAGGT
This sequence comes from Borovskyia barvae, assembly GCA_030849085.1. Classification (NCBI taxonomy): domain Eukaryota; phylum Euglenozoa; class Kinetoplastea; order Trypanosomatida; family Trypanosomatidae; genus Borovskyia; species Borovskyia barvae. Next base: position 107,143 of record JASAOM010001119.1, on the reverse strand, counting down.
AATCGTATCTTTCCCAGTCTTCCTTCTCCTCCTTTGTTAAGCCACTGACCCCCATGACCCCCATCAAGGGCGGTGGCAACGGCAACGACAGCTTCGGTGAGCGGAGCAGAGGGATTTCGAGCGGCTCGCAACGCAACCCGCGTTGACGGCCACGGTCCATCCGCACGGCACCGTGCTGCTCTTCAGAGTTTCCCACAGCAAGATTGGAGTCACTTTCGTAGTGCCAAGGCGAGCAATCTGCACGAGGAGGCTCCGCCGGTGACGGGGGGATGGGCTGCGGCATCAGTGCTACCTGAAACCACTCGTGCTCCAACAGTTGGGCCGCCGTGCTCCGCTGCTGCGGCGAACGCTGGAGGCACTGGGTCACGAAATCATAAAAGTGCGAAGACCACGGGTAGGCCCGCAAGGAAAGCAAGGGCTCACGCTGCTGTATCCATGACGACGGCGTAGGCCCATCTGCAAGATCCAAAGCCATCATCCCCAGCTGCCAAATGTCAGCAGCAGCCGTAGTCGCTGGGTACGGGTCGAGGGTATTGCGGAGCACCGTCACAGGGGATCTATTCACCGCCGCCAGATGCTCCAGGAGCTCGGGCGCCTCGGCAGGTTCGGCACCGCCGTTTGGTGATGTATCGGAGTATCCCCCGGATAACACCTCACCTGTGTTGCCATCGTGCCCTCCTCGCACCTCCGCATTGGAGAAGTCCTCCCACTGCTGACGCGACAGGTGCCACAATGCCCGCATCTCATCCGTGGCCGTCCGAATCAGCTCAGGTGCAGGTACGTATTCAGACTCCTGTATGGCGAAGAGAGCAGGCTGTGACGGGGGAGGTGTGTGCAGCACGTCTGGGAGGTAGGCTCTACAGCTGTGCGAAGCTGAAGATGCCGTTGTGACCCCATTGGTTAGAACGCTCTCGCGGTGACCCGAGCAGGTAGTCGGGAGACTCCCTCGCGGTGAGCCTTGGACAGATGCACCCACCTTCAACGATGGCACTCGACCCCTACGCACGGGTGGTGATACCGATCCCTCATGCGTGTATGGAGGACAGCGCTGTAACACAGTAGCCATTGCCGTCCGCAGTGCAGCAGCGACGCGAGAACTTACGTTCTCTGTGAGGAGTACTTGCCGACTCCACTGTAGCGGATCAAGAGCATCGCCAAAGCGTACACAGTTGTCGGTGCTCAGTGCTCCGGTGAGTGGGGGAGCAGATGTCGTCTCGAGGGCCGGCCGCGCCCGGTCGCTACTCACGGGCGCCGTAGTGACGGCTCTTCCCTTGGGACGGGTCCCTTCCTGATGATCTGGCATAGGCCGTGGAGCCGCCCCTGACGGCCCAGCGGTCAGCACGGGTAGGGCAGCAGCACCTCTTGCTGCGTTTTCAATGGCCTCCGTATCACGTACCGATGATGAGCATCGCTGCCCCGTCAGTTTCGAGGCCCCCATGACCAGTTCGCCGGAAGTACTGGTAGGAAACGAGACAGTAGCGGGGTGTTGCAGCTGCACCCCACACACGTAACGTGGAGATGGTGCCGCCGCCATCAACCATTCTTCAAGAACCTCGTCAGCTTTCCAACTGGATGATATATCATCTTCCCGTGCTGCCCGGGAGATTGGACGCTGCGGCTGCTTAGCTAGGGGAGGCGGTGGAGGCGCAGCAGATCTCGTTGCGGTAGTAGAAATACTCCCGATCAGCATCGACGACCCGCCGGCCGCCACACTCGGTGCGACGCCGCTGCTGTGACACGAGCGTGACACGTGTGCGGCAGTACGGGGCAGAGCGGTGGAATATCGACCCCGCTGACTCACTGGATCGAGCGTGCGCCGTGTGAGCACCTCCGCAACGAGGGGAATTAAGGATTGGTCTTCCTCCGAGTGAAGTAAGTTCCTCGTGTAACGCGAGCTGCTCGACGGACTCAGGGGGGAGTTGAGACTCCCGCGTCGCTGTTGGGTTTGGTCACCATCATTCTCAGCGTTGCGGTGCCGCCGCCAATTGGTAGACGCCGCGGCCTCACTCTCCGAAGAAAATACGAGGGACTTGATGCTGCCGTCGCCGCTGTTTGAGCTTGCTGAATATGATTTCTTGGGCCGCGGGGATACTGTATTGACACGCACAGAGTTCCGCCTCGTCGTGCTGGGCGTCGCCGGGGCCAAAGGAACCGAAGACGGAAAGGAATGAGGAGGTTCACGAGCAGTTTCTGCGTGCCGACTGGTGTGAACGCCACTTTCCTGGTGGACGTCTCGTGCTTCACAGGTGCCCTCACTGCACTGCGAAATTCGGCTGGTACTGTCGCGCCGGAAGGCCGCCATCGCCGCCGCCAAGCCGGTCTTTGCGGTCCCAGCGGGGGAAAAAGACGTCTTGAACGGTGAAAATGGAGCGGTGTCACCCCGCGTAGGCCCTGCACGGATGTTGGTGGTGTAGGCGGTATGCGGAGCACCGGAGAGCCTGTTCACGGAGGTGCTCCCACCTCGCCCCGTTGCGCGGCTAGCGCGATGATTTTTGGGATGTGGACGATGGTCTGGGCGCCGGTGGGACCACTGCCCTGGCGTCGCGGCGCAGGTGTTTCTAAACTGCGAGAAGTCCACCGCAGTCGAATTCGTTGCCGGCTGGGCGTGCAAATCGAAAGGAAGTGATTGTGCGGGGGGGGACGCGATCGTTATTGGGCCACTAGGGGACGTGCCGCACTCCGCCGTTGGGTTGGTCGTGAATCCGAGCGGTGTTTCACTCACGTTGACCTTTTTGCATTGCCGAGAGTCCTCCTCCTTACGGTCCTCCGCCACATCCACCCCGTCGCGCGATGATCGCGGCGCCACGCGTGGGAGTGACTTTGAGGGCCCTTCGTGAGTCTGTCGCGGTGGCATGGTCAGTCCACACTCGCGTACGCCCTCCATGGCATGCCAGAGTGGAAAGACGTTCGTGGCCTTGACGCTTCCATGCGTGCAACCAGCCGCATGGAGCGTCGCAAGCTGCACCAGCACCGCATATAAAATATTTCGGATGACGGTCTCTACCAATACCGGGTGAGGCACGTAAGTCGCCATCCATTTCTCTAGAAGTTGTCGTACGTTACCGCGGTGAAGACGGGGATAGGCGACGTCGATTTCGAGGACAAGACTGGAGTCGGAGTAGGCGCGCAGGTCCATGCCCAGTGGTTCAGGGGCTGAGAGGTACTTACCGAGGGCCTCTTGGCCGCGATGGTATTGCCTACGATGTTGGGAATGACGATGATGATAGGGGCGGTGCCGACTCGGGCAGTGACCCCGGTAGCCCCGCCTATTCCAGGACGATGGAGCTTCTCGACCCTGCCAACTTGTCGCGGATGAGTCCGAGGAGCTCTCGGATGTGGGTCCGGCTAAAGGCTCCACGGCAGCTGCACCGGAAGCGGATAAGGTGGCGAACTCGTAGGACCTCGTCCGCTGGTCGCCGCTCCAGTCACCGCAAACCGCGCGGCCCCTCACACCCGCACCTGCCGACGATTTTGCGCGACCGGCAGAGGGATGCGCCGCAGCGGTGGCAGCCCCAGCCCCAGCAGCAGCAGGAGGACTACCCGTGGTGTTACGCTCTTCGCGGAAAATGCGCTTCATAATGCGGTCCTTGCTGACAGCGTCCAAGAGAAAGCGGGGATTCACCCGGATGCGATGCTTCTCGCTGCTGATTGTTCCCTTCGTCATGAAGGCTACCTTCCATGTTGTCTGGTTCGGGGGAGGAGCGGAAGTGGCCATCGGTGACATCGTTGCCGCACCACTATCGACAGGCGAGCACCTCCGTCCGTGTTGCTGCCATGGTTCATTGCAGCGGCTCACTCGAAAGGAGATTGCGTTGCCTCTACCGCGCGTTCCACGCCGGGCAGCTTGCTCTCTCATGAAGATCGCTGAGGGTGTCAAGCCACGTGTTGCGGCGTCTTCCCGCATGCGCGGAACCGTCGTTTGATGCGCAGTGACAGTGGAGCCTGGAATGTTCCCCCGGCGGCGGTGGCTGCGCCGAGACAGACTGCCACTTTTGGCCCCGCAAGTCCGCTGTTGTCTCTGCTCCTCCTTTGATTTCTTCGTACCGTCCACTCCGTCGCCTCTTCCTCCTTCTGATGATGCTACGGACTGCGAATCCGCGATGAAGGGTAACGCGCTCACCACCAAACCACAGCAAGGCACAGAAAAGTGAAGGAGGGGCGCAGCGCGCGATCTGCCCACTTCCGGTGTTGCGGCAATGGCGTCAGCATAGGATGCAACAGGCGTCTCTTTTGCCGGCGTAAGGGAGTTGCAGCTCGCGGGTGAGGAAGCTGTCGTAGTCGCTACTGTCGTGGAAAAAGATGTCAAAGACAAGGGGGATTCACCGGCAGCAGTGGGGCGTTGTTTGTCTCGGTGTCGTTGCGGCCGCTGATTACAGCCATCCTCAGAGCGCTGCTCACCCGGCAATTCCTTCGCCACAGGCACCGCAGCACCGTCTTGCTTTGCGTCAGAGCTGCCGGTATGTGCAGATTCGACGGGATGATGCCCTCTGCATGAATCCACTTTGCCGAGTTGGAATGGTGCAGTGCCGTCAGCTAGAGCGGCGCTTTCGCTCGCCCCTGAGCTTACGGTGGCACTGGAGGAAATAAAAGCATCGGGTGATAGTGGTGGTGGTAGCTGCGATTCTGAGGAGCCGCCGGGGTGAGGCCTCTCGGACGGGTCACGTAGAATCTTTCCCCCCAGCTTGGAGCTCCCCCCCTCGGCGTGTTCGAAGCCTCCCGCCTGCGATGCTGCTTTCGGCTCCGCCGTCGTGGGCATCATCAGGGAGTCCTGTAGATACGATTGCATCACACGCAAGAAGGCATCATCGCGCAGGAGGTCGTTAAACTCCCTCACCTCAGCACGATGGAGCGTTCGACCTGAGAGGAGACTAAAGTCCACCTCGACATCCTCACCCCCTTCACCTAACCCTCTTGCCTGTGAGAAATCATTGCTTCTGTTAGAATCGCCGCGCATCCCGCCCGGCGGCTTGTGCTTGCATAGCCGACGGTGACGACGCTCTTCCTGGGGGCTCAGCTGCGATAACATCGGAACCACATCACGATGGCACGCCACACACACGTATCGTGGTGTAGCGCTGCTGTCGGCAGAGGGGCGTGCAGCAGCGTTTCCCGGTTGCGAGTTCTCCATCACGTCTACCTCGCCATCCACACCCTCCCGGGGTCCGGGTGTCGGTGATCGTGCCAGAAACGGTCCTGCTGGCATCAAAGTTGACGCCACCACGGAGCAGTTGAGAGAATTCACGTCACTCCCATTGTTGACTGCAGGCCCACCACAACCCGTTCCTCCTTGTTGCGCATGCGCGACGGGCTGCGGCAACGTGGTCAATCGCACGGTCGCCCCCGTGCGCGGTGACCGTGTCGAAATCTTTGACGGCGAATCTGCCCACCCCACCCCGGCCACCGCCGGGGTCCGAGGAGCCGGGGTCGTCATCCCCATCGAATTCTCTGCTGAGGCGTTGGTGGGCATGAGTGTCGGTAAGGAGGGTGACGCCACCACAACATCACCAAAAGAATTATCTGAAACGGAGTGCGGGTGCTGTTGAAGTAGTGTAGATCGCCGCTGAGAAAATGGAGCGGCCACGGTGGACGCCATCGCCGCAGCACGCAACTGCTGCGGCTGCCCATTCTCTGCATCACTGCTGGCGTCACTCGCGCGACGTAGGTCGATACGGGAGCTTGCTCCGGGCGCACGCACAGCACGCTGCGGCGCAACGACAGGATCGGTTGGCAAGTGGCTTGTCACATCCCGGGTGGGCGGCCGCTGAAGAAGTGCAGCGTTGTCCGCCTCCGCAGTGGCAGCTCGATTCTCCTTGTGCACCATTTCAACTGTTGGGGAAAGGGGCCTTGCCGCGCCCTGGTCGAGATCGGCCTCAAATCCACCGCGGTTGCCGAGCGCCATAGAGCGCATCTTGCCGACAGAAGACCGTTGCTCACACAGATTCACGCGCCGGCTTCCAATAAGGTCCTCTCCGTCAAGGAGGTGCGCGTCGCTTCCACGGTTGTCTGTCACACTAGGCGGTACTGCAGGGCTTGATGCGGTCCTCGTGAGATCAGAAAATGGCGGGAGACTGGACCGTCTCGTATACCTCACCGTTGATGGGTGTTGCTGAGGCAACGATGCGGAAGCGAGGGCCGAAGGTGCCTCTTCTTCAGAGGTGAATCGACATCCGCTAGAGGAGGAGGCCACAACCATGTCATCGAGAGGTCGCCGTCTCGGCGCCTCATCTTCGTGTTGCGATGAGAGAAGTGAAAGCGGTTGTGTTGGCAGAGCCGGTACGGAGCGTGGAAGGGATGGCAAAGCCGCGGAGGTGGGCAAGGCGCCTGCTTTTGAAGAGGACGAGGCCTGTGCCGCACGAGCAGGGGCGAAAGCAGCACTCGACGTCGGTGCATCCTCATTGGAGCTCATCGGACCCCCAGAGCTCACATCCTCCACGCTCAGCAGTCGAAGAGAGCCATATCGATGTTTTGCCTTCGCACTATGGCGGCTGACTTGAAGCGAGAAGGAACGAAACTCTGATGTCGGTGCTGGCGATTCGGGCGCCTCCTCACTGCTTTGCGGCACGACGCCTCCATTCTTTAGCAGCCTTTTGTCTGGCCCTGCTTCAGCCGCGGCTTCTATGCGGATGGGGTCGACGATTGAAGGAGCAGTTAGCTCTGTCTTGCCGTCATCTGCTTCTCCAGCTCGCCCACCAGGGGCTGAACGCAGTAATGTTGGCAGTGACAAACCCAGTGGAGGTGGGGCTGACATTTGTGATAGTGGTGGCGTGACGATGCTCGACCTTTGCTGGTTTTTTTCCTGGTGCTGCTGCGGTGACCGCTCCGTCGTCGCATGAGAAACCGATCTGCTTGGCGGCATCGCAGGTAGACACCGCGGGTCGCCAGAAGGCCACTGCAACGCTGATTCCAGCGATGTTGACGGCACATATGACTCGGAAGAACGACAAGGATGTCGGTGCTGTGAAAGCACACGGCGCGAACGAGACGACAGCATCTGTGAGTCGGGATCCGTGGGATTGGAAGCACCACTGCCCCGTTGCGGCATCCCCGGCGCCTTTGTCACCCGTCCAACAGTTCCGCAATGTGGGCAGCGAAGGCAGCGTCGAGCATGGTCTGTGAGGACTCCTGCGGCAAGGGCCTTAGCAGCGGCCTTCTCTTTTTCCTTTCGTCGTCGCTGCAACTTTTCGATGCGCGTAGCCACGCACATGTACGCCACGTATTCGTACAGGCTGCGCAGCATCGCTTTTGAAACAGTGAAGACATGCACTATGCACGAAGCACTCGACGACGCCGATACACCTTCGGCAGTCCAGGTGCCATATCGGATGTTCTGCTGCAGAGGATAGCGTGGAGCAGCATAGGGTGCGATGGAGGGCGGATACACCGGCAGGTGAATACGTCTAGAAAGAGGAGGTAATGGCAATGCAGTGGGGAGCATCGCGGTACCAGATCCTGGTGTCACTGCCGATGCTGTACACGGCTCGATACTGTCGGCGACACCATCGTGATAAGCCGTGGAAGAGGAAACGGTGGGCCCATCGTGCGCTGTTCTCCACCGATAAGTCACATCTTCTTCGCTCCTTTCAGTACGCATCGGCAACGCCGCTACTCCTGCAGCATCGCTCCCCCGTTTTTCAAGTCCTATTGCCGAGAAGGTCGTGCTTGACGTGGAATCGAAGGCAGGATCGAGAAACAGCTCACTGCCCTCCGCACCAAATGTCTCTTCTTGCCGAACTTGAAGCCTACACCGTGACCGTGCTCTCGATGCGAGTACAGAGGCGCTGGCGGGCTGCCCTGTATCGCCTAGTAGAGGCAGAGCAGCGGGGCTACTACCCCCAACTGTTTCCGAGACGTCCAGCGAGTCAATCGCGATATCAGAGGATACGGCGGCGTAGTTTCGTGCTTCGCCATCATGGAGCGTTGAAGATGTTACCGTTATAGGCCTATATGCCCGCTCATCTTTCTGCGAAGCGCCAATGGCCCCCTCATGTACTGGCACTTGATCACCCTGTTTGATAGGCTCACCCTTCTTGATCCCGTCATGCCGCATACCGTTTCGCGATGCAATATCTTCGCCAGAGTGCTTCCCTGCCCACAGCACGCCAGCGGCACGAAGATCCACGTCGTCATCTGCCCCAACACCAGCAGCCGCAGTCGAGCGAGATGCTGTCGCCAGAGCTTCCGAAGCGAGACTAGGCTCCGAAGGCACACCATTCAAGCCCGAGAAGTCCCGCGGGGCGCTGCGGTGGTATGGTAGAGACTGCAGCGCAGGGATCGACGAGAGCGCGGTTGGTGCGTGGGATGGCTGCAAGGCGCTGGGAAGCTGATACGAGATGTCAGCAAAGGAGGCGGTCAGGGCGTTCCAAGGATCAAGAGAACGTTGCAGGTCTGGCTCCAACTCCTTCGTGCTCGCCGCCGCGGAGAGCGACGCAGGAGGGCAAAAGCCCCTCGACCCGTCGCTATCCACGGAGTGCACCTCCGCCAACGTGGATGCCCATGAGCGTGGGTCATGCGCTTCCTCCTGCTCCGACGGGGGAAGTGCTATCACCGAAGCCGGCGTGGCCGTCGGGTCACGAAAAAAGGCGATGCCCGAGGCGAGCGTGTGCGCGGCAGGGAAGACGGAGGTCCCTGTGGGTATCGGTGCGGTGGACACGGCAGCCACGATGGGCAATCCTGTGTAGGGGTCCCGGGGTGGTGGCGGTAGCGGAAGCTGTGGTGGGGCATGCGCTCCCGCGTGCGTCCTCCGCTTTCCTACACCGGCTACGGCCGTTTCTGTGTTGTCCTCGTCCCCCACGGCGGAGCCGGCCAGCGCTGTGGATAAGGATGTCGCCCGCACGTAGACCACAGCCTCCCCCTTCGGTGTCAACTCTTGCAGTTGAGGCGACGCAAGGTCTTTGCGGCGCGTTCGGGCCGAACGCCAGGGGATGTACCCCGTCCGAGCCGTGGGGTATCCCTGACTGCGATGGAGCTCCTCCAGGGCCATCGGAAACGGACAGAGCATACGTGACCCGCGAGCGGTGGAGGTTTCGTTGTCATGCGCATTACCTTCAGCTGACTGGCCTGCCTTCAACCCTGTGCGGGAAAAGCGCGTCCCTGAGGATGCTGCGGTGCCGTCGTTAAGCTCCTTGAAAGGATCGCTGCGAGTGTGACGGTGTGCCAGGCAGCGTCTTTCCACCTCTGCCTCACGCGCCAGCAGATGCTCCCGCATGCGCGCCACTTTCTCGGCTGGTGACGGCCCTGTGCTCAAGGGAAGACCCGCTGACAGTCGGAGAATCGCATTGAAGCCACCACCAGCACCTCCTACAGGAGACCCTGTACCAAGAGAGACGCCTGCCGTGTTCACGCCACTGCTCGACAAAACTGCGGTGGAGTGGCTCGTCCCGTGCTCCTCGTCGTATGCGCCACGGCCACCACCACGACTCACCTCATACCGGCTGCGTCTCCATCCCGATCCCTGTTGTGTCATGTTGCGTCGACTGGGGCTGCTTCCATTGACTGCGACGAGTCGTCGACGCCGAGACAGCGCGTGGTGACGCGACAGGGGGGTTTCATTATAGATCGTTAGCGCAGCCGCACCGCTGCTGTAGCTCATCTCCCCTCCAACGTCTGCGGACGTCAGGCCTCGATCCCCCTCCCCAACGCGGCGGTAGTGAGGGGAACCACACAGAAGACTATCTTGACGTGGGTTCGTGTCCCGGCGGTGACGCGGCGGCAATCCATGCGGTGCGTACACGGACGAGTCGGATGAGCTGCCAGAGAATAGCGTGCCATCTGAAGACGACGCTGAAGAAACACTGCCGCCGTGCAATTCAGAGGTGTCAGCACTGCGGCTTCGACGGCGGCTCCGTCTAGTACCTCCTACTGGAGACAAGTCCGCCCCCTCTTCGGCGGTATCGTAGACGAAGGAGAAAGGGTCTGTCTGGCCGTGCCCACGGATGCGCATGACGCCGTCTTCGTCGACGTAAATACGGATGCTGTCGGAGCTGTCGCCAAGGTCGATGCCTGTGACGGTCTCACCTCGGTGCGCTCTCTGATCTGCACCACCACCCTCCCCATACCAGTTGGGCTGAGGTGGCGATGAAGCAGCGACGGCCGAGTGCGGCCCAGGCAACAGTCTGCGCGGCCGACCGCTCATAGGAGAATAGCTATGATGCATTCGAGGTGGTGCGCGCGCGGTGCAGTCATTCAGATTCGCATCTCTTACGAGTGCAGCATCACCTACTCGCTCCACGGACCTGTGACGCGCACCCTCCACACCCCTGATGCCACGGTGGGGCGACGAAGCATAGCAACCACTCAATGCATCATGGACAGTCGGCACCTCTGAGACGTCACGCTCCACGATGCTTCCCTCATCCTCGGAAAGTGCGAGGTGGCTGGTGACGAGGTCGACACTTGCCGAGGTCGTCATTGATCTTTCTGCTGTTTCTCTAATCGCTGCTCACACTCGCTCTTTCCCGTTTCCTCATTTCTTTATACCCCACAAGAGGAAGACGAGGCAGTCGCTACCGCGAAAATTGTGGAGAGCAAAGGGAGGGAGGCAGAAGAAGGAGGGGATACGATCTCGCGTATCGATGCACTCCGTGCGTACACACACACACATATATATATATATATATTTGTGCGTTGACCTTCCTCGTCGGACAGAAAAAAAAAAGAGAGAGAGAGAGAGTAAAACCGATTTAGCAATACCGGCGGAACAGGTGTAGTACAATGTGCAGTGCGCAGGAGAGGAGGGAGGGGGTGATAGAGGCAAAGGAACGGGGAAGGAGGAAGGAGAGGCGGGGGGGAAGGTCAGAGGAAGAGAAGGAGAATACTGTAGCGCGAACACACACACACACACACACACAAGAGATATTCCCTGTATCCACGCCGTCTTATCTCTTCCTGTCCTCCTCCACAAAGGAAAAGGAAAATAATGAGAGAATCCCACGTATGTTCGCTGTGGGCGATGCGACCAGCCGGCATTGCCACCAGTAGTGTATGTGTGTGCAGAGAACAGAAGAACGGATAAGGCGAGGCAGTCAGGCAGGAAGAGCAAAGGAGGTGAGAGTGGTACTACGGAGCCGTCCCATGCAGGGGGGTGGATCAAGAGCAGGAGGAGGATGCGGGGATAAGGAAGGGGCCACCCACCGGTGAGAAGGAGATTTCTCGCACCCCCACCCTTTCGCGTTCTTCCGATGCTGCGCAGGGCCCCCATCCTCTCCGTATACATCGAGATGTGAAAGGATGGCAACGGTAAAGAAGATGAAATGGAACGAGCCGGCGACATCCCTCCCTTTCCCTCACGTGGAAATACCGGGAGGGGGGGTTACTTTTTGTGTTCCGGTGTGGACGAGGCAAAGAAGGCAACAAAGATGACGCTAGAGAGTCAGGGGAAAGCGCACAAGTTGAATGATCTCTCTCTATGTATACATCTATAGAAATAGAGAGAGAGAGAGAGAGAGAGATGGATCGATGCCCGTGTATAAGCGGGAAGACGTACAGCTACAGATAGATACATGAGAGGGCACGGGCCCTCCCTCACCCATCTCAAAAAAAAAGAGGTTGCTCACAACGAGGATAACCGGAAGGAGAGGAAGAAGGGTGGCCAAGAAGGAATGGGGTGGCTTCCTTTGGAATACAGCAGCGGGTCCTTTTCCGCCCTTGAATGGCGCAGCGCTCTTCCCCTGGGGACGCCGAACGTGCGTTGGGGAGGGAGGGAAAAGGGAGCCGCTACACTTTCATGTGTTTCGCTCTCTTCATCCACCTTTCACCAGCAAATCCTGCAAAACACCCTCCGCTACCACCAAATTACGAAAAAAAAGGACTGGAAAGGGGGGAGGGGTCGGCTGAAGCCACTGGGCTCACGCAACGCCAAGAGAAAACACAGACGAGCGCACACACGCACGCACACCCCGGTCTGCATGTGAGCATACCGACCGGCTCTGTTGATATAGGTACACATAAATGTGTGTGCGTATGTGTTTCGCGTGGAGAGGGAGAATGAAGAAGGAGGCAAAATATTTAGTAAAAAAAATTTTCACACAGAAAGCACCCCTTAATTTGACATTGGGAAAAGGAGGGGAAAGGATGTGGAGAGAAGAATGAGGGAGAGAGAAAGACAAAAGGCGCTCTCTCTACGTTTATCGGTATCTGCGAAAAAAAGAAGCGGACTTTCTCCCTTTTCCCCCGTATCCTCTTCGAAAAAAAAAGACTACACATATCGCAGCATTACAAACCGTCACCGACTACATTAACGTGAGCCGCTGCTGTGGTCAAGACTTCATCACGATGATCTTTCCCGCCACAGCGGGCAGCAGGGAAGTAGAAGGGAGGCAACGCCACCCTCTCCTATCTCCCCCCCTCTCTCCCCCCAGGTGGACCGAAAACCCACAAGCACGAAGCAACATACCAAAGTGTGGCAGAGGAAGCCCCACCCCAGAACATCATCTATCTAAAATATACGCATTCATGTAGGTAGATAGATAGGGAGAGAGAGAGAGAGAAAGAGAGATACTATCGATATCATCGCCATCTCGCCACGGCGCCAAGCCTACGCACGAAAAAGGTCGACGCAGACGACGAAACGAATAGGAGCATTTTTTCGTGTGTTTGTTGTCGCTTTTTCTGCCATGGAGGGGCCCAGAGACGAGTCTTGCGAAAGCAGATCAGCCCCGTTCTGGCGGGCAGTCTTTTGTGTGTTCCATCGATGTTCTTCCTTCCTCCCTTACCTCCCGCTCTTGGCTTCTTTTTCTGCCCTTCTCAGTCATCGAGCATCATGTCGTGGTAAAGGGCCTCGAAAAGATCGTTGCCACCGCTTTTCACGTTGGGCGTCATCGTTGCACGAGGCAAAGGCGAAGATCTGGGCGGTGCACATGCGCAAAGGGGGTTGCTCTTCGTGCTTTGCGATGGAGGAGCGTCCATCGTTGGTGGCGCTGTCCCTTCTCGTGGTCTCGCCGCCAAGTCGGGAGAGGAGCGTGTGTCCGTCGAGGGCATCGTCAACGAAGCCGGCGACGTTAGAAGCTTGCACACACTGCTGGGCACAATGCTTTCTTCAAGCTGTTGGGGCGGTGTCGCGTCGGAGACGTCATAGAGGATGGAAGAGGATCCCTTGTCGTCTTCGAATACGGTCTCCCTCAGCTTGTACGGCTGCTGCTGGACACCGAGCGACGGACGCACCTCGTCAGATGCACACGCCACTGATGTCGGAGTCCCCTCGACGCGGTGGAGAAAAGCACCACCACTGCCGCCAAAGCTGCCTTTGAGGGACAGCGGGGCGGCGGTGGGTGTCCCCGCAATCGTAGCACAAGCTGTTGCCATGCCGACTCTCTCTGCACTGCTGGAACGCAACCGATCCGGCAAGCCTGTCTTCGGCACGATCATGGTGGGAGTGATGGGCGTATCTGGCAATGAGGGCATCGCTGCGGGCATTCGCTCTGTCGAAAAAGGCGCCGCCCCTCGGATACGATCGGCGAGCACGGTCGGCGACGTCATGCGGTTCGCATTAGCATAAGTCGTGGCCGCTGTAGGTTCAGAGGTGCCCATCCCCTGCATTGACCATGGTGGACGCGAGTGGCTGCTACACGCAGGGTCGTTGTAGCGAAAAGCGCTCCCGTGGCGGCTCGCGGGGGCACCGGCGATGTCCATAAAACTCAACTCTTTCCGATCAACATAGGGAGCAGCACCTTCCGCTGCCCCCATCGTATCCTCTCCGTGCGGCACAAGCATCAGTTTCATTGCCAGCTGTCGCGCTCCCATCAGGAAAGGGTGCTCAAGCGCCTCGCTCGCTGTCATGCGCTTGAGCGGGTTCGGCTCTAGCAAACGCTGCACGAACGAAATAGCTGTGCGGCTCACGCCCGACCAGCGAGTACTATTGCATCGAGGCACGCGCTGTTGCTGCTGCACCATCGTCGCCCGTGAGGAGGCGTTGAAGGGGAAACAACCGCTCAGCAGCACGTAGGCTACAATACCGACAGCCCAAAGGTCCATCGCACGGGCGAGGGCGACGGTAGTGAAACGCCGGGCCCACCCCCGCTCCAAGATGTAGTTAAGGACTTCCGGGGGGAGGTACTTCTCTGTACCGCACGGCGTGAGGAGAAGCGTCGCCTCCGCGTTGTCCGGAAGCGATGACCGTTGGTGCTGCAGCGTACAGTACAAGCTCCGTGATTGAATCCAACCTTGCGAGCGCGGCTCGGCTTCGAATCCTGCTCTTACCACACGACTAACGCCGTCGTTAGGGCTCGCATTACCGCAGAGTGATATCGGTTCGGGTAAAGAAGGGGGCACCTGAGGTGCTGGAGGCGCAGTCATCGCGACGTCCGTGGGGGTGCTGCCAGCACCGCTCCCCTCACGAGGAGACGGCGTCGGGTGCGCCTCCAGCTGGTGGGCAGAGAGGCCGTCGAAACTGGCGTCACACACGCCGCCTTCCTCATTCTCTACAACATCCTCGTCGGGTGCGAGGATGCTATCCTCCTCGCTGCCGGTCTCGGATGCACTCACATCGGTGCTATAGACCCCGCTATCATCTCTCAGATGGCTGGCCTTCACCTCTGGTGGGTCTTCATGGCCACGGCTACCGACAACGGCTGCTGCGCTGACCGCGTTCACGCGTGGTGCAGTCCCGCCCCCCAACGACGTCTCCATTGTCGCTTCCTCGTCGTCCTCCTCCTCGTCCACATCCTCCTCTTGGTCGAGAAAATGAGTGAACATGTTCGCCGTAGACGGCAAAGGGGTCGGCATACCCATTCGGTGGATGCCATCCGTTGCGCTGGGGCCTCCTGACGCCATTCGAGAGCGGCTGGTACCCAGCGCCCAGCTGGGTGTGCGACAACTCGACAGTCCCCGGGACGGCACCCCCATCATCGCAAGGTGCGCGCAGCCGCCGTGGCCCCCATGCCCAGCGGCATAACCCAGGTTACAAGGGGAAAGAGAAGCTGCAGGACCGACGCCAGTACTGTTGTTCTCGTGGTCACTCGTACTGAAACGTTTCTGGTTGAAGAAAGGACTGCCCACACGCGGTACCGGGAGAGCGATAGGGTCGCCGTGGGGGGGCGAGGTGGTCAAGGTAGCCAGGTTTTCCCGCTGCGGTGACGTGCCTTTGTGGGGCTGCACTGAATCTCTCTGTAGCGCAGCGGTTATCGGTGAAGCGGTGGCGCGGGTACGCCGGGCAAGACCGAAGTCGATTAACGTCACGCGCAGCAGGCGAGAGACGCAGGGAGTCAGCACCCGTGAGCCCAACTGGCCGGGTGACCGCCTACCCGAGGCCGCCGTGGTGGCGGTGTCATGCATGCCATTCGAGCGGTCATGGATCGCGTGGCCGTCGCCCTCCTCCCGAGGCGCTGTCGTATCGGACTTGTGAGCGGCTGCCCCCAGTACTTCGCGAAGGCGGCTCTCTGACACGTTGGCGTCCAGCTCAGACACCAGCAAGTTTTCTAATTTGATATCGCGGTGTATCAGCCCGAAGTGCAGATGCAGGTACTGAATGGTGGTCACAAGTTGGAAGAGCATCAGAGCCGCTCTCGTCTCCGACGGAGGGCCGTAGCGCGCAAGATAGTTCCGCAAATCCAGACTACCGGGAAAGATGCGCATCGCAATGACGAAGGAATCAGGGGTACGGAGGGCTTCATAAAACTGTGCGCAGCCCGTGTGGTGTAATCGTCTCAGTATGGAAACCTCCCGCTCGATCTCGACCAGTTCACGACGCACCCCGTTGTCCTCCTCCCCCGGTTGGGTGTGCAGCTGTACTGCTTTTGCGGCGGTTGTAGCGGTGCTGGCAGTAGGTGTCTTGAATAGCGCCTTGGACATACACCGCTGCGGTGAGTGTGGGCGAGCCTTGCGTGGGATCACTTTGAGGGCGACGACCGTGATGGGGCGCGCTGACCCCACCGAAGCGGAGACCATTCGGCCAGACTTCAAGTCTTCCATTCCCGTGCGTCGCCGCGCAGCTTCAGCGGTGTCAGGTGATGCTTCGGCTCTGCTGTTGAGGGACGTTGTGGACACCATCGATGGAAGATGGACCGTGTCCTCCGATCGTCGCGGGGGCCTCAGCACCTTTCCCTCCCCTTCACCATCAACCTCACTGTGGTTGGTGTGGTTACTGCAGCTAAAGGACGCTGCAGTCCCTCCATCCTGTGAGGGGGCTAAGAGTTTGAGCCCTCCTCGGCCACGTAAAATGGGAACAGCCGCGTAGACCTTCGAGAAAGCACCTTTGCCGATCATGTCCACGACGGGATGGAAGACGTAGAAGTCCTGAAGATCATCCACCCGACGGCAGAGATGCGCGTCTGCGGGTGGGGCTCCACCAGTGCGCCGCACCTCAGCAAACTGCCCAGAAGACGCATTGGGCCTGAGTGATCTGCGTAAGGCACCCGAGCGGCGGTAGTGTCGCCCGGACTCTGGGTGCATCGAGGGATACCCGTTCTTGTAGATGCACGGCAGTGCTGGTACGGAGACACTGCGCAGTGGGGCTCTCCCCCTGCCTTTCTGACCCCATGCCGTGCGAAGCACCGGGTCAACGTCGGTCTGATCGGCACAAGACAAGGTGTGTGTGGAAGTCCCCATGGCCTTGGCCACCTGTGATGGAGATGGGAACTCAGAATTCCACATCGCAGGTGCGCTGGTGAGGGGAGAGCCGAAGTAAAGAATCTCCTTGCGCCTGCCGCCCTCAACGGTGCTGCCGGGCGCTTGCACTGCCGCCACCGCAACGCTGGCGGTAGCAGTGACCGTGCAGCTTTTTGCCCCACGGAGATCATCCACATTGGTGCAGGGCCGCCGACGAACGTCCTCATCCGCATCCCTTTCCTCGGCGGAGGAGGGGGAGCAACGTAGCTCAGCAGGGGAGCCCGCTGCCTCCTCTATTGCTCGCAGTTGCTGCTGATAGAAAAAACATTCGAAGGGACTCAGCGGCAGGTTTGTCAGAGAGAAGACGTCGGTGGAACTTTCGGCTGCAGACCCGTCTAATGCCTCCAGGGCATCAGTGGAGATACCGGCGGCACGAAGCGCCTTTCGGGGTGGCAGACCTTTTTGGAATAAGACGAGGCGTGGTGCGTGATGCAGCACGACGGCAGTGTTCGCAGCGCCTGTGAAGCCGCGTACATTCACGATTGCGTCTGGGGTAGAGAGCAGCGTACCGCTTCCGTGGTGGGTGACCTCAACACCAAAGTCAGCTAGCCTTTGTGTAGCCGAAACATCCCCATCGATAACGGACGAAGACAGTCCATTATGAGCGGCAGTGGCATGACGCCGATGCGACCGCAGTGGCACAGACGTCGCACGCGGTCGATAGGCCATTAGAAGGCGTTCGGCTGCCTGTACGGTGAGCTCTTTCGATCGGCGGGGACCACCGGTTGATGAGTTCGCGGTTTCCGCTGCTGCATGGCGTGTTGGCGGTGCGGCACCCATCCCCTCGGAAGTGGGACTACGCAGTACCTTTACTGTTTCGACCGAGATCTCGTCATTTGCCATGTGGCTTAACTGGAGCGGTGGTGGAGAGCGACTCATCAGCGGCAGCAGCGGGGACACCTGGCCGCTGGCACGCTTGTTGTCCGGCGTAATGGGGCGCTCTGCAGGAGTGCATACATGAGGATGGGGGTGTACGGTGTCCCGTTGCTGTTCCATCCCTTCGTCTCCTGGTCCCGCATCTCTTGCGTCCTCGATGGGCAGTCTTTCTCGCAAAGAAGGGTGCAGCAAAGGTTCCTCCGATGATGCTGCAATGTCTCCAGATTCTTGGAGAGCCTGCCGCGGGTGCTCCTGCTGATGCTCAAGCTGCCTCCATTCCCTCAGAATCCGCTTTGCCTCCTGCAGCAGTCGCAGCAGCCTCGGCGAGAAGGGGCGAACACCTGCAGAGGAGTAGTTCATATAGTTACCCCGGAGTATAACGTGGTGAAGCGGCACTGGCTGCTCTCGTAAGCGGTGCGTACGCCACCAGCGCAAACGATCTACGACTTGCACAGCCAAGATGGGCTCCGCTGGCCTTACCGAGACAGTATCGCACCCGACGCGCGATTTCGAAGACCCTGCATTATGACGCTGCTGTTGCTGCTCCTGCTGTCGTCGGCACCTCTCTCCCTCTTCCTCGGGGCACAAACTCACGATGCCTCCAGCACTGTGGATTGCAGCTCGGCCACCTGGTAGGCGTGCATCGGCCATGGCCACGACTGCTGGCAGCGAGCCAGGCTTGCACCGAGACACCACGCAAACTCACAAGCGTAAGCCTAGTCCACACACACAAAAAGAAAGACGAAAAGTCGAAGAAAAAAAGGGGGATGGAAGGCCTGTGCAGGTGGTGTCAGCCTTTCCCTTCAACTGGGGAGTATGCGGTGTCTGAAACAAGATGAAAAGAGAAGGGGAAGAGAGGGATAGAGAAGGCTGCCCTTTTCTGTTGCGTGTCCTTTCCTGCTGCCACCCCAAGTCCTTCCGATCCCTCCCTCTGTCACACACACACACACACAAACACCTGTCTCTCTTCTCCAATCGGCCCCACCACCAGACCCAGCCCCAGCCCCCGCTCCAGGGAGAAAAAAGCTGGTAAAGGGCAGCCACCACGTGGCACGTCTCCCTCTCTCAGAAGGGGAGGGGGGGGGGGGGGTACGGCAAGTCCCGCGGGTCTTTTGCAGGCGATTGGGTCTGTTCCCCCCCCCCTTCGAACCCTGAGCGTCTTCACCAGGAATCGAAGCCAGGGAAGCGCAAAAATAAAAGAAGGAGGCAGCAAGAGCAGCGGTGGGAGGAGGAATAGAAGCAGCAGGTGAAACGGAAAGGAGAAAGTAGAAAAATAAATGAGAAAACTTCAAAGAGAGCGAAACACGAGAAAAGAAGAAACGAAACCTTTTCTAGTGGGAGAGCAAGACTTCTCCAACGGTGTATGAAAGTGTTTGTGTGTGAAGGGAAGGAGGGAGGAGGTCTCTTCTTCTAATGCTGCCAGAAGGTACTTACTCGAACAAAAAAAATGCAGGAAAGAGGGAAATGCGGCACGACAACACGAGAGAAGAGAAGGCTCGCACAACCAAGCACAAAAATACTATGCAGCTGATGCGAGACACGGGCAGGGGGGCGTAATGGAATCACCTCTCAAAAAGGGGGGGAGAGAGAGAGAGAGAAGGCTCAAATCAGCTCGGGCAAAGCAGCAAAAAAGGCGGAGTGACGATACTTTTCTTTAAAGCACACACAAAAAAAGGAGCTGCTGGGTCGCGTAAATGCCGATTGCAGCACTTCGAAAACCCCCTCCTAACAGACAACAACGTTCGGCGCCCCTTTACCCCACCCCGATACCACCACAACAACAACAAAATAAATTGAAACCCCACAAAAAGATGAAACACAGGAAAACTGGGAAAGGGAACAGGAACGGCACCAGTGGGATTCGCAGCAGCAGCAGGCACCAGGCACCTGTATATATGTATATATGTATGTACCTAGCGACACGTGATCAGGTTCACTCGCAAGCGCTGAGGTGACCCCCCCCCTCGAGAACCAAAAGCTCCGAAAGAAACAAGTGTAGAGCAGAGGAGGCGAAATCCAGCAACAGCAGCTGGAAGCGATCGTCCGTGGGAATGAGAAGACACAATCGTGAAGGGAAAAGAAAGAGAGGAGCGGGAACAAAAAAGGAACAACGAAGTGAAGCGTCGAAGCGAAGAAATCGAAGAAAATTAAACAAATCAAGTCAAAGATAGCGAACGAGGAGGATAAGAATTGGCCGACCTGCTTGACGCGTGCAACGATAAGACGAGAACACAAAGGGGAAGAGAAGAAAAAAAGACGATGGAGGGGGGGAAGCGAAGCCCCCACTCACAGACACCTACACACGTTCCGACGTATCGACACGAGCGGCCGTCTTTTGATGAGAAAAAAAGGGGAGAGCCCCACGAACACCACCGCCACCCTCTCCGCCCCTTAGCAAAAATATGGTAGCAAAGATCAGGATGACGCTTGGATGGGCCCGGGGGGGGGGAGGGCTCGAAAAATACACGACGGAGTTTTTTATTTCTGAACAAGGGGACGAGAGATGAAGCCAAAAAAAAAAAAGAAACGGGTCCTGCATGGATGGTCGGGCCGGGATAGGGATAGAGGTAGAAAACTTATCACACACACACACACACACACGCGAGGATTTCAGAAGAGAGACGGCAAAGGGAGAAGCGGAAAGGAGGAAATGGGGGGGGTGTTTACCGCAGTGCGTGCGTGACACCAAACAGACACGTTGGAAGAAGGCACAAACCAAGAAAAGAAAGAGCAGAGAAAGAGAGGGAAATCGTGAACAGGAAACGGCGAAGCAAAAGGGAAAACAAAGAAAGATGGAGGGCGGATAGTGAGGAGGAGGAGGGGAGAGAGGGGTACGATTCCGAATGAGCTGAAGATGGCGAAGGATGAACCAACAACGATCTACCTATATATATGTGTGTGTATAAATATATAAATCATGTGTGTGTGTGTGTGTTTTGGGCAGGTGAGGAGGTTTGTTGATCGAAAAAGGGGGGGGCGAATCATAAGCTCTCACACACGTTCACATAAAATTGATGGTCCGAGTGAAAGAAAGTCGGCACGTCGGGAGGAGGGGGGGGAGATCTTTTCGCTGTTCTTCTTCCCCACCATCACCATCACCTGCTCCTTTGTCCTCCCGCTGTTATCCCCACCGCAACCACCCACCACCACCGTTAACGTCTGTCAAGCTCACGTCCAAAAAGGCACCCCTTTTTCCTTCCCCTCTGTTGCCGTAGATTCTTACGAACGATCCTCTTCGTCGCTGTAATTGGTGTGGCCCCCTCCCCTATGCAGCAGAGTAGACCGCTCCTATCCAAGACGGCAGCGGTGGCGGCCGTTGCCAGATCTGTTTGTTTCGCTTCTTTCGTCGGTTTCTTTTTCTGTTCGGATATGCTACGGCACGCCAAGCGTCATCATTATCGAAGATTTCACGTGCACGAAAAACGCGCGCGTGAGGCACGCTCTGTCCAAACCGCAAGAATGAGAATTTGGTCTTCGAGTTATTGCTGAGGATGGTCACTCAGGTCACGATCGAAATATATTTTCTGAGGAGGGGAAAAAAGTAGGAGTGGTCGATTATTCCTTTTCTTTTTTTTGGTTGTGGTGCTTTGATTAGCAAAGAATCGTATTCACAGAGAAACCGTGTGTGTGTGTGTATGTATACGTGCGTGCGTGTGTACGCGGGTATATGTGTATGCGTGTGTGTTAATGACGACACACCTCTCCTCGTTTTCGTTCCCCAAAAAAGAAGAAGTGGGAGGATGTCTTCAGCATGCGTGTTCCCCTTTCGAGCGAAGAAAGCGGGAGAGGGAGATACGGGGAGAGAGAAAGAGACAAGAGCATTAGCGGACATTTTTGTGCAGGGTACGAAGGAGGGGGAGCGTGCATCAAAAATGCAGGAAGCCTCGCATTCTTTTTTTTGGGGGGGAGGGGTTACTTTCGTTTGTACGCAACGTTTTATGCGCACCCTACGCGCCTTTTCTTCGCCACCCAAAAATTCTCAACATGAAGCGATACCCTCATCCTCTATCATATATATATATATGTGTGTGTGGGAGGTGTGCTATCCTGGGGAGTGCCCTTATCAGAGTGGAGCAAGTACGTAAAGAAGAGCGGGGGAAGGGAAGAAAAGAAATGAAGGATAGGGGAGGAGGACAACATCAGCGTGCTGATGATTTCCTCCTGAACCTTTTTTGCAGGGACCCCCTCCTCTCCCCCTTCAGATAAAATGCGTTGCACATCGATGCTAAGATTGCATATGCGCGAAAAGAAGAGAGAAGAAAGGAGAAAACGATGGCGAACTTCGCGCAGCACCTCCCTCTCCCTCGCCTCTCCAACCGAATGTGCCTCGTCCTTCACATCCATTCCAAAACAAAACAAAACGCAGATGATGGTGGGGAGCTGTGGGATACAGGCCTCCTCTTCGACCCCCTCTGTGAAGAGTGAACGAAAGGGAAAAGTAAAGAAGCTAAGCCACTGACGTCTCTCTCTCTCTCGCGAGAGAGAGAGAAAGTCACGAAATAAATTAAAACAGAGCATGGTGGTCGGGGGGAGAGGGAGAGAGGGGGAGAGGGGAACCGTATTGCATCTGTGGAGGAGCACCTAACGAGAAGATCCAGTGGCGCCTTCCACTTCTTCGCTTTCGCCTTTTCTTCGTCTCCGCTGACGTTTTCTATGTTGAAATCATCATCCCATCAGGGTAGCAACGCAGAATGTCTGCCCCCCCTCCCGTGTGTTGTTCTGTTTTTTCCGTAGCGGCCTCTTTTCTTCTTTTTTCTTTGACGGCACAACAACAACAAAAAGGAAACCGAAGGAAGGGAGCGTAAGAGCAAAGGAGAGGGGGAGAAGAGGAGACACAGGAGGAAGTTACCACCATTCACAGAGACACACACACACACGCGCGCACCTCAACACAAGCTTTATATATATATATATATATAGTGCCTTCCTGATGCACACCGATTGTATCGCAAACAGAACACGAGAAGAAATCCTCAAAACCGAATGCCTTCACCTTCTCCTCCTCCCCCCCCCCCACACGCACACGCACACGCACACATCATTGAGCTCCATCGTCGATTCCAAACGCGCGGACATCAGAACGAAAAGGAGAGAAGGACCAGACAGAGAGCGAAAGACCGTTATTCAGGGGAAGAAGAAGTGGAAAGTAGAGTTGGGGTAGGGAAGAGTTGATATGACAGCAAAACAAAACAAGGGAAAGGGGGGAAGCAACATACCGCGAGCACAAAAAGAAAGCTATATATATATATATATATGTGGGAGTGGGCATGCCCACCTTACGCCTCCCTCTCCTCTGTTCTCTCCTCACAGGCACACACGGAGAGAGAGAGAGAGAAGAAGAGCGAAAGAAGGAAAACCATAGGAGATCCCGGTTGTGGAGAACGTGAGGGGAAGAAGGAAGGAGAGGAAGGAAGCGGAGGGGATAGACAACTTTCTCGCTCTCCCCCTTCCTCTGCCCTTCCTCCTCGTGTCCTTTGATCGACTGACGGTTTCTTCCCTCGTTCCTTCCATTTGTGATCCCCCTTGTAGACATATTCTTCCAGAGGGGTGCGCGCCTATTTTGTCGTCACCCCTCCTCGTCTGTTCTCTGTTGTGTGTGTGGCGATGTGTGGGGGGGGGGGGGTGTTGGAGGCACCTGCCGCTCCCCTACTCAGCAGATGGGCAGCTTCTCGATCATCTGCACCTCACCGTTCGCAGCGACGACAACACAGCCGGCCCCGTTACGATGGCCCATGTAGTTGCTACTGCTGAAGATCGTCAAGACCTTGTTGCTCTTGCACCACCGAAGCCCGTGGGCCTTTTCTTGGTGAGCGCGGAAGAGCATCGCATAGTGGTACGCCGTGAGGAACGTGTCGACTGCCTTGGCGGAGAAGGTGACAACGTTGCTGCCGCGTGTGTTAACTCCAAAGCCCCATTCATCAAGCCGGGTGTGGGAGCCCGTGGTGGTGGTGGTGGTCGTCGTCGTCGTCGTCGTCGTGCACGCCTCTCTGGGCTCCACCGGAGTCGGATCGGACCACAGAAGATCGAACATGGTGTGCCAACCCTTCCTGATGTCCTCCTCCGTTACTTGGGGAAGGAATGCAGAGCTGGGGCAGCGCGGCTCCGACCCGGTCGACTGCGTTGTTCGAGCCTTTCGTTGTGGTATCGGAGTCGGCAGAGGCGTCCCCTGAGTAAGGAGCGCAGTGGCGTCCAGGGTCGCGTGATACTGGTGGTCGCTGGCATCGCTCGCCAAGACAGTCGATAGGGTGTTCATGCCTGCGGTAGCGATGGCAGCCTCTGCCGCTTCCCATCTGCACGCTTCAGCATACCCAGGTGGGGCGCAGGATGGATAACGATCCCACAACGTTGGCAGTTCATGCTTCAGAAAGTAGTCAGGCGCGCACTCCGCGTCGCCACTGACGGCGGGATGGTTTGGAAACAATGTGATGAAGCGAGGAAAGGCGAGGCTACGCAGAAAGGGAAGCGCGTTCTCCTCCAGAGGGGGCCGGCTGAAGTGGGGGATGCCGCCATGGGCGCACAAGATGCGCTCCTCATGCGGTCCACGTGGAGAGCCCGGGCCTCGTGCCGGCACAGCAGACGGGGCGGTGCGGTGGTGGGTGGTGATTGAGGGCTGAGACGAGCACTCTGTTGCTGTCGCTGCTGCTGCGGGGGGGAGTACATGGGAGGCCGCGGTTCCCACCTCTGGACCCTCGCGGTGGGCCCTGCCACCCGCATGCGGGGCATGCCCTGCTGGAGGGTGGCGGGAGCGGGGGGCGCAGGCGGTTGACGCCACCCTCGGCGGCGGTGACGATTCTTCGGGGCAGCTCGCAGCGCCGTCACCCAGCAACACCGCGGGCTGCCGCACGTAGAGGTTGGGGTGCACGACGGTCTCCTGAGACCGTACAGAAGCGAGGCCCGGCGCACATGGGATGACGAGTTCGGCTGCCAACGGTAGATACTTGAAGAGGGATGTCACCGCACCAAACAGCGTTGTCCCTTTCGCGTAGCCGAACACGGTGTGGCACTGCGCAAGAAAGCAACCGCGGCCGTACGTCTGCAGGTCCCCACAGACGGCACGGTCCTCGTGGTTGCCGCGCAGCATCACAATTTTAGAAGGGTTCATGATCTTCAACGCAAACAGGAGCATGACACACTCCAGGGAGAAGGGCCCTCGATCGACGTAGTCGCCCAAGCACAGAATGTTCGACGGAGTCAGGTTAAAGTCATGAAAGATCAGCAGTCGCTTCAAAAAGAAGGAGAGATCCTCGAAATTGCCGTGGATGTCACCCAAGACGAAGGCCGGGGCGTGGAGACGGGGGAAAAGGCCGTAGTGGGGAGAGATTGTCTCCTGCTCGAGCAGGGGTCGCACCTGCGCGACGATGTATTCACAAAGGTGAAGGAAGTAATCGGTGCTTTCGGCGGAGCTGTAGTACAGGAAGGTACCACCAACGTAGTTGCGCATAATGTAGTGGTACGGACTCTTCTCCAGGAGGGCGACCGGTGCTGGATAGGCCGGTAGCGAAGGTCGGTGCAGGGCATCTTGCTGATCGACACGAGCACCGAAAGAGTTCATACCCTCCCCCTCCGCCGCCGCCGCTGGAGAGGAGACGACGGAGGTTGCCGCAGATGCACTCATGTCAGCGGTGTCACGGTGCACTGCAGCGCATGTGTGCCGAGACACGACGCGTCTGTCAAGGTCGGCGTTCTGTCGTGGAGTGGGTACCTCCGTACCTACCGCAGAGTCACCGGAGCACGGCGGGTGAGAGACTGTTCGCTCGGCTGGAGGCGGATCTCCCGAGAAGGTGGTGCGCGCCTCCATCGCCGCCTTCTCCTGTGTGGAGCACGGCAGCAGCTGCATCGCGAGAGCATCAGTTGCAGGAGTCTCGGTATCGCACTGCAGCGAACAAACCTCATCGGTCTCTCTCTCCGTGGTGTCTCCGCTCGCTCCCTCTATCGGTGCGGTGCTTAGCGGTACCACAGGTGTTGGGTCACCAGGCCGTCCTAGGCGCCGCAGACGCCGCGCGAAATGAGAAAAGATAGAGCTTTCATGTGTCTTCACCTTCGCAAATGTGTTAGGTGTTGCAACACTATCTGCACTGAAGGCAAGAGACGGATAGGCACGATGGCCTGACGTAGCCGAAGCGGTAGGAGTAATAAGAAAGTCCGCACGAGCGTCTGTCGTGGAGGCACGAGGCACCAGACCCTCTTCCAGGTGCAGCTGAGACAGCGCTGATATGACAACGGGTGCATGACTCGACCTCAGGCACGGTGTATCCGGCTCAGGCGGTTCTGAGCCCTTTCGTTGCGCGAGCAGCTCCTGAAGCGAGCGTATCTCTGGAATGCCGCTGTCACGGACGCAACGCACATAAGGATTCACGCGGATGGTGGTGTTGTGCGGTCCACAAAAGCGGCTGTCATCCTCCAAGCAAGGATCCCCCACGCTCGAGCACCGGCGTTGCAGCGACACAGTTGAGAGTACCGCCACGTCCAGCAGCGATACTTCTGGTATCACAGCAGGCGCGCTCTCTCGACGCGGTGCAGACATGATCGAATTCTCTCGAAGATGTATAACTATTTAAAGAGAGAAAGAGAGCTGCAGTTATGAAGTTATTTAGGTGTTAATCGTTGTGTGGGTGTGATGGGTGGGGGGGGGGGGAGAGGGGAGGGGAGGGGAGGGGGGAGGGGGGGGCCTTTTATGGTTATGCGTAACGGAATGAATCGAGAATTCGGGAGAGGAAGGCGTGCACCCGTTTTCCCTAGACAGGGTGGATCCCCCCTTTGCCACACACACAAAAAAAAAAATGATGATTCAACAACAAGAAAAAAGCGAAGGAGGGAGGGAGGGACGGGCAGCAGACACGTGCGCCTCTTATTCGATCCATGAAGAGAAAAAGAAGGGAGAGATCGATAGATATGTACCTACATGGAGAGAGAGAGAGATCACGGCCCACTCATGAAGATCCCCTTTTGATGGGGTGGAAAATGCTGCTCCCCGCTGTGGCCGGGGAAGTACGGGTATGTTTCTGTGCGTGTGTGCGTACTAACCTCAGCGTGAGTGTGTAGCGATGTTACTCGGTTTTTTAAAAAAAGCAAACAGGAAGATGAAAGAAGCAGCTGATAAGAGGGGGGGAGAGGGAGTGGCTGGGCAGTAACGTCGCGTGAGCGTTCGTCGTTGACACACTTATACACACACACACACACGAAACAGTAGCGAGGAGAGAAAAGTTCACCCTATTTTCTCTTTATCTCTTTTATTGTTAGTGGAGATGCCGCTGAGACCGTCAACCGCCGCCGAAAGCACAGAGAAAGAGGGTAAGACCCCCTGAGGGGTGGGGATAGAGAAGAGAACAGAGGAACGGCACCAACGGAGAAGAAGGATTATGAGAGAGAGAAAGGGAAGCGAGAGGAGGAGAGAGCATGCCTTCGGAACGCTCAGCATAGTCTAGCGACACACACGGTTATGCATTAGTCTCACCGATGCCGCTGAAACAACGGAGCAACGGTAGAAAACATGAGAAGTAGTCGATGAGGGAGAGGGGAGGAGATCAACTCGGCACGCCGTGAAGAGAGAGGGGGGGAGAGAGACAAAATAGGTTGCCACGCACCCCTCATTTCTTTTTTTCGGAATGGTCACGATGTCGGAGTGGCGACGACGAAGAGGGGGGTAAGGGGGAGGCCCACATCGAGTGGTCATCTACAAAAAAAAGCTAAGGAGGAGGAAATACTCCCGGTAGAGACAAACTCTAGCAGCAGTGTGCAACAACTGGTACGTCTTGAACGTCTGCTCGAAGAAAAAGTGTCCCATCGACGTCGTCTCACGCGGACACCCATCCTTCCAGCCCACCCTCTTCTTTAACACCACTACTACGCTGGAGAGGTATGAGACCCACCACGCGCAGAACGGCAAGTCACCACCACCAAAACAGAACAAGAGGGAGGAGGGAGGGAGAAGAGCGCAGCAGCGCACCAAACCTCGAGAGAAGGAAACGGCGAGCACCACAAGTCACCGACCGCTACATCCGAAAGATTCAGCACACACACACACACACACACTCGCACGAAGGTCCACCCTACACGCAAGTGCTCACGCACCCCCATCGCCGTTTGGGTTTTGCATGTCACGCACCTGCAAGAGAGAGAGAGAGAGAGAGGGAAGCAGAGAGTTAGGAGGTGGAGGGAGGACGGTAATTCACCGCTCTCCCTATTCCCTTCCCTTTTTCCTTCCGTCACGCATCTTGCAAAGAGCGGATCCGGACCATCCTTTTTTATTACGTGTGGGTGTCGATTGTATCGCCCTTTCCTCATCACCCCACCTATCCACCCCATCCGAACGCCTAAACGATGGCACTACACATCCCACCGCGACCACCACCTGGCCTTTTTTCCTTTAAAAATTGTTTGCAATGGCGTCATCTTTTCTTTTATGTTTATGGTGTTCACTTTGTGGTGACAAAAAATCGAGTCGAGTTTAGCAACCGGCATCCACAACACCACTTCCTCATCCCAACCCCCCCACCCCTTCTCTCTCTCTCGCTGTACATGACAGCGGCCGGTACTCTTATCCTTCTTCCCCTTCATTCAAGTGTTGCGCGCGTTTTTGCGTTATAGAAAGAAAAAAATTGTCGCAGTGCACCACCACTTGCTCGTCGCCGTTGCAGATGCCGCCTCCTTCAGTCCTCGACATTCACAACAACACCCCACAAGGGTTCTACTCGGTATATAGGCTGGCGAAGGAGAGGACAGAGAGAGGAGTCCTGAATCACTACGTTACATCCGGTGCATGTCGTCTCAGCGTGATAACCGTCGCCGGGCTACCTCTCCGCGTATCCGATACCGATTCATGTCCTATCCCTAAACTCTTCTCTTTCTTTGCACCAGCAACAGAAAAAAGAAAGGGAGGTTCCAAAGTTTCAGGACGCTTTTCTACGTGTTATGCATGAATTCATCTTGCCAGTACACACATACACACACCTGCAAACGAAAAGAACTAAGAAGGGAGGATTAAGAGAAAGGAGGAGGAGGAGAAATCTTTTACATGTCACCAGCGGTCCTTCACTTCCGTCGCTTCTTTGCCTCACTTTCATTTCTTTTCGATTGCAGCAAACACTCACGTCCCCCCATTTTCTTCCCTTTTCGCCGTGCTGTTGCGCCTCCCTCTCCCCCTCACTTCCTGCCGCCTCTCTCCTTGCCTTTCGCCCACATCCTCCTCTTCTCTGCATGCAGGACTGTCATCCCCGCGGGCGAGATAAATTTTTCTCCCTTCAAATCAAGCTGAAGTGGATGGAGAGAGAAGAAAAGGGAGACGGCACTCGAAGATAAGAAGGGGAACAACGTAAACGAGAAAAATGCACGTGGCGGAGACGGTGACTTCGGGGAGCGGTCGCAGGCACCCTTTAGTATCGCCCACTCTCTACAGAGAGAGGGAGAAGCCTTTGGATGATGAAAAGGGAAAGGGGAAAGAGAGAACAATGCAAAAAAAAAAGAACTGAGAGCGCCACGCACGGAAACCTATTTACCAGTATCATCGTCACCACTCAAAGCGCACAACAACTTTTTTTTAGAGAGACTGCACACGCACAATAAACCAAAAAGAGAGGGAGATACTCGTTCTCCTCTCACTCCCCTTCCCTTTCTGCTTCTCTTTCTCCCCGCATGCGTGAGTGTGCGTAGGCGTACGTTCGCGACTTCTTTATACTACGCCAAAAACAGTAAAGGATCTGATAAATCAATGTCGCCTCAGAGGAGTCATCGAAACGGCAGCCATGACAGCGTGGGCATGTGAGGTTTGGCAAGGTCCCTTCCCATTCTGTTCTCTGTTCCTCCCTCTCCCTCCACCCCACGCCATTTTGCCTTTGCCGCATTGCCATAAGAAAAGGATTATATATACATGCAAGTCCATCCCTAACCCCACCCACACACTTGCACTCTCACACGAAAGCGCACATCGTTACACCCTTCTTTTTTTTTATGCAGAAGCACACGACCGACCCCACGCCGCCTCCACCTCCTTCGATCGCCCGCTGTCTGGATCAGATAGATATTTGCGTTGCGGACGCATCGTCGCGAACCCTGCCCCCATCTTCTACGTCGGTACGAGGAACGAGTAGGGAAGGAAACGTGAGGAGAGAGAAAGCACATCATGAGACCGGCTACAGGGCAGCAACGTAGAGGAAACAGAAAGAGAAAAAGAGCGAGAGACGTGAGGGCGAGTATCCAACAAGGTCATTGGGGGGAAAAAATGGGAACCCGACAAACGAAGGATAGTGCCCACAGAGGCAGTCCCTTGCCCGCTACACTTAATACCCCTCCCTCTCTCACATGCGGGTGTGCATTTTCTGGTGCATTACGATCGTTTCTGAGCCTGCTGCGCCATTATCTCTTCCCGTCGTTGTACTGCATCGTAAAGCCCCGTTTCTTGCCAATCTACAGCGAAGTAACTAATCAGGAGACCGAGAGGCACGGGGGGCCACATCTCCTCGTAGTCCGAATCACCCGAGAGCACATCCTCGATATCGTTGAGGTTCACCTCTGACTCCGTGGCGAGCAGCGGTAGGTTGGGGAGCTGCTCTGGCGTGCGCGCCCAGGCCTTCTGCAGCGCCGCGTAGTAGTCGATACCCACCGGCACCTCCGGCGGAACACCAAGGGTGGGTACTTTGCTAGCCACTAAGAGAGGAAGGCGTTCGCCCGTTGGGGGCTGGCCCGTGCCATTGCCATCGGCAGCGCTGCTTCCGCTGGTGAAAGCGGAGGGTAACGTGAAGACGACACCGCTGCTACGGTTGAATGGGAAGGGTGCGTGATCGCAATGGATGGGGACCAGCCCGTGTGCACGACGGACCTCATCGGGGTCAACTTCGGAAGAGAACGAGGAGCAGGAAGATGAGCCGGAGGACGACGCCGACGTGGAGACCTTCGGATGGTCGCGGCTTGCAGCCTTCGCCTCCTCCAGCAGCTCCTCGGTCGTAGCCGCATGTAGACACTGTCGCTCTTGCTTTCGCCGCTGCTGTTCCGCCTTACTCGCCTGCTCCTCTACGGACCAGTCCACCACCAGGACAGACTCTGCGTGGGAGAGCCATGAAATGGTGAGGTCGCGTGCCGCGCTGACGTCGATGGGGACCGGCGTACACCCCATCGGGCCATCGGGCACGCGAGCAGAGGAAGACTGGAGGCCCGTCGTCGTGGCTGCCGTTATTTCAAAAAGAGGGCGAGATGGGTATGGGAAGTGGAAAGGTGGTGCACTCGAGAAAGAAGGAGAGGGAAAGGTCTTTACCTTCCCCCCAAAAAAGAACCAAACAATGATAGAGTTCAAGATGGGGATGTAGAGGGAAAGCAAGCGCGACGGTATCGGGCGATCTCCAGAGGGGGTACCACCGAGACGTCCACACCACCCGCACGCGCGCAGCCACACTCGTCACGAGAGCAAAGGAAAAGGGAACGGCGAAAGAGAGAGAAAGAGCGACAAAGAGAGAGCGTAAGGCAACGTTACTAGAGAGAGAGGCGACCACATGGGGGAAGGGAAGGGACAACACATGGTAGGGTAGAAAGAAAAAGGTACGTCAATGCCAAGCGTCATTGCGTGCCCCACCTACAGCTCCTTTTGATAAAGGCACCACTTTTTGCGGAATCTGAGAAGATACTGCCGTGAACGACTCCCCTGCCCGCCTTCTCGCACACACATACACACACACGCACATGTACAGGGCGAGCGAAGAGAGAGAAGCTAGCCCCATCCTCCTGTGACAAGCTCGCAAGTCTTCATCCGTTCTCGTTTCCGTCAAACTTGGAAGCACGAGAAGGAGCAAGCAGCATCGAAGACGAAGAAACCCCGACTGCCTCCTCGTTTGGTGCTTCACCTTTCCTCTTCTCCCTTTTGGATTTCTCGCAGACAAGGGGGACGGGGAAATGGCGAGGGGTCGAAGAGAAAAAGAAAGAGAGAAAAGGGGTAGAGGTGAGAAAGAAATGTAACTTTGCGTCTGTTCCCCTTCACCAGCACTGCAGAAATTAATAAGCGTACGGCGATCACTCGAGACCAACGGCATGGAGAGAGAGAGAGAGACAGAAAAGTGTCCTTCAGATGTGTTTCAGAGCAGATCGTCACACGCGCACACACACATCTATGCACACAAATACACGCAGCAAGATACGAAAGAAAAAAAAGAAACATGGAGCGGAGGTGCACAGAAACCATCTCCCCGCCGCTCCTCCTCTCCCTCCTTTCCCTCCTCTGTCTCGACAGACACACGCGCACACACACTCATACACATGCGCATGCACACGCACTTACATGCACATAACCACACACCTAGCTACCGCCACACAGACGCAGACAGACAGAGAGGGAGCATCAACCAGGCAAATATACCCTCCATTGAAGGAACGGCTTGAGACTCCACACAATCTATCGGAGAGCAGGATATGCAAGAGAAAAAGAGAGAAAGAGAGGACAGCACCATCAGAGCGGGGAAAAACGGAGCATACATTTTCAGAAGCGTACGTAGAGGGGGCAAGGACTCGCGATGGAGTTGGTGAACCTTGGAGGGGTAAAGAAGGGACAGCGTTCAGGAAAGGAGCCAAGAGCGTGAGGATGTACGCGTGCCCTTTTGTGGATGCCTGTTTGCCTCATGCGCTACTCTACAAACGCCTCGGAAAAAAAAAGAGAGAAAGCAAGGCAGTCCACCCGTCGAGAAGGTGCCTGACGCCCTCCTTCTCCTCCCTCCCCCTTTCGTTTCCCTTCCGTTCCTCAAAAAGAGAGGGCGTTCAAATACAGGGGGGGGAGACGAACGTCATCACAAAGGGAGGAGAGATGGAGAACTCCGAAAACGCCAGGAAAGCGAGAGAGAGAGAGGAGGGAGGATGTGGCTTCTACGGCATCATCATCTACTATCAAAACAAAGAAATGAAAAGAAGAACACACGAGAGACCCCCATCCCACTCGAGATGGGGAAGAAAATACGATCCATCAGCAACCCCGCCTCCAGTCGCTCCCATTGGGGGGAGGGGGGAAGGGGGCAGGACGTCGAGAGCCACGTAGGGCTGAGGAGCAGACACACACATGTATCAGACACACCCACGGATGAGAAGCCACTGGAAGAGATATTCTCGCTCTTCGGTTTGCCCTTTCCCCTCTCCTCCCCCCTCCTCGTCCCCTCGCCGCTTCCAGTCGACCGCCCCCTCTCTTCTGATACCTTTTACCCGTTCTTCCTTCCCCCACAATTCTTAACGGCTGTGGTTGTCCTGAGCCGCCTCATAGAGTCCTTCAGACCGCCACTGCGGCACAAATAGATCGATCATGTATCGCAGCGGTACCGGTGGACTCAGCACGTTTCCGTTTGCGTCGGAGACCGCCTCCAGAATAGCAGAATCATCCAAGTCATCTTCCCTTGCCGTCGGTAGCAACGGCCGAGGTGCTGGTGCAGACCACTGCACCTGCAAGGCCTTGTAGTAGAGATTACCAACCGGGAGCGCTGTCACGACAGCAGGCGCCCCTCCGCCCCTCACTGAAGTAGGCTCGCAGGGCTTTGGCTCGGGGAAAGCCATGGCATTCGCAAGCCTCGAAGATCCCACCGAAGAGGGCGGCGCCTGCGTCGCCCACACCGTCGGGACTCGCAAGGGAACCCCCGTTGTGCGCCCCGTGAGTATCGAAACCGCATCGCAGTCCAGCGGAACCCTCCCGGCGGCATCGCGCGGTACGGGGGCCGCGCCCGGAGAGGATGAGGAAAACTTCGGTCTCTCTGAGGGCCCAGCGCCCGATGCGCTCTGGGTGGCCGCGGCCCATCCAGCCCCACGCTCGCGCGTGTGACGGACTTCCTCCCCGTCGCCGCCACCCCTCCCGAGGACTGTAGAGGCCGCCTCGGAGGAGGCTGACACAGCCGCGCCATCCCGCTCGCGGTTCCACTCCGCGATGAGACGCGCCTCCGTATCCGGTATCCATGTCAGCGTCACGTTCAGTGGCACGTTCGGCGCAGCAGCCGGGGAGGCGGTGCAGGAGACCGGGGAGCTCGGGATGGACGATGGCGCATCGCTTAATACGGGTCCAAAAGGAGGAGAGCGGCTTTCGATGGAGTTTGAATGACAGTTACCACCGAAGAGCCCACCACCGGCAGTGGAGCGGACACGCATCGCCCGCGCGTGCGCTTGCTTACTTGACTCGCTCCCCATTCACGTCTGGTGCAGAACGGCGTGTGATGCAATATACTTAAAAAAGGAGGGGGAGGACGAGGAGCTGCTAACTCTGAACTTTCAATACATATGCCCACTTCAGCATATATCGATGTAGATTGGTGTACAGGTGTCCGCTGGTCCGTGTGCAACTACCTCGATCATGCAACACTACGCCACTAGAAGACGCCAAAAGGGTGTTGGGGAAAGGGGAGTGGGGAGAAGGACCGAAGAGAGAGAAATTTCTCGAGCGTATTACGCACGTTCACTTCCCACGCCGATCCCAACGGCACGGAAGTTCCCCCTGCAGCAAGGTGAGAAAATTAAAAAGGCCTTCACCTGAATGGGTGAGTGAGAGAGAGAGAGAGGGGGGGGAGCGGGAGGATGGGGGACGGTGGAGGGGCAGCCGCAACTTACAGCAACTCTGCACGATATCGAGATTACTAGCAACTGTAAAAAGAAGCCTTTGCACGCTCACTGCTCTGGATGGAGAAGCGATATGGGTGAACACACAAAGGAACGAAGTCGGAGGGAACGAGAAGGGGAAGCTATTAGCAAGGTGATCAGCACATACGAAAGAACGCCAACCGAGTGAAAAGATGAAAGTGCAGGAGTGCCGAAAATAAAAGCGAGAAATAAAGTCAGAAGCGGAAGAGAATGACAGCGAACTAGTTTTACCGAAACAATGGCAAAGTGAGCACAATAGAGGAAGAAGAGGGGACAGTTCATGCAGGAGAGCGAAAGGTGCACAGAGAAAGGAGGAGGAGAGATGATGTTGCCACCTCTCCTGCTGCCTCTCTCTCCCTTTCCTCCTTCCTCTTTTAATCCTCACGGGTACGTAAATACATCGCGCAGGCGAGCGTGACTCCGCCCGAAGAATTTCTGAGAAGAGCAAGAGAAAGGGGTGGGGGCAGAGGGCGAACATGAGAAGGAGCGAGGTTCGAGGCTCAGATATGT
The DNA here is from genome assembly GCA_030849085.1 of Borovskyia barvae. Lineage (NCBI taxonomy): Eukaryota > Euglenozoa > Kinetoplastea > Trypanosomatida > Trypanosomatidae > Borovskyia > Borovskyia barvae. Next base: position 72,577 of record JASAOM010001119.1, on the reverse strand, counting down.
GTGCATGTCGCACGGCCTTGATCCGAGGCACCACTGAGGACACAACGCCGCGAAAGAGCGTAAAAAAAGAAAGGGGGAAGAGTAGGTCATCGAAAGGATTGCTTCTTTTCTTTTTTTAGGTTCGTGGATGCGACGGTTATCTTCGTTAAGTAGATGGAGATGGAGATGTTGCGTTTTCCCTTCATTTGAGCTACGCGAAAAAATGGGGGGGATCATCCGGCCTTGTGCGTTGGAGTTTCCGCCCGTGTTGCTCCTCCTCCTCCTCTTTTCTCCTTCTCGGCACGGAACGGCGGCCAAAACGGGGAAAGAGAGAAAGACCGGAGCATGCAAGATCCCTTCTCGCCACCACCACTCCCTCATCCGCTTTTTCTTTTCTCTCTTCGCTTCCTCTGCGGTTTCTTACTTGGTCTTCCTCTCTCTCTCACACTGGAAAAGGCTTTTGCTTTTTTGCAAGGAGAAGCTGGAGTGTCGGCTGGCCTCTGCTGAGGAAGGTCTTCCCCGCCGCCCTCCTCGGTAGGGCACACTCTTTTGTGGTTGGTGGTAGCGTTTGTACTAAAGGGACGTGGTCGGGAAGGGAGGAGAAGAGAAAGGGCGAGGGGAAGGAAGCGATCCAGCTCAGAATACCGAACTTCAATCGAGGAAGAAGGGAAAGAGGAGGAGCGAGAAACAATACACCCCCCCTTCCCCTCTCTCTCAGGAATGCGCTCCCCGTAATTGTAAAGTCCGTCCACTCCTCTGTCCTCTCGCCTTTCACCGTTCTTCCGGTGTAGCCTCGTTTTCCCTCCAAGCACCCCGCGTTTTGTGTGAATCATCGCAGCGCTTCACGCATCGGTGGATGCTGATGTGTGGGCGGTGGGATAGCGTCGCCGCAACAGTCGCTGATGCAGCAGCTCGAGAAGGATCACTTGGCGGAGTTTCGTGATATCTGGCTGAGTGAAAGACACCGCCACCCCTTCCGCGATGCACCAAGCCACCTGACACACGAAGACGCCGCAATCGTAGCCGTTCGCCTGCTGTGGAATGTGCACGAAGCCGCTCGTAAACCACTCCACCTCCGTATCACTCCACATCCCCACCGCCGCGGAGGATGTCAGGGCACGCGGAAGCGCCACGAGAGAGCGGTTGAATCCCTCGACCGGAGCGGCGGCGATTGCATGCGTGTTGCCGACGGCACCTTGGGCTTTCGCTCTCTTCACATGAATGACCTGCTCCTCTAGCACCTCCTCCTGGTGCCGTAGCCGCTTGGCTGCGCGACGCACCTCATCGATTGACCCGTACGGCTGCAGGGAGTCGATAGGCGAAATCTCCCCGGCTCCCCACAGCGACGTGGCAGTGCTGCTGGAATACGGCACGTACGGCACAGCGACGAGGCAGGAAGAGGGGCCGGGGGCTCCTGGTGCCATCCCAGCGCCGCCCTCCTCACCAGCGGCGCTCCCCACCGCTGGTACCGCGATGCCGAAGTGGCGGCGGCACTCGTCCCATGCATAAGAGAGGTTCTGCAGAATGCTTGCCCCTCTCTGCCGAGCACGATCGGAACGACTCATGGAGTCGTAAAGCACCCAGCTGTTCTCCACTCGATACAGAACCGCCAAGGCCCAATGCTGCGCTTCCAGGTTGACAGGCACCAGTACCGCCCGCACACTCTGTGGATTAGTGGGTTCGTACGGGCGAAGAAGGTGCTGACGTCGTCGAAGCCAACGAAGAATAGCACTGTCTGGCTTAAGGGGCACCGGGCCATTCGGATACTCGGACTCCACCTTGGCATAAAAGTGAGTTCCCATGGAGGCGATGCCGTGGCGGCGGCGCCGCTCGTCCTGGGGAAAAGCGTTTACATCGCCGGCTGCCGTCTCGTGGGGCTCAGTCGCCGTGGCGGTGGTGTCCCTCTCGGACGCCTCGCACAGCAGCTGCAGGTAATTGTTGATCACTTGGTCGTTGAGCCACGAGTGCGGCCGCAAAGAGGCGAGCTGCCTGAACGTGATGGCGTAGCCTGCTGTGGTAGACGTCGTGGCCACCGCATCGCTCTCCCTACGGTCGTACACGTTCTCTAGAGCGCGTTTGTCCTCCTCGTCGAGGCTAAGCCACGAAAGGATGATAGGGGTGCCGCTGCGAAGGTGCCGTATTATGCCTTTACAGGAAGGGGGCCGCTGTGGCAGCACAGATGCAGATGTACTCTGTCCCCCTTCGTCTAGGGATGCGTTCACACGCACGAGCTCCTGTATCACCTGACGCTGGACCCACTGCGTGAGCGCGCGGTCGACGGTGCCGCGACAGAGAGTTGTGGCCCTCTCCAGATCTGTCTTTACCAGTGAGGTGCACACATCGCTCATAATCGCCTCGTATGCAGAGCGCACCGCCATGTCGCGCGCCGTGTGCGTGGTAGAGGTCAACAAACTGTGGAACGCGTCTAGCTCTGCCGGCTTCTCTGATACGTTTGTGTCATCGTCGGCTGCCCACGTCGGACGGCTAGAACAGCACGGGTGCATAGCCGAGTATAAAACAGAGGGGCTGTGCGTGTAACGAGGTTGTAGAAAATTTGATGTCATGATTGTTTGCGATGGGGTCTCCAGAGAAACCTTTCTTGGCGAAACAACGCTCACTCCTACTGTCTGCCCCTCAGCTCTCGGATCCGCATCACGATCGTTGGTGGAAGGGGGTGGCACCATCTCTGCTGATGCACGAATTCCACCGGCCTCTCCAGGATCTCCCTCCTTATCATCCTCCTCCTGCTGCGCAAGGGCACCACCGAGGTTAGCGACACCTCTTCTGTGGTGCTTTGCCAGCAGCGCGAGACTCCCCGAGAGCTGCGCTACCGCTTGCGCGTCCTCGAGCCTTTGCCGTGCTGCACGAGATGGCGCATGCACATCCGCTGCGACCTCTGCGTCCCCTTTCCTCTGCACTGGAACAGACCAATTCTGCACAGTTTCCCTGCCTTGTCCCCGGGCCGTCCTTGCAGCGGACCCAGCGGCTACCATCGCTCGCACGTAATCACGGAGATGCACCTGTGTCGCCCCATTGTCATCAGCCCCATCCTCATCTTCTGCCGCACAGGCAGCAAGTTCTCTTCGTATAAAGGGCAACGGGCATTCCCACGGAGAGAGAGGTGCCTGTGCAGTGCGTCTGTGAAGTTCCGATGTGGTGGAGGGCACCGCGCTTGTAGGCGAGATACAGGAGTTTTCTGGAGGTGCCCCCCGGTATGGTGCGCTGTGACCCAAACTACGATAGCGAACGTCACGCTTGGCCGCCATATGGTGCCTCTGACGGCGCATCCACCGCGAAAAACGCGCGCGAGAACGCTCAAGTAAACGAGAGGCACTCCGAAACGACTCGTCATCCCCCGCGGAAGCCCGCGCGCCATCCGTAGACGCCATGGGCATCGCTGCAACGCGCGTTCGACGGCGCAAGCCGCGAACCCACGACAGCGTAAAGCGTCCCTCATCTTCGTCGTCGTGCTCCACAGACGGCGCATCGGTAGAAGTTGTAGGACAAACGTTTTCTATTGTCTCCACATCATCGCTCGTTCGAGAGAGCGTCGAGGAGGTGGAGGGACTTCGGCGCCGGCTTGCTGTTCCTTGTCCATCGCTGGTGAGAACCTCTGCCAGATCGGAGCGGTCCGCGCTGTGCTGAATAGCAATAGAAGGCGCACAATGTCCAAGGGAGTCCATCGCGTGTCTTGCTCCTTCAGGCCCCCTCAGGTAGTTGCCTGCCTGGCCTTCCTTGGGATCGAAAGGGTTCTCTTCTGTTGCTCCCTCGCTACTGGACTCCTCTCCAAAAGAATCCTCTGGTGATCCGCGGTGGTGGCCGTGGTGAGCAACTTGTTGGGTATCACGCAAATGTCGCGTGCACTGAAGCTTTACTCTCGACAGCGTGCCGCGCTCACTAGAAAGAGTGAGGGAGCGAGAGAGTCGTTCCAGAAGCCGGAGTCCGTCGTACCCTGCCCAGGATGGTGAGGTAGCTGCATCTGGCTTCGCGCTCTGACGAGCGCCGTGGCGTGATGCCGTTTCGTGGTCAGAGGATGGCGGCAGCGGTGAGGGTGCAACTGACGGAGCGGGGACGAAGTGATGGTGCAGCGGGCCCTCCGTAGGAAGCGCATCTCCCTTCCGTCTTCGCCACCAGTCTCGCACAGAGCGAGAGATATCCCCAGTGTGAAGAAGCTGCACCGACTTCCACAGGGCTCGACGGACGACCGAGCTACTCGCAGCTGTGTCAGGTGCAGAATTAAGGGTGCCAACTGTGAAAGCCTCCACATCTGAACGACGCCGTGATCCACGCCGCTGTGAACGCGGAGGGGCGCGCTCCCCCGAGTGCCGCCACTGCTCAAACCGGTTCTCCTCGGCACGGTAGCGTCGCACGAGCGACTCCATCACGAGTGAGAAGGCAGGCGGTGTGACCGGGGCTGAGGAGCATTCCGAAAGGGAAGACTGTGCTGGCCCTGCACCACGGCTACCGGTACCACCCGTCGCCTTGGTTGACGCACCCTCGCATACATCCACCCCTGATGCACCCCGCATACCTGACGGAGACAGTAGGTTGCCTAAGTGGACGGGGTGGGGCAACGGCGCTCCCGCGCCGAATGTGGCGCCGTGCGGGAAGCGAATGGTGGGGCTACGCCCCGGTCTCCGGAGAGGTTTCGGTGTAGAAGGAGCTTGGTCCACGCGGACAGCGGCGGGGGGGACTGTCTCCTCCGGCAGTGACGCAGCTGACACAGGTGCCGACGAAGACGAAGACGAAAACGAGGCGGAGGACGTCAAGGCTACTGAACGGCCGAAAGTGGTTCCCTGACGTGCCACGCGGTACTCCTCGTCGCTCCACGAGCGCAGAGGTAGGATTTGGTTCTGCATTGACTCCTGTCTGAGCCCACAGGCAGGCTCTTCACGGTAGCCTCACAGAACTCTCTGCCCTCACATACAAAAGTTGCGTTCAACAACAACAAGAATGATGAGAGACGATGATCGTCCTTTTCTTAGAGCGGAAGTTTGATGCTGCGTGATGCACGCGAAGACGTGCGAAAAAGAAGCAGAGAAATCGAACGCGAGAGAGAAAGATTGGAAGAGAGAGAGGAGGGCAGCGACCACCGATAGAAGAAGAAAGCCTCTAACACTTACCACTAAGGCAGCCCCCGACGCAACGCTAAAGCCAGTAGAATGCTCTGTTTTTTCCCTGATTCGCAGTTTTTAGTTTGAGCGCGTACGTGAGAATGCAAGTATATATATATATATATATATATATGTGTGTGCTTCTGATGTCCAGTAATACGTATAGGAAAGCAGAGGCAACGCGCAGCAACGGCAAAATGGAAACAATAAGGAGTGGAAGAGGGGAGATCAGAGAGAGAAATGAAAGACGTAGAAAAGAACGGGGACGAGGCAAGAACGGGCGGTACGCAACGTTGTCACACCACACACGCGCACACATATATAGAGAGAGAGGGAGGGCGCAGGAGTGGTCCGCATGGACTCGAAACTTCTTCTTAACACCCCATCGCACATGTTAGCGTACATGCGTGTCGGAAGGAAGAAGGTTATGCAGATCTGCCTTCCAGTCTTCGCTCTCTTGATGGAGAACTGATACCCACCCACCTCTACCTCTGTATCCCTCAGCCGCATCTCTACGGTGCGCGAAAGAAAAGGAAGAAGGATAAGGTCAACAGTGTTCCTTCCCCGTCCCCTTCCCCTTCCCCCCCACTGTCTTTACCTTTCCTGCACCGTTACATGGAGAGCCTTCCTGCACTTACACACACAGGACAACACACATGTTGCTTTGGGATGGAGAAGTGAATGACATTTCGAGGAGGAATACGGAGAGGAAGCGACAAGGTTAAAAGGAAAACAGGAGGACATCTTCGCTTTTGTCCACCCCGCTGCCCACCCCATCCATGTTCTCACGCAGGAATCGCCATCTCCGACTACGAAAAGAGTTCGCAGCAAGATTGGCTCACCTTTCCCTTTCGTTTCATTTCCTGGTGTTGCTGTTGTTGATGATGGAGGGGGGGGGGATGAGAAAGGGGAAATACTCAGAAGAGGGAGGGAGCATGGAAGTCGCAGATCACCTCAAATGCACCGGTCATCACCGATTACCACCACGTCTGTATCATCCTCTTCACTTGCCCGTCATTACCAGAACGATCGCTAATCCATACATGCCAACATCCATATATATATATATATGCACATACTCTGCATCTCCCTACCTATCAAGTACTTCGTATGTGCACAAGCGAACACAAGCATTGATGACAGCGGGCCGGCGTCACGCAGCGGCCCATGGTGCCCGAAGCGGTGGGAGACCCACGGCTGTAGCAGCATCGTTGAAGTTCACTGCAGTAGACCAGGGTGCCTCCGGCAAACGAGCCGCCCCTTTTGTGACTGCGTCTCCTGTGGGAGCGGCAATCCAGTTTCCGAGCATGAAGTAGCGTGAGCGAAGGAGCTCGGCCGCAGTAGGACGCTTGCGTGGGTCCGCTTGCAGGCACGCCCTTAGCACGTTCTTACATTCGTCAGAGAGGTGTTGAGGCAGACGCACCACAACAGGATCGGTGCGAGGCGAAACGGCAGCCGGTAACTCCTGTTCCTGCTTGGCCGCTTCAAAGTTTTCACGCAAGGCGGAGATGCGCGCTTGGTACCACTTGTCCAAGTTTTCCGTCAGACGGGTATCGTACGCCTCCTTCTCCCGCCGTGTGACAGGCTTCGGCAGGTCTGTGGGAAGGCAGTCCTCCATGATCATCCCATCGTCGCTGACCAGCTCCACAAACGTCATCGCGAATGCGTAGATATCGCTGGCTGGAGAAAAGGTACGTCGGTGTAGCACCTCGGGTGCTGCATGCGTCACTGTAATATACCGGTGTACTGCAATGTCCTCCAACTTATCCGCATCACCATAGCACAAGGCACGTCGGAGGAGCGATGCGTGGTTGAGCTTCACCAGCGGTGCGCTCCCACGCGCACGGCCAAGCGGACCTGCCGCCGTTACCGGTGCCGTGCGTGTCGTGGCGGGGGGTGCTGCAGTCAGTGGGCCGCTCTCTCGACTTCGAAAGGAGGCGTAGGTGGTCGAGCTCGTCACATCCGACGTCAGCGGCCGCGTAGACGGTGGTACGTCACACTTAGGCAGCACGCGTGGCCGTGGAGGCATCAAGAGCAGTGGCAGGGACCCAGACAAGTCCCACTTCGGTGCCTCACCCATCTTTACCTCATAGCCATCTGAGTAAGACATGACGATTCCTCCGCGGCTGCTGCCTTGCAATGGTGCCACGCGCATCAGTGGCATTCGCGCCTCCTCCGCCAAGGCGATGGGCATAAGAAGTTCTGCATCGACCTGCCCTCGCACGCCGTCGTGCGGCGATGGAAAAGGTGCACCATCGTCACCCTCCACACGTCGAAAGTCGTACTCGTCGAGATAGCGGCAATAGACCGCGTGGAATCGAGGATGATCCGCAGGCGTGTCACCGTCCAGGTCAGCGGTACCGGTGGTACACTCCGCGCTCCCATCATCCGCGACCTGTGGAAAGGGAGCACCGGAGCCGGGGGAGGGGCTTCCGCCGCCGTTGGATGGTACCATGACGGGGCGGCTGCTCTCGTCAGCGGACTTTTCGGGTTTCCGCTGCGGTGAGCCATCAGCCGGTGCCGCCTTCACCCGGTTGTGGAATGGTGCGGCACCGTTGGGCTTGCGATTACGAGCATCCACGCCTCGGCCCTTGGTATTGCCGTTGCGGCATTCGTTGTTCGTGGCCAACACAATTTCGTCCTGTAACGCAGCGTTCTGCGTATCCGTGTATGACATGATATGCGGCGCGCAGCTGGTATCATCCAAGGGCATCGAGGCCCTCCCAGTGAAACGAGCCTCCGCGCTGACACTGTTGCCGGGTAGGGCATCCCAAGTCGATCGGAGCACCTTCTCCTGCATCTGCTCGTCGTTCCGTTGCAGCAGCGGCGCCCCAAACTCACCGCTGATGGGCTCATTCAGGGGGTCGTTTAGCCACTGGACGGCAGCTTTGCCATTCGTGGGAAAGGGTAATGGCGACTGCGGTGGTGGCGGTGGATTCAACACCGACAGCGCCTTCCCCAGCTGCGAGGCGGTGACACTTGTCAAGTCACCGGTGGGGAGATCAGAGATGTAGGCAGGGAAGAAGGAGCCGTACACATTCTGAATGGGTTTGTGCAAAAACACAGCCTTCGCGCACAAGTCGTACTGCAACTCACCGGCCTCGTGCAGCTGCAACAGTGCCAGAAGCACATCCCGCATATATGCACGGGCCGTCAGCTCATGAAGCCGGCGCTGCTGGAAGCGCTCAGGCATCTCCCTCAACTGGAATCCGCGCAGAGTTCCGTACTGGGCGTACTCGAGGTACAGACGGAGTTGGTGCGGTGCCCCTCGACCGTCCACCGAGGGCGCCGTCACGGAGCTGGAACCCCCACGGCCGACAGTGAGCTTGCGAAAAAAATTGGAGCCTCCGCCGCGGAGCAGAGGCCGACGCTCCCCGTGGGGACTCCCACCGCTAAATGGAGAGCCGCTGCTACTTCCATTCGTGTTATCCACTTCACCGAAGAAGTCGTAACAGGCTTTCGGCACAGGACAGGTGACACCATCCTCGAGTACGTACTCCAGCTGATAACAACGGATCACACGAGCCGTGTACCCCGAAAGCCGCGTCCACCGCCGCACCTCGAGCTCTACCTGATCCAGCACGGAGGTGGCCCCGCTGTTGGTATACAGCACGACCTCCTTCATGGCAATCAGGTAGTGATGGGGATCCGCGTAGGAGTTGGTCAGGGCAGACGGCAGCGTCACCCTGCCAGCCGCGAAGCACACCGGAACACTTTTGTTGGGCGAAGCGCTGCCCAACACTTCATGGCCAGGGGAACCAACGCGGATCTCCGGCGGAGGGCCCACCCCGGCAGGTGAAACGGGCGACGCGTTCCCGAGAGAGTCTGCCTCGCCTCGTCGTCTTGGAATGGATCGTGGTACGGTGACATCCGTCATGACTCCCGGGTATACGGTGAAGACCGACAAAGAGGCCAGATGCAGCGTGCTGAACATCCCCTTGGCGAGGGTGGTATCGCCGGGGAGCGGCTGGCACTGGTACACCGTGTAGGTGGGGATTTTAGCAGCTTCCACGGCTACTGGAGCTTGACTGTCATTGGTGTCGCTGTCCATTGACCCCACCATGGAATTCCCTTCGCCGGGAGAGGCAGGTAAGACGCCCTCCGCCACCGCCACCGAGCGAAGTCGCTCGATATTGCGAAGAAACGTGGCAGCGGTACCGTCATTGGAGTGGAACGCAGCGATGCCTTGCCCGTTCGCTTGAGCGGGCCGTGCTCCTCCACCACCACAGTTGATCCCCGGGTACTCCTTTCCGCCCTTGCCATACCCCACTTGGTCGCCGCCGTTGCGTTTGGCTGCGCGGTGACGCCCTTTTGAGCTCGTACAGCCCATTTCACTCTTCCTTTTCGCAAAGAGCAACTCCTTGATATATATGGGAAAAGAATATCTGTGTGTGTGTGTGTGTTTGCCTGGTGAACAGCACGCACACGCCTACCCCGAAGATGTGCGAGCGGCGGCTTTGTGCTTGCGTATGTATGCCGAAGAGGAGGCGGAGAGGAAAGGAAGGAAGGAGAACGCTACAGAGCTACCAAGAAGTGTAAAAGAAGGCCACCAAAAAAAAATGAGGCCACGGCTCGGCCACGGGCATGCACGATTTGAAAGAAAGCACAAGAGAAATGTGGTGCCCTTCAGATGTTCTCGGGGGGAGGGGAGGGGAGGGGAGGTACTGCTTCGCGCATGGAAAACGCATAATGGACGAGAACACGTCAGTGTGCCAAGAAGAGGGAACAACAGAAATGGAATGCCCACATAAAGAAAAAAAAAGCGAGAGGGTGCAGAAGAGTGGAGATACAGCAGTGGCGTTTTCGAATGAGCTGCGCGATACAGGGGGGGGGGGGGGAAAGGGCGACAGAAAGACTCCTGCCACGACACCCTCCGATGGCGGCGCACAGAGCGCACGCGAAGGACAACGAGCGCAGACGTGCTTGGGGGGGGGGGGGGGGGGGGGGGGGGGGGGGGGGGGGGGCACTTAAG
>JASAOM010001119.1:44355-62435 GCA_030849085.1 Borovskyia barvae | reverse complement strand
CCCCCCCCCCCCCACCCCCCCCACCCTCCTCAATATACTCCAAAACACACAGAGAATCGGCAGCACGAAGGCAATCGAGAACGGCTGAGGTCAATTCGGCCAGAAAAATGCGTAGAGCCGTTCCCAAACAGCACATGGAAGGTGGCGCACAGAAAAGGATTGGGAGAGGAAGGCAAAACCCCTTCTCTCTTTCCCTTGTCGTCGTTTCAATCGCCTCTTCTCCCCTCTCTCTCTCTCAGTTTTCGTGCATGACACTGTCTTTCTCTTCTACGTTCTCTTGACGGTTTGTGTAGACAAGTTCTGAGATGTGAGCAGCTTTTAGTTAGACAGCAGAAATAGTTCAGCGAGGATCCTGGAAAAAAGGAAGGCCCCCCAAAAAAAAGCAAAAAATGAAAAAGGGGGCAGAAGGTAAAAAATGGTAGAAGCGCCGAACTGACCGACCACACAAACCCACACACGCACGCATTGACGCTTTGTCCAGGCGCTTTTTCTTCCTTTGGGGGCGGCAACGGCAGCTCAAGGATATGGAAAAACAGAGATCCTACACCACCACCACCACCACCACCCCTCACACTTAAGAGTCGAGGTGCTCCCCTCTGCTTCCCAGATGTTCACCAAAAGAGAACCAGACCGGCGGTAGCGTTCATCAATCGGAAGGGGCACTCATCGCAGCCGCTGGACTTTTCGCCTGTCCGTCTGGCCATTGCGCCGCAGCCAGGAGCGTTGATCGCGCCATCGCGAGATGAGTTTCCATGGACTGGAGGTGTTGCCGGGTGCGATACTCGGCCTGGCGCAACGCACACAGCCGCGTCTCTACCGCTAAAACGTTGCCCGTATCCGTTTGGAATGAGGAGGGGGGTGCCGGGGGGCAAACACTACCACTATTCCGAGGGGTCCGTGTGGGCCACGGCGGTGCATTGAGGAGCACCTCTTGCCAAACCCAGTTTGACTGTTCCTTGCACGTAAGACACCGATGCAGTGCGATCATACGCAATGCGCGTGCGTATACAGCGCCATCGGGGGTTCGTAGGGAAGAAAAAGTCGAAGGGACCGGCATCGAAGTAGGGTGTGGGCCGAATGCATCTCGAGCGAAAAGGACGAGGTCCTGCTGTCGCAACTCCACTGGAGAGGCAGGAGGGACGCTGTCGCTAACGTCGTTGTCCACGGTCTGCACCTGATCGGTGCTAACCCGCGACAATGGCCAAATTATTTTCTCTCCGGACGTATGACAGCCTAGAATGGTAAACAGAAGGAGTGGGAGCACATGAAAGACTGCATCCAGCGACTGCAAGACACGTTGCTCGCAAACACCTCTTGGTACATATGAAGGGCACACCCACGTGCTCTGTGCATGAGCTTCGTTGGCACCGATGCCACTACTGGAGCTCTTTGTGTGGTCAAGCTTCTCCTGCTGCCCCGCACCAGAGCTGCCAGGATGTTGGAGAGGTGCGGGTCGAGTCAACGGAGATTGTGGAGCTGATGCCGGTGTCCCCGCAGGCCCCTCTCTCCCGACCCCAGCGCAGCGTAGCGGTATGGCGCAGAGATGCATGCCGCAGTACAGCAGGCCCACGATGCACCACCGCTGCCACTCACGCGCCGTTAAGGTGGCACCGCATTCGGAGGCGACCACCACGGAAGATGGCCCAGCTCCAGCGTCGGGTACTCCCTGGACGAATGCTGCAGCCGTCGCCGCTCTCCGCAGAGCTGAAGCACCGGGGCCGACTCCGTGCAAGAGCAGCGCCATCGCAGCAGCCAATGGACCATTCCCAGCGTGTTCGTGTGCGTGCAACGTCGTGCATTGCCTTGCCAGCGCGCGAAGTCGACAAAACAACGCCGTTGCGGTGGTGGCGTCTTCTTCGCCCCGCACGTTCGCCACTTCAACAGGGAAAGTGAAATGTGGTGGTCCCCCTACGCCTTCCTCACCCGTCGCACTCTCGCAATCGGTGAGCCCTTTGACGATGACGTGCCACACGTGACGCAAAGGGCGGCGTGTCTCGCTCAACAAATCAGCGTCGGACGACCCACCCGGCTCTCCAAAAGAGGAGGCGGTGGAAATGTACTGGGACCAGAAAGCGGCCACGGTGCGTGGGCTGTGGTATGAAATGACATCCAGAGGGCTCGTTGCAACGTCTGGACTGCCAGCCTTCGCCATCCATGAGAGAGGCATCACGGGAGCCTTTGCAGCCCAAGCTCCTTGCCCATCTACGTCCTCCTTCACGGTGGTGCAATGGGGATCCTCTTCGCCCGAGGGTTCTTTCTCTAATGGGCCATCGATTGAGGGCGACCCCTCTGTGGCCCTGTGTGGCACCTCCGCTGCGTGCGCCCTTTCTTCTTCTACGCCCATTGAATCATCGCCGGCGCCTCGCCTCAACGAAGGACGGTCGACGGTAGGGGTGTACTGTGCTTCATCCAGCGACAGACGTCTCTCCAGCCGCGCCACACGCCGCTGAAGGGAATCGAGCCGTTCCCTGAGAAGCTCACCGAAGCGAAGTTGCACGACATCGCGGAACCACGGGAGCACCACTCGGGCCCACAGCTGCGCCAACTGCAGCTTAGCCCGTCGCAACGCGCTATCCTGGCCATACTGCAAGGTCTGCGCATCCAATTTTTGTGCCTGCAACTTCACCGCAGCGCAAAAGCCGGTCTGTTCGGGTGAAAGCTGAGTTGACCATGGAACGGAGAAAGCGCTCGGGAGAGTAGGTGGTAGGCGCAGCCCTGAGGAAAAAGCGAGTGTCGCGACAGGAGGGGAGTGCATCAGCAGCACCTCAGCATCGTCTGATGCACTACGGGTGAGCCCAACAGCAGCATCATTCGATGCCTCGGAAGGTCTTGGTAGGCCTTCGGCACATTGAATATCCCGTCGTGAGGAGGACGTCTCCGAGAAGGCCCGCTGCTCGGGGGGAGAGAGAAAGGCAGCCGACAAGACTTTAGTGAGTCGGTCTCTGCTTTCGTTGAGGGCCGTCTGGTGCACCGCCAGTCGGGAGTGGTTCTGATAGAGCTGCTCGAAAGCCGTGGCAAAACCCTCCTCCAACGTCGCCAACGTTGACTCCATCGCTGGCACAAAGCGTCAATAAGGAGAAAAGGGAGGAGATCTACGCCGCTCGCATCCGTCAGAGTAAGGGAAGCACGTAGGGCGGAGAAGCTAATACTGGCAAGCTGGTACAGTTCGCCGTCGATGGGTCACAAGGAAACAATTAATATGTGCGCATCCTTTTTGAGGCACGTGTCCCTGTGTTCTGGGGGCTTCGAGAATCTCTGTCTCTCGCCTTGGCAGAGGCAGTTGTGCCTGGCGTTAGATGGGGAGGAATACGAGGCATGAGGGGGGCGGTGGAAGAAGAAAATGTGAAGAGAGTCGAAAGTAAACAAAGAGAGCGAAGTGCGTGTAGACAGAGGGACAACGGCAATACCCACAACCCCTAAAGGAGGGGGGGGCATTCAAGAGACAGTGGAAGGAGCGCTGCTTGGAAGCCTACCGATGGTACAGGACTCGGTATACGCGCGCTCTTCTTTTCACAACTGCACCACTTGTGGTAACGCATACGGGATAGAAAAATGGGGAGGAGAGAGAAGGCGGCAAAAGGGGAGGCGCACACCCGGTCCTCCTTTCCCTGATAGGTGAAGGAAGATCGCCTACGTTTCCTCGCAAGCGTGACTAATGTGACCGCGTAGGCTTCGCATCTGACGTGTCATTCCTTCCTCTCTCTCTCTCTCTTGCCTTATTCGTATCAACGAAATCATTCCCACCATCGCCGTCACGGAAGCCTTCCTCGCGATGTTCATGTGGGTGGATGTGATGTAGTGGTGAGTGAAGGCGCAGAAGAGGAGGCAAGACGAGAGGAGGAAGGGCCGAAGATCCGAGAGACAAAGCAGAAAGAGAGTGTGCTGATGACCACGTTGGTGATACCCTTTTCCGAAAGCTTCCTCCATTTTTTCTTTATCCTTAGTGTCACCATAGGAAGGGCTCCTCTTTCACGTTCCCTTCGACGGTCATCTTCACGGGACGTTGTGTACGTCACAGGAGTCTCCACAGAGGCCTCTGCCCTGCCTTCCCTTGCACTTCCGCGCAGATGCCTTTCGAGGGAGATGCGCACACACACACACACAAATTCCGCACGGATCTGGTTTCGGCGACAACCCTCCTCTTCACCTTGCATACGTCGGCGCAGACCAGCAGCCGGAAAGACGAGTGAGGGAGAAAGAGTGAGAGAGAGAAAAAAAGCTCTCTGCCCAATTCAACTATGTAAACAAAAAAAGAACGTTGAAGCAAACGACACATGCTCCATACAATACCACATACCAGACAGCGAAGCAGCAGGAGTAAACTTGGGCAAACCACGTGCACTCACAGGAGACTTTTATATGATGCATAAGCGGGTCGGCATCCAACGCTCGAGGGTCGAGGGCACACAAACGGGTCACAAAAGAGCACAAACGCAAGCGAGAGAGGGAGAGAGAGACGGGAGGAGAGAAAAACACAATGAGCGTCGCCCAAACGCTACCGGGAAGTGGCAAGCTTTCTCACCGGAGGTGGCCTCTCTGCTCCGCGGGCCAAAGCAATGGCTCTGCCGGATGCCGCTGCCTCTCTTCCTCCGCACGCACTTCGGCATCGCGCCCGAGAATAAAGCGGTAGTGAATTAACTGCGCCACCACCACCACATCCAACGCAATCTGGAAGCATCCGCAAACAATAAAGGGCAACGCCTGCTTCATCAAGATGAAGTATACCACCTTGATCACGTCGCCCGCCACCCATGTCAAAATCAGGAGGAGTGTGAGACCTTCGGTGCTGCGTCGTCGAGCATTCCGGAGGATCTGTGGCACCACTAGAAGGGACTCGATGCCGAGAGAAAGGTATCCCACCACAGCTGGCGCATCTCCCCACACACGGCCGATGGACACGTAGTAGAGTAGCACCAGTGCGAGGGTAATGGCGGCGACAATGAGGTATTGGGAGACGAGTTGCATAGGTGTGTGCCGCAGCAGAGCCTCTTCGATGCTGTCCTCCACGAAGAAGAGAAAGCGCAAGAGAGGGGCGGTGACAGCAGAGAGGCCCGTGGGCACGTCAACCGACGCCTCTTGCTCCCCATATATGTCTTCCACACTCGAGTACGCACCGAGCGTCCCCTCGGAGAGCCCAGCTTGCGCGTTCCCGGCAGAAGCAGAGGGTGCTGACGACCTAAAAGCACCGCCTGCACTCACTGCATTAGTCGTCGTCTCCTGTCCTCGAGGCTCGTCATATACGCTGGAAGGACAAGCGACGAACGGCTCAACTTCAGTCGCAGCGCTATCGATCGTAAAGGCAGCACCTGCGCGGGTATGGAGCAGGTGCCACCCATGCACCTCCAGCACCTTCCACAGCAGCAACCCGTGTACTGCTACGCATACAAAGGCTTGGCAGAGTAGGGCGAAGAGGTAGTGCTCCCCGAGGTAATAGTAAATACGGAGGGTGTTACTGGTGATCAAAATAAGAGAAACTAATGGAGCGTAGCCACTGGTAGAGTTCGTCTGATGAATTTCTCGGTACTGTGCAACATAACCGATGTGTGGCGCGAAGACTAGCGCCACCTGAAAGCCGAGCTCCAGGGCTTGCATCGTGGGCAGCAGTGTAGTGAGAGTCCTCCACGTATATCAACTATGCGTTCGGAGGGAGTGGGGGGGGGAGGGGGCAAGAGTATGCAAGTTGAAAGAGAGAGTGGGAGAGCGGGGGGAAGGGGTAGGTGCAGGGGCTTAGCGCGAAAGCCACCAAGTCGCAGTGTCCTCACCTCACACGTCTTTCTAAACTAGCAGACGCAAATAAAGAGATAAAGATCGATAAGAGTCGACCCCACCCACAAAACTGGTTGTGTGTATGTGCGTGTGTGGGTGGTGCCCGTTACCCCGCTTTCTTTCCTGTTCTCCTCGTCTGTGCTAGCGGTGAGCTCGTGATGGCACTTCCCGAACAGGAAAAGAGCGGCGGAGAAGCTGCAAGCGAAAACAAAGGAGGAAAAGGGGACCCGGCAAGAGAGAATATATCCTTTCGGCTCGTCGTGTTCTCCTTCAACGATAGAAAAAAATGAGGGTAGCAAAACGTGTGGGGCGACTCCTTCTCCACCCCTCACTCACCCGCCCGGAGAGTAACAACATAGGAAGAGCAGAAATGAGAAAGAGATTAACAACGAAGAGACATTTTTTAGCAAAAGGGCCGGCACTTCCACACTTCGAGAACGACAAAACGTGCCACCTCCCTGAAGATGGCCATTCAGCGCAGAAGTCCGAGAGAGAGAGAGAGAGGGGAGGGGGCGATATTTGTGTCTTCCTTTGCTCTCCTCCCTACCCTCATCACCGGATCAGCAACGGATGCTTTGTGCAGACATCACACGGCGTCCTCCTCCGCCGCTTCTTTCTCTTTTCTCGTTGACCAAACGATTTTAGGAAGTCTCCTACGAAGACGCCTCGCTGGAGCCACCACAGAGGGCAGTAGTCGAGAGCTGAGGAGACGGAATCGGAGTTGAGAAGACCCTTTGCCTCTTCGTTGGCCCCTATTCACTTCACCTCACCACTTCCCGATCCCCGGCAGAAAGAGAAACACCCGAAGAGGTGAGAGGGAAGAGAGAGGGCGGCTCCTTCTCGCCTAGCCTCACCGTCCATGCACAGACGTGTATCGCTTTTTGTGCACATCATGTAAATACTTTAAGCGATACTTCTCAACGTACGGCTACCATTGGAGGGCACGATACACCGAAGCTCTACGTTGTTGCTTTCTTTTGGGGGGGAGAAAGAAGTGAGGAAGAAGGACTATATATATATATATATATATCCATCCATATACTCGCATACCTCCTCCGTCCTCTCCCTTCATCGGTGGTGCGCCTCCTCATGATCCTTCTCCCCGGCAAACGTCACAGCGGGGGGGCGAGGGAAAAGGTGGAGGGGGTGCAATAGGAGAGATGAGCGCGTGAAAGGCAGGTAGGAGGGATGCCATTCCCCTCCTCACCGACATAACCCCCCCCCCCCCTTTTCAGAGCTCCACCGCTCAATGCCCTCCCTCCAGTGGCCGCCCGTAAACAAAAATGCATGCGTACAAAGTGTGAAATTTTCGTGACAGAGCCTCGCACCGCATCCGATGCATGGGCAGACATCAAACGGACACCCCTGCATCTTCCAGCACCCCAGCGCAGTCGTGCGACCACCACCATTTCCCGAAGGGTTCATCAAGGATGGAGCCCCCTCTCCCCTCTTCCTTTCTTTCCGATTTCCCCACCCTTTGCCCCTCTTGCTTGGAGGGGAGCGGGGCACACGAGACGAAGAAGGGAGAGGGGGGAGGTAGAAACACACGCATGCGGTGTCGAAGGAGAGGAGAAACAGAGGAGGGTAGATCAAAAGGAACCGTGACAGCGATGCGAGGGTTTTGCGTCGTAGGCAACTCCTTCAGCGTTTTTGCGAAAGCCGATCAGTGTTGTGAAGGAGCTCGTCCGACAACTTCAGCAGTCGTAGGAGAGTCTCTTCGGCGGTGTTTGCTACCCAAGCATCCGACCTCAGCACCTTTGCTTCGCTGCTCTCCTTGCCACCATTTTCGGCCTCAACACGGGTGGTTACCTCGCTCGCTTCTTGTTGCTGCCGCTGCCCACACGACGCTGCATTTTCTCGGGCAGTGGAGTGAGCGCCGTAGAGCGCCTTCGCCGCCGACAAGGCTGGCTGGTACGCCTCTTTCAGGACCTTCCGCAGCTGCTTCGCAGCCGTGAGCAGGTTCATGCGCGACACCAGCGTTACGCCATGCGCCGACCGTAGCGTGCACCAGAGCACTGCGTATACCTGCCCTGCCAGGGCCGCATTCTGGAGAAACGAAAGGCGGTCCTCTGGAGAAATACAACTCGTCGGCCTTGCTGGCGTGCTGCTCTCACCCTCAGCATCCTCCGTAGGCTTAAACAACTCTGCAAGATCAGCCCCATACGCTGATGACAACGACGTGATCACCTCGGCTGCACTCTCCAGGATAACGTGTAGTGCTGCCATCGTATTGGCTGACGTGGCCACAGCGTCTCCCATCTCCGCCGTGTTTGCCAGCACTGCCAAAGACTTCGAGAGCAGCGTGAAGTGCCTGGCGTCATAGGGCACCGCGCCGCGCTCTTTGAGCCGTGGCTTCACGGTGGGTGGCGTCATGTTTGGGTCCGCCTTCCCGCTGGCATGGCCATGCGGATCAGTGTCATGATGCTCCGTGTGTAGGCGCACTGCACACGCTAGCGCCATGCTGCTTACCGTACCCGTGGTCAGCACATCCGTGATGTTCATGGCAGCCGTGGTAGGGTACGTCCCTGCTGCTTCCGCTGCTTCACCCGCGTCCACAGTCGCACCGGAGCGGCTGTGCGAAGTGCCAGACTCTGCAGCTCCAGCTACGTTGGGTGCAACGTCCTTTCTAGGCGCCGTCATGGCCTGCATCGTGTCCATCACGTACAGTCGCACATCCTCCTGCAGTCGTGGCAACTCACTCGCACCAGTGGGCTCCAACCCTTCCAGCTCCGTGGTCACAAACAAGGCAGCATCCACGAGACTCGTCAGTGCCGCCACGTATTGCCGTTCGGTCTGCGTTGTTACTGGGAGCACCTCCTCTGTGCCCCCATGATCACAATCTGCCAGCAGTATACTCTCCTGATTGGTGTTGGCCGCTTCATATACCACGTCGAAAATTATCGGCAAGTTAGTGTGGCAGCTGCACATCAGCTGCAACGACATCCATGCCTTGTGGAGAAGGGGCAGCAGCACTACCACTGCCGCCTGTTGCGTTGCCGAAGCGCTTGCGAACTGCACACTGCCGTAGCGACGCGAGGGCAGCGAAGCACCGTACGCCCCATCGTTGCGGCCATCCCGCACGAGCAGCGCCGAGACAAAGAGGAGAGCGCGCACCACGGCATCGACGGCCACAAAACTCACCAGTTCATAGTTATACGAAACTCCAGAGGCGTTCTCGGGTGCTTCTGCGGCGAGGACGCCAGCGAGTGCACCCAATGCAGCATCAAGGGCGATCGCGGACTCCTCAGAGAGGCCCTGTATGGGCGAAGCTGACGCGGCTTCGCGCAGGGCGGAGTCTCCGAGAAGAAAGAGGACTAGCTCAGCGAGCCGATCGACAGCGCCAGCTGCTGTAGCTCTCGCAGCGCCACCGCGCGACATGCATGTGATGTTCAGCATCGCCATCGCCGCCCAGCAGCGGCCTCTGGGGCTGAGTCGTCTTGCCATTGAAAGCGTACCCAGGATGAGCTCCACGGCCCCTTCGCGAACCAGCACATCCGCTAGCGGTGGCTTATCCCCCTCCTTCGTCTCACCGCGTGGTGGATTCGAGACGGGAGCGGGCTGAGTTGTGTCGGCAGCGACCTCCACTATGTCCGCGCTGAGTTGGCACATGTTGGCGACACAGCGGCAGCACCGCTCCCGCACTTCGGGGCTATTTGGATACAGACGGAGAAGTTCCACGATGAGATGCACATACGCAGGCTGCGCAGACAGCGGATCCACCGGTGAAGCCACGCCGACTCCACCGGTAGCGCCCCCGGCTATCTGCACGTCCGTGACACGCGCGTTGGCAATGTGCCACGTGTCCGTATTGGATTGATCAAGGCGTACCACGTGCTGCAGCGCAGCCTTCACGAAGTCCTCACCACCAGTACGGCAATGCGTGGAGAGGGCGTCCAGCACCTTCGGCAGCGGTGCAGGTGCGGCAGTAGCCGGCGCCACCTGCACCATCCGTTGCGCCTCTGCCAAGGAAAGGAGACAACACCACGATCGACGAAGCATCGCGAACGGTCCCGTGCGGATGCGTATCGGTTACCGAGTGAGTACGCTCACGTGAAAAAGTGGAAGTCGAGGTCCGCTAGCACAGAGGGAAATGGGGAGGGGGGAGGAGAATAGGCTATCGGTGCCCGTGCACCGCTTCACAAGGTTAACCCACGTGCAGCGTGCGGTAGCATCTCCATCGCCCGGTTAGGAGGGCGGGGGGAGGGAAGTTGAGAGGGAAGCCACGTGGAAAGAAAAATAGTGAGAGGGAAAGGGCACGAAGGAAGGGCAGGGAGGGAGAAAGGGGGAGGGGGGGCCCTTAAAGCGGCAAGCAGAACCGTCACCAAGCCCCCATAGGAGAGCAGCTGTTGTGATGGTTGATGAGACTGTGCGGAGGAGAAGGCCTCCCCACTGCCCCACCCACCCACCCCAGACTCACCTACACACGAAAAGGCCTTCCCATGGGGATGGCACATGCATATCGAAAGCGAGATGAGGGCACACACACGTAAACTTGAGAGAACTCCTACGGCACGCCACGAGATGGGCGGGAGAGGGGGAGGAGGGGGGGGGGGGGGTATGGTGAACTGTAGAACACCGAGTGACACCTACACCGAGGCGCGAGCCACCTCCAGCAGTACCTGGAGGGTATTCGCCCGTATGCCATGGTGTGTAAAGGGGTAGGAGCTGACAGGATGACGTATGTGTTCGAAAATCTTTTCCAGAGCCTACGGTCATTATCTCCCTCTCCCTCTCCCTCTCTCTCTCTCAAGCCCTCTCCCCTACCCTCCCGCCTGCCGATACGCTCGCCACGACCGCTCTTCGCACTAATTTCTTAATCGGAGATATTTAAAAAAGGACGTGAGCGAAGCATCGAAGTTGGGGCTCCATCCCCTAGCTGTCGGGATGCCCTCCGCGAAAGCTCGCACAGGAGCCGTTATTATTCGAAGAGAAAAGGGCGACGTCGGAGAGGGATTTTCAGGGAGCAGGCTCGATGCACTCGGAGCGAGAAGAGATCGGGTGGGGGCGGTAAGAGAGAGTATCAAGGGAGCTTCCTTTAGAGGTACAATACAGCAGCGCCTCCAAACACATACACCTACATAGATGCAGAACAGGTACGCTAGAAAAGAAGAGCAGACGAGACAATACCACAAAAGGGGGGAAGGAGAGCTACTGCGGCCATTACAAACACACACACACACACACACACATACAGCCAACCTCTACTTCCCACCCACCCACTTACCGAGATGTACACACAAGTGGTTAAGAAGGAAAGTGCTCCCCTGAGAAGGAAAGCGATGGCGGCCAAACATAATTCATGACGGAGAGCACCTTATAGAGGGGAGGAGGGCAAGGTTATCTCAAAGATGGCCACCTACCGCCTCTACCCCCATGCCACCACCATCACGACAATCGGCATCCTCGTCACCATTATGGCGCATCTTCCATTCGTTCTTCTCATTCTGCACTCATAGAGGGGAGGGAGGGAGGGGGGGGGGGGGGAAGGCCTCTCGCTTTTTGTGTGCCCGTGTTACCTCTGCTTCCCCTTCGCGGCATTCTGCTTGGCACCCGCTGCCTTACCAAAGGCTCCGCTGTGATTATAGCCGCCCGACTGGAACTTCCGTTGGGTGACCTTTCCTGACTTCGTCCGAATTTTGTCGTAGGCCAACTTCTTGTGCAGCCGCGGATCTTTCTTGATCGTGAGAATGCGCATGCGCCGATCGGCATTGCGCACTTTGCTCTTGACGGTTTTGGGAATAAACGGCTTGCCGCGTGCCTTGCAGGTGCGGCGCCGCTGATTGTTGCTGCGCCCCATCGTCGATGTGGGCTCTAATGGGGATGCGCCACGCACTTCAGCGGAGGCGGTTCAACGAGAAGAGAGGGTGTAGAGAGAGAGCGAACGGCGCTGTGGGAGCCCACCAGAGTAGGATGTCCGCAAGAGAGCTCCTTCTGCTTCCTGTGCTGAATTTCCACTTCGCTGATCGCTGTTTTCTGTTCTCGTTTTTGCTGATGAAAGCACGCAAGCAAACAGAACAATACATGTAGGAGAGCAGAGTGGCAAACAAAAAGGAAAAGACGAAGCACACAACCACCCAATAAAAAAGGAGAGGAGGAAGCGTGGGGCGGGCAGTGGTGAACGAGGGGGGGGGGGGGCAGAGGGAAAGGCGTAGGAAGACGAGGAAGTGGAATGCGTGCGTGACAGCATTTGACTGGGGGGTTGTATATCACAGTAGAAGGCAGAGCTTCAAGGCAAAAGTCTCCATCCAAAGGTGAGACGAGGGTACACCGACAGATGCGCATACATCGATGTATATATATATATATATATACATAGTATAGTATAGTGTGATGGACGGTGAAAGGTTAGCAAAGATGCAACGCCGAAGAACTGGCGCGGGCCCTCCTCTCGTGAATTATTTTCTTTTTTTTCTTCGCTCCCTACCGCTCTGTGTTCGTCTTTGTCCTTTCTCTCTCTCTCTCTTATCTGCTGGCATTCCTTCCATTGCCGGCATCACCATTCTCCTCGCGGACTGTTGCGCCACCTCGTCCTTTCCGCACGGAGAGGAGATATAGCGGTAGTGTGCCACAAAGCGGATCGAGAAGAGGACACCACAGTTATAGGAGAGCGAGTATAAGAGTTTCACGGCCATGCGCGTTCCTTTCACCCCTCACTTCGCTTATATAGGCCGCTACAACGAGAAGAGAAGAACCAAAGGAAGGGAAGGGATAGTTACGATGATGCTCCCCCTCCCCCTTCACTTCGTCGTATACAACCTTCAACGATCTTCACCTCTGCTTTGCTCTTGTCCCCATTTCTGGGCCTCCCTTCGCAGCTTTTACGACTCGCTCGGCCGCGTGAGCCATCATGGGCCGGCTGCCAACGCCCACGCGAATGCCCAGCATGCCGAGCTCTTCGTCATCCTCGTTCGCCGATGTCACCGCTGGAGGACGATGATGGGTGTTCTTAGCGCCCTTGTCCTTCCGCCGCTCGCGTTCCTCCACATGGTTTGAGGATGGCGTGTCTTCAGGAAGAGACCCTCGATTAGCAGACGAGGCATCCTGGTTGATCTTCTTTCCCTCTGACGGCCTCCTCATCGCATGCCTCGCGTGAGACGTCCCTTCGTCGGACTCGGCCTCGTCACCCCGCCTTTGTGGCCTCTTCAAGGTAGCATCCTCTTCAGCATCACTGCTTGTCCCACTGCTGGCAGCACCCTCGGTGAAGGGTCGTCTCTTGGACTCTGCTGGCCCCACAGTGTGCGACGCCTTTTCAACAGGGCGCGGCGCAGCGCACCTCTTTTCTTTCGCGTTTGCCACCCTCTTCGCTGACGCGGCATTAGCACTGGCATCGAACGACTTCTCCTTGGAAGCAAGCGCTCTATCAAGGGAGGCGGCACGGCTCCACATAGGAGACGACGTGGAAGACGAAGAAGAGAAATCCACCGTGACCTTCCGGTGCTCCTTGCCACGCTGTCCCCTCTTATCGCGCCCGCGCTTCCGCGAATTACGCGGAGCTTCTTGTGAGTACCCCGTTCCACCCCTCAATGGCGTAGGGCTGTATGCTTCGCCCTCCTCATCCTCCTCCTCTTCCTCCCCCTCATCACTGGTGCGCACCACAAACCCTGACAAGCTGCTATCGTCGTCGTCGTCCGAGGAGAAGTACGCGTCCAGTTTTTCTCGCTCGCTGGATGAAGTCGAACTCCTCAGACTGGAAGAGCTGCTCGAAAGGTTGAGCTGCTTGGCGCATTGCCGGCATACGCTCAACCCCGGCAGTGCGCCATCTACCCGATGAGGCTCCTGGGGATGAGGGCCTCCACACGCCTCGTGGCGCAGCTCACCGCACTGGGTGCACATCAAAAGATCGCCACCGGCCTCTTGGCAACCAGCACACCGCGCTACTGACATCAAGGCAGCAGCGCCACCAACAAGAGATTGATCGGTGGAGGCGGAGAAGCACGCGTGATCCCTTTCGGATGATACGACAGCAGAAGTGGTGCGGATGGTCGCAACATCGTTGTAGGGGAGATGTGCCAGCGCGCTGGTGAAGATCGCCTTTACAGGCGGCGTCGGCCCGGCACCGAACGCGGGAGGCCCCGAGAGAGGCCCTACCGGGGGGGAGGGGGTGTCTGCCGCCCCGTCGCCGTGGAGAGCCCGTGGCGGCATCCGCAGGGCACTCCTGCGATGGTCGAGGGGCACTGAAGTGTTGCAACAAGTGGGGAGCGCCTGGAAATCCATTTCTTGCTGAGAAGCTTCTACATGACCGGTGCTGTCGTCCAGGATAGGGTCGCTGGCTGCGTGAAGAGCAGCTATAGCGGACTGACTCGCTGCCAACAACGCTTGCCTTGTGCGGAGTACATGGATGTACTGCTGCTGTTTACGGTGATAGAGACCCAGGAGGTGCTGCTCGCGGCAGGTGAGGGGTTGGATAAGGCCGTCGAAGCAGCGCTGCATCCGCTCCTTATCCTTCGCGGTCAGCGAGGGCAACAGGGGAGAAGGAGAAGATCCTCCAAAGAAGTGCGTGAGCAGCGCCATCGCGGAGGTGGTCAACAGCGAGGGCGCCGATGACCCCTCACCCCGCACGACATCAGGCGTGGTCCTCTGCCTTTGCGCACCAGCCAACCTCTCGTAGGCGTCGAGCTCATCTGGGAAGGTGTTACGCAGGCGGGGCAAAACGCACGCTGTGAATTCCTCGGGGCTCGCGGCACTCCCTTGGGTGCCCACGGCGTTGTTGTCTCGGCCCGGCGCCAAGGCGGTGGCATCAGGGGAGCTGGCACCCTCCGGCACAAAAAATGGGTATGCCTGGGCCAGGGCTCGCCACTGGCGATTAGTCAAGTCGGTCATGAGGAAGAGGGTAGAAAATGTGCTGGCCTGGCCTTGACCACGCTCGCACACCGCCTCTTCTTTCCCTTTTTCGATGGCAACCAGCTTCGGTGATGCTCCAGGCTCGTCACGCAAATGTCCTTTAGGGGGGAGGGAGCAGGAGGCTACGAGGCAAGACAAGAAGACAGGCAAGGGCGCCGCACGTCGCAACTGTCAGGAATGAAAAGCGGAGGGGGGTGGATCAGGTCACCCATTACTGCCCAAAACGAACACAGATCGGTGGACACAACGGAAACGAAAGGGAGAGGAGAGATGGGATGAAGAGAGAGTTTGTCTGTGCGTGTCTGTGCTGAAGGTCGAGACAACGCAACAAGCAGCGGGCAGCAGAAGAAGAATTAGGATCGGGTATGTGGTACTAACGCGCAAGGTGTGCAGATGCATCCACACCCGCCCCCTGCATGGATGTGCAAAATCATCGTGCGTGCCTACCGCCAAGTGAGAGACGGTAGGGCCGAAGAAGAGGTGCGTCAGGGAGGTCGGTAAGGTGCGAAGAGGGGGGGAGTACCACTGGATGGGGAGAGAGCACCCAACAGATAAAGAAAAATAAAGTTGGCGCAACGCCACGCAACGCATACTATCACCACCACGTAGAATATTCCTATCGGAAGAAACGAAACAGCAGACGTGCATAAGGGCAACAATGCTGCTCATCGGCTGCGACAACCTCTTCCTTCGCGCACTACCGGACCATTCAATGCACGCACTACCCGCTACACAACCGCACTTGCATCAATAATATACTTAAAAAACTCGGAGGGGTGAGATAAGGCCATGTTTAATTAAAACATAGCGGGAATTTCTGAAGAAATTCTTCTCGCGTTACTGCTGTCGTCACTGCCCTCTTTTGAGCTCATCGTAGGAGTGTATATATATGTATAGAGAGAGAGAGCCCTATACCTGACTACATAACCAAAAAAGAAACGAAGAGAAAAATTAGCAGACCAGTGAAAGGAAGCGATACTAGCGGCCTCTTGAGAAAGAAGCAATGCGGTGGAGATGGCTGGAGGAGGATGTGAGACGCGAGCAGATGCAGTGGATAAGCTAATGGGGTGTCTACACGGGGCAGTCGGGTGGAACAACAGTGAGGAGCGAAAAAAGAATGAAGGGAGGGGCAAAGGCTTGTCTAAGGATGAGACGCCCCTCTCTCACGTCTCTTCTTGATGGTCAAAAAGACCCCCGCGCAGAAAAATGAAAAGGGGGAGGGAGGCCGGCTCAGAACAGCAGTCGGCTTTCGCCCCTCTTTCCCTCTCTCTCTCTCTCTCTTCCCACCCTATGGTCCCCTCATCAAACCGCACACCCCTCCGCCCACACCAGCGGTAGTGGGGAGCTACCGTCGTGCCTCCCCCTACTCCCGAATGAGGTGGAGCTTGCCCTCCGTTATCGAGAAAAGCGCGAAAAAGAAAGGAAGGCATGTCGATACCGTGGGGCTGGAGAACGTCGGGAGGGAAGGGAGCGCGGGCAAGAAGATGGATGCTATGTGTACACTGGAAAGACATCCAGTGGGGTAGGGGGAGAGAAGAGAGAGCTTCAAGAGGCGCTTGTCTTATTCTTTGCCGTTCAGCTATCGCCTATCGGTAAGGGGTGTGGTCCCGTGTGTTTGTGGGCGTACCTCACAGTTTCTATTTCCCTCGCTTGGCTCTCCTCTACGGATGGCCATCTTCTCCACATTCGCGATGTGGATCCCTGCTGATAAGGTAACGCTCACAACTTTTCTATACAAATACACGGACCTACACTTTTGATTCGGCGCCTACTGTTTCGTCCCTCACGGAGACCAGCACAGATGGCACCTACTTCCTTCGCCACACCGTGCAATGCGAAAACCCAAGTTGATAGTGACGGATGTGGTCGCGAATGAGAAAAGCCTCGTCTGACTCCTCCAGAAGTTCAAAGTCCTTCTTCAAGATCGCCTTCACCGCTTCCTCGCTGCGCACGCCGTCCTCCTTGCGGCCGCCGAGCCAGTGGGGCTTCGCCGTCGCCCCTTCCCACCATGAGTACGGGTCAGCGAGAATAAGAACGCCATCTTTCGCGAGCAGCCGCGAGAAGCTGTTCAGCAGGCGTTGCGGATCCGGCACGCGATCGATGAGGTTCAAGCACAGCACCCCGTCGAACGTCTCCCCCTTCTTCGCCTGCCAGTAATGCACGTCCGGGTAGCGCACCGACGTCGTCGTTGATATCTTGTGGTCTTCCTCAAACATGTCCATGGCGTCACCTGCGCAGAAGGTGCACCGCTCCGGCCGTACCGCACGCGGCAGCTCGAGCTCTCGCGGCTCAGAAATATCCCCCTGCACCGGCGCCGTGTAGGAAACCTTCTTCCCCGACTTCGCCTGCGCCACCACCTCCAATGCGAGGTGGATGAAGATCTCCGAAAAGTCAATCCCGATCACGCCGCCGTCGAACACCTTTGACATCTCCAGCACCGAGGCACCCGTGGCACAGCCGATGTCCAGTCCGCGAAGGGCTCGCTGACCGCTTGGCATGTGTGCCCGGAATTTGTGGGCCACGCGGGAGGGGAAGTCGTAGGCGTCCCCCAGGGTGCGGAGCCGCTGCGTGTAGCTCTCCCGGGATGGGGTGTAGTGGAACTCCATGTATTGCCGGGCTGAGACCTCACTTTCGTAGATTTCAGAGCTCTTGGAGGGGCTAGCGGTGGACCCCCCTCCTCCTTGGCCGCCCCGCCCCCAATGAGCGTTGAAGAGGCGCCTGCCGATCAGCGTAAGACCGGAGGCGAGAACTGAGGTAAGGGCGACGGCGCCATACAGCCTACGCTGCTCAGGCGTCCATGTCAACAGCATCTTTCCACACTACCCGCTTATGTCTTCCTCTTCTGTTCGAGTTCCAACCTCCACCGCCGTACCTCCAGTTGATTCGTACGTGTTCTCTTCTCTTTTTCTTTCGTCTGTTTCGTAGCCTCCCCCGCCCCCCTCGACGTGCGCGGATCGCGGTGAGGGACGATAGGAAAGGTCAGAGGAAAACAAATTGCGAGGAAAAAGAGGGGGGAGCTGGACGTGTCTGCAAAGATGGCAGCGTGTCCACGATATGGATAAAACTATGAAAAGAGAGTGAGAGAGAGAGAGGAGGTGGTGGTGGTGGTGGTGGGAAAAGATGGATCGAAATACGCTCGTGTCTGCGTGTGCCCGTGCGTTGTTGCTCTTTGGGTGCTTGCTGTGCGGATTGTCAGGAAAAAAAATTCCTCTACCCGTGCGATGTTGTTCGGAAGTATTAAGCGCTGCAGCCAGCATCCCCATCAGAGAGGAAGTGTGCAGATATATGCGGAGTCGGAGGAGGAGCAGCAGCGAAAAGATGAGGAGCGTGTGAGAGATGAAGAGAAGGAGAAAAAATATCTGCTCAGCGGGAGTATGAAAGGCGGCGACAAGGCAAAGGAGCAGGGGAAGAGCAAGTACATCGGGGGGGGGGGGGGGGGGGGGGGGCCCCCGGCAAGCAACGATTAAAACAAG